>JAEIGF010000337.1:0-338787 GCA_018903485.1 Drosophila littoralis | reverse complement strand
TATTGTTGTTTTTAGTTTGGATTTTGTTGTGCCGATGTACACTCTGTTGCAATTATTGTTATTATCTCAGCCACAAGGTATTTTGTAAATGACATTACTTTTATCCATCATTGGTATTAGTTTTACTATACTCCTCAAATATATGCAAAAACCTATTAAGATCGGACTACTATATCAAATAGCTGCCACAGGAACGATCGGTCGAAAATCAAGTTATTGTATAAAAAAAATTTTGTTTATCAAGATATTTTCACCAAACTCGACATGTATTAGTTTTACTAAGCTCCCCACATATATGCAAAATCTATAAAGATCGGAATACTATATCAAATAGCTGCCATAGGAACGATCGGTCGAAAATCAAGTTATTGTCTGAAATAAAGTTTTGTTTATCAAGATATCTTGACCAAACTTGGCATTTATTAGTTTTACTATGCTCCCCATATATATGCAAAATCAATTTAAGATCGGACCTCTATATCGTATAGCTGCCATAGGAACGATCGGTCGGGGGTGCCCGACTAGAAAATACCCTGAACCCAAGTACAAGACCACAAAACAACTTTTGAATATAAAAGTAGGTATTATATTTATTTATATTCATAAAAATTCTTAAGTGTAAATTAAACATATTGTAATTATATAGACATATATATAGAAACTTAATTTACCCTATCCTGAACACTTAGAGAGATACTACTGTGGTAACTATAAACTGTCTCGAATGTTCTAGCGCTAACTTCCTCACTGAAGAGATTCGAAAAAGCCCAACCAATGTGAGAGTCACATTTGGTAGTGGGCGTTTTAAAATCTAATAGGCACCTAAATCCCTTCTTGACCAATTCATCGTAAAGGGCGCTACATCTATCAAATTTACTCAAGCATAAATTTAAGTCTCCTAAAACAATGCAACTCTCCCTTAGAAATGAATATTGCTGAAATATATCCACAAATTAATTGTTGTGTTACGTGCCTGCTCAATAATCCTACGAATCTGATTCTGTCTAACATGTGATCTTTGATTCCTATCGCTAGCTCTTTCTAAAAGTCGTCGTTCTATGTCTTGTCGATGGCGAGCTCGACGAATATTGTCTTGTTCTTGTTCGTCTGCCCTATAAACTGGGTTTTGTCTGCGTCTCGATCGACGCGAAGTATCAGCCAATTGCTCCTGTTGTCTAACTGGAGAATTAGCTCCTCGAGTCGAGTGGTCTACAGTATTTTGTCTTTGTTCGTTTGCCCGGTAGACTGGGTCTTGTCTGCGTCTCGATCGACGCGACGTATTAGCCAATTGCTCCTGTTGTCTAACTGGAGAATTAGCTCGTTTGCCCGGTAGACTGGGTCTTGTCTGCGTCTCGATCGGCGCGAAGTATCAGCCAATTGCTCCTGTTGTCTAACTGGAGAATTAGCTCGTCGAGTCGAGTGGTCTATAGTATTTTGTCTTTGTTCGTTTGCCCGGTAGACTGGGTCTTGTCTGCGTCTCGATCAACGCGAAGTATTAGCCAATTGCTCCTGTTGTCTAACTGGAGAATTAGCTCGTCGAGTCGAGTGGTCTACAGTATTTTGTCTTTGTTCGTTTGCCCTGTAAACTATGTCTTGTCTGCGAACTTGGTTTCTTTGCATATTCCTATTTCTCTCAGTTTGGCTAAAACCTTCATTATCCCTACGCTCTCGTTGGGACTCTATATTGTTGATACGTTCCTCCTCAGCATATTCAGAATTAGACCTATTTAACTCATTTCTAGCTTGTTGTCTCCGAGCCCTATTCAAACTGATAACTTTTTGTCCTAGGCATTTTACTTAACTTTATAACTTTAATAAAAATAAAAATGTAATATAGTAAAATTTGTAATAAAAATTAAATCATTCGAATAAATTATTTGCAATATAATTTATTAAAATTATTTTATATAACATATATATATTATATGTATATATGGATACATATATTTATTATATTGTTATATGTCTGGAATAAATAAAAGTAGGTAATATTTGTAGTCTTTAAAAAGACTTTGAAATTATAATTATGTTCAAAAACTTGCGATTTTTGCGATTTCAGCTAAAATGGTTTTCCAAAACTTCACTAACAACACCGTCTGTGTGAATGGCATTCGCAGAAATACGGTTCCTAATAAGTGTCTATCATACACTTGCACATACACGCCAAATTGTAACGGCCGAAAACTATTTTTATCGATAATTCACTGTTTTTATTAAAATGGTCACAAAACACTGCAGAATGTGAAATTTCTAAACAAATTTATGAAGGTGCAGCAGGTCATAAAATTATCAGTTATTTGACCTACATATGCAGATACAGGTGCTTGCCATAAGTTTACCCTTTCGACCCAATGGGCTGCTGCAGGTAATAAGGGGTCAACATTCATTCATCAATTCAAACCCAAAATCATAAAAAAGAAGGGCGCGCGTCAGACGCGTGCCAATAATGATATTTTCTCTTGTCTCCAGTCTCTAGCTCTTATAGGTTCTAAGATCCTTGCGTTCATACATACGGACGGACGGACAGACGGACAGACAGACAGACAGACAGACGGACATGGCTGTTGATGCTGATCAAGAATATATATACTTTATGGGGTCGGAGATGCTTCCTTCTGCCTGTTACATACATTTGTATTTTGAACAAATACAATATACCCTTTTTACCCATTTTGAATGGGTTCAGGGTATAAAAACGCAATTAAATTAAGATACAAATAAAATAAAAAAAAACAACTACTTAAACAATTTAAAAAAATTGTATATAAAAAACATACATTGTTTTACACGTCTGCGCTGAATGACGTGGAGGTTGCAACTATTTTACAATTTAATAAATGTCTGTAAGTTTTCGGTGTCCGTTTTGTAGTTTAGTCGTCTGTTGTTTGGTGTGTTTATTATGTGTAACATTTCTAGTGTATGACTTTTGTTATAGTGTTGTTCTTGTTTTAAAATTGTCGTCGCATCGAAATTTGGTAAGCGGTTGCTTTTCATACAGTGGGTCATAAGTGCTGTTTTTTGTAAATTATTTAGATGTCTTAATTTGAAGTCAGATTTGTGTTGGGTCATTCTTGTTTTTAGTTTGGATTTTGTTGTGCCGATGTACATTCTGTTGCAATTATTGTTATTATCCCCGCCACATGGTATTTTGTAAATGACATTACTTTTATCCGTCATTGGTATTAGTTTTACTATACTTCTCAAATATGTGCAAAATTCTATTAAGATCGGACTACTATATCAAATAGCTGCCACAGGAACGATCGGTCGAAAATCAAGTTATTGTATAAAAAAAATTTTGTTTATCAAGATATTTTCACCAAACTCGACATGTATTAGTTTTACTAAGCTCCCCACATATATGCAAAATCTATAAAGATCGGAATACTACATCAAATAGCTGCCATAGGAACGATCGGTCGAAAATCAAGTTATTGTCTGAAATAAAGTTTTGTTTATCAAGATATCTTGGCCAAACTTGGCATTTATTAGTTTTACTATGCTCCCCATATATATGCAAAATCAATTTAAGATCGGACCTCTATATCGTATAGCTGCCATAGGAACGATCGGTCGGGGGTGCCCGACTAGAAAATACCCTAAACCCAAGTACAAGACCACAAAACAACTTTTAAATATAAATGTAGGTAATATATTTATTTATATTCATAAAAAAATTCTTAAGTGTAAATTAAACATATTGTAATTATATAGACATATATATAGAAACTTAATTTACCCTATCCTGAACACTTAGAGAGATACTACTGTGGTAACTATAAACTGTCTCGAATGTTCTACCGCTGACTTCCTCACTTTAGAGATTTGAAAAAGCCCAATCAATGTGAGAGTCACATTTGGTAGTGGGCGTTTTTAAATCTAATAGGCACCTAAATCCCATCGTAAAGGGCCATACATCTATCAAATTTGCTCAAGCATAAATTAAAGTCTCCTAATACAATGCAACTCTCCCTTAGAAATGAATATTGCTGAAATATATCCTCAAATTCAGTTTTAAACAAACAAAGCGGATATGACGGAGTTTTGTAAATAACTAAAAAGCATACAGACTTATAACGAAATATTGAATGCTCAAAAACGACTGACCCAGATATTTTCCTACCGCTTAAGCAATTAGATATATTGTTTAAAATTGCATTTTTAATATAAATGACGATTCCCCTCTTAAGTCGCAGTGCATTAGGTATTACCTCGCAATCAAGACGGACAACAACAGTGAACCCAGGAATTTCAATATTTTCATTTGAGTATGTTGAGGCCTCAACGAAACATAGAACAGACGACTGAAGCATAAGCTTATCTGATCGAATATCTTCAATATGACAGTGAATGCTTTCAGTATTATGAAAGAAAATGTCTAAGGCGGAACTGTTAACTAAGTGATCATAATGTTATCGTCATTTTTCGGAGGCTTAGGAGGAACAAAATTTCCTATTATAAACAACCCGGAAGCAGTTGTTGGTCTACTACAAGCTACGTATATTGCAGCACGCTGCATACGAGAGCAAGTGTGAACCACCACTTTGCTATACGTAGCTCCCTGACTTTTGTGAATAGTTATACCTTATGCAGGTACAACTGGAAACTGCCTGCGGTCAATAGAAACTTGCTCATTTCTTCTGTATTGAAAACTTTTAACTATTTTCTGAATTGGGGTCCAGAAAGGTTCAGTACGATGTGTACACTTTGAGCGAGTAAGTACTCCTCCGGTATCATCTGAAAATTTCATCCATAAAGTTATGGGAGTGCTGGATGCATCGAAATCTATTAGCATTAACATGCCTGTTGCCCCATTAACTAATCCATCCACAGTATCTACATTGACAGTAATCATATATTTCGCAGTGGTTTTTTAGAAGAAGGGACATGCACAATCCCTGTGTTTCGGACGACCTAAAGCTACTAACGGCTTGTAAGATTCTCTGTCTACAAGCCGCAGTTAAATGTGTTGCTTTTATAAAATCATCAGCGGTAGAAATAAATTGATCAGTCGGAATTGAGTTTAGCTTTATCGTGTTATAACTATCCGTCGCCGCATTTGTACTAAATAGATGAATAGCATCATCGGGCACATCCGATTGCTGACAAATGCGAGATCGGACAAGACTAATATCATCGGCTGTCATGTTTCCCGATGCCATATTATTTAAAGCAGAAGCAAACGGTTGGTCCTCCCGTTGTCGCATTATTTCTGTGAGTTCAAAATACTTGAAAAGGTCCCACAGCAATGAAGCATAAATTGCACTGTGGGGATCATTAGAGTTGGATTCGAAAATCCAACGGTCACCTACTGGAGATAATTGTCGTAGATCCCCGAAAACTATGACAGAAATATTTTTAAAAATTTATTTTAAACGGGAGTCCAACTGGGAAAACATTGTGGAGCTTACCATAGATATTTCATCTATAATAATAAGTTTAAGGTCTATTAACCTTGAATGCAAAGTATTTACTAAATCATTACTTAAAGCCCTCAAATCGGAACCAGATTGATTTAATGGAAAGGAAAACATGGAATGCAGTGTTAAGCCACTGATTCCGAAAGCAGCTTTATCTGTTGGAGCACACAATATTATTTTAGTAGAAGTTGGATCACTTCCTGGCCTATTATTGTACATAACGGACAAAGATTGAAAAAGAGCTAAAATAAGTTTTTTTATTTATTTAATAATTGGTTTGTAAGGGACTCTTTTGCCTTATGCACCATTTGATGTCTTTTGTTAATTTCGCCATGTTTTTACAATTTAAAAACTTGTTTCGTTATTCTATTTTATGTATCTAAAATCTATGTTGTCTGTATTATTGCCGCGTAGCCCTGCGGATGGGTGGGCGTTGTTGGTGGAGTTGGGTGGGTATTATGTGGGCAAGTGTTCTCATCCTTAACCTCCTGATGGGATGGGCACCTTGAAGGTTGCTGGCGAGCCTATTGGCTTGCGTGGCTAGCCGGTTGTTATAGAGGGTGCAGTGGGTCCTTATTTGCTCTTCAACCCAGGGGATCCTCAGGTCCCTGTGTAGAACGCTGTTGCGCACGTAAAATGCCTGCCATCCTGCTCAGAGTTTTGTTTTGGAGAGATTGAACTCTTTGTCTGTTGGATGGAGCAGCCAAGCCCCAGATTTGTATGGCATATCGCCAGATGGGTGCCACAGTTTGTAAATACACAAGCCGTTTACTTCCAAGGGAAAGTTTGCTGCGGGAGTTGAGGAGCCAATTTAACTTGGTCAGCTTATTTCGACAGCGTTGCACAGCTCCTTTGATGTGGCTGGCGAAAGTGAGGCGCTTGTCTAGGGTGACGCCCAGGTATTTTGTTTCACTTTCTTGGGTAAGCGTTAGTCCGTTTAACCTCAGCGCTGGCGGTACTCCTCTTCTAATTGTGAAGCACACGGTGGTGCTTTTGGCAGGGCTTCGTTTGACGTTCCAGCGTCGAGCCCATCTGCTAAGGAGGTCCAGATAGTCCTGCGCAGCATCTGCAGCAACAACTGGGGACCTGGCGCTGACCATTGCGCAGACGTCGTCGGCATATGAGGCCATTAGAAGTGGCGCGAAGGCACACCGAGGGCATGGGCGTCTGGAGTAGGCATGTCTGCGGAGAAGAACGAAAACAGAAGTGACCCTAGTACACTACCTTGCGGGACGCCAGCTTGGATGTAATGTGTGGGGGACTGCTCCGCCCTAGCTTTCACTTTGAAAGAACGACCCTCCAAGTAGGATCGGATCAGGGTGAAGTAGGGCGAGGGCAGTCCGCGTTTCAGTTTTGCCAGTAGCCCTAGGTGCCAGATACGGTCGAATGCCTGGCTGATATCGACAAAAGTCGCCACACAGTACAATTTTTTGTCAAATGCCTCCAGAACGTGGTTGATGACACTATGTAGCTGCTCCGTGGTTCCGTGCCCAACTCGAAAGCCAAACTGGTGGCCAGGAATTAGGTGCTGTGACTCTGCAAAGGCCGTAAGTCTTGCTGCGACAAGTTTTTCCCAGACCTTGGATAGTGCAGGCAGGAGACTAATCGGTCGATATGACTCGGGGTCGTCCTCCGGCTTGCCAGGCTTGTGGATCATGGTCACGATGAAAATTTTCCACGCTTCCGGAAAATACTTCAAATGGCGTTGAATATTAATACCAGGAAAAGGATAGCATTCGTGGGGAGCGCTTTTAATGTGCGATTGCACACCAAGTCGTGTCCCGGGGCTTTGTTTGGCTTCAAGCGTTGGAGCACTCTTTTCACCTCCTCTTTGGTAAATGGAGTTAGGGGAGAGTCCGGCTCTGTTTCTGAGGCTACAGCGGCTCTTGTCTCGGCAAGCCTTGTGGGGCTGCCAGTGGCTAGACATTCAAAGCGCGCGTCGTGCATGAAATCGGTGAGCTCACGTCCCCTGGCGTTGCTGCGGCTTGCCCCCCAGAGCTGATGGTGTGCGTTCCAAACACCGCCGATTAAGCACTTTGGATCGAGGGTGCTGAAACGCTGGCAGAGCTCATTGGGTGTCCATCTGAAGCCGGGCTGGCAATATATGGCCCCAAATTCGACGTCTCCAGAATCCGTTGAGACTATTGCAGTGGCCAGTTGCAGGTCGGCTTCGCGTTTGGGGGCGGTGGGGAAGTGCGAGATACCACTGCGGATAAGAATTGCTGCGCCACCCCAGCGGCGTTGGGCGGGGTGATTCGCAGGGTAGGAGGAGTACCCAGGAATGCGGGGAGTCTCCAGATCACGCATGTGGGTTTCGCTTAAAAGTGCGATATCTACCTTGTGGAGCTGCATGTAGAGTTGCACCTCATGGGTTTTTGGCTGGGACGCCGCCCGCGTTCCAGCACAGGACTCTGAGGGTGTTCATTTTGAAAGAAGCGCCTAAGGAGCTCGAGCATGCGATTCTGCGTCTGCATGTTCGCCTCTTGCATCTTGAAAAAGCTCTGTATCGATGTGTTTAGAGCTTCGATTGCTTCGAGAACTCCATGGGAGGATGGTTTTCGGTGCGGTTTGTGGGTAACTCTTGTGGCCCAGGCTGTTGTTGAGCACCACGGCGTTGGCGAGGCGTTTGTTGTTGGCGTTGGTGTTCCTGCTATTTTTTTAGGCAACTCTGCATTATTATTGGCAGCACTGACTTTGACAGCTCCCAATTTTTGCTTGTGTGCAATTTGCACATTTGCAGTTTTAATTTTTACGGTTTTCTTTATTTTAGGCACTTTTAAACTGTTTTTGATTGTTTTGGGGTTGAGCTAACTTTTAAATGTTCTGTTATGCCACCGTTGGGTGGGCTTGTCCGTGATTTGGCACTTTTTTTTAAGATTTTAGCGGAGCACAATACACACTGTATGTTTTTCGGTGAAAGGCGTCGCCTACTATCCCTAAAATAAGTCGGCTCTTTCCGACACCTGCACCACCTCCAATAAATTCGTAGAAGACGGATTTGTTTTTGGCATTGTGTAAAACATGTGTAAAATAAGTTTTCTGCTTTAAATTAAGTGACCTGACTATATCTGCTAAGCTTTCAGCTGAAACTATAGCTGGAAGTCTTCTGAATCTAGATTCTCGTCATTTTCATTAATGTTTAAGACATTTAAATGAGGATTTATTTCTGGCAATCCTAATACGCGAAATCTATCATCTACTACTTCTTGATTTTCAACATTTTCTTCATTTTCTGCCTGCACTGCATTTTCAAGAGCATGCTGAAGCTCACTGTCATTTAAGCAATTATATTTCCTGCGATTGCTCTCGATTAACTCATGATTCGGGCCGAAAACGATTCGCAGTCTCTTGCCACTAGTTCTATATTTTCATCCCTCCATGGGACATACAACATGACCAATTCTCGAAAATAATTGCTCCTATCAGTATTAATATTAAATCTCCTATACCTATTTATAATAGGAGTGTTCCTCTTCTTTACGAACCTACTACCATCGCGAAGTGCGTAAACTAATTGTTGGGAAGCCCTGGATGTTTCGATGTCATCAGCATCATCTACATTTTAGCGAGTACCACTATGCCGTTTGCTAAGCTGTAAAAAGCAGCAAAATCAGCTAGGCATAAACTATCTAAAGCGTCGTGGCGCTGAACATAATGGTCTATAAGTCCCATTTCCAATATTCCTACTGAGTCATCGGGTAAGTTTTGCAACTGTTGCTTAGACTTCCTTAACCCAAACCCGATTCTCTGGTAATGAGGTATTAATAAAAACCACTGCGTTACTGCTTTCGGACAAAGACATACCTAAACAGCAGTAAACGGCTACTTGGGCGGATATTTCCGTACCCGAAATAAACTTATGACCTATATGCTGTAAAGTTACATTGCCCCTGCTAATCTCACTTACAGCTTCACGCATTAGCTTTGAAATGCCTCTCTGGGACATGTTTATATAATTAATGACGTAACTGCAGCAAGCATGGGGATCTAATATAAACTGGATATCTATATCTATATTCGCGCGCTGCAGTAGAAGGTGGTGGGTATTATAAGCATTAAGCTTAATTGATGCGAATGATAACTTCAAATATATTTTGGGCTTCTTTATACTTGACCTGAGTGCATTTATAGAGCACTCATAACTTAAGTTAAGTTGATCGTGAGTCAATAAGTTATTGAAATCGCTAAGGTAATCTATGCTTTCACGATCAAACGGATATTCTAAAACTTCCTGAATCTTTTCGAAATTTCTGCGATGCACTTCTTTATTTTCGGCATTTTCTTCTAATGGGAATAGAATTTCTGTTTGGGGCATGGGAGGGTATGGAATACCAAATCTACATATTTTTTGGGCCCTAACTTCTCGCCTACATGAGTGCCCGTGATTGTGAGTTTGATACTCCAAAAATGGAGCCACATCCGGGTTATTTGTTTCCGTTGTGATAAACTGACCAATAAAGGACTTTACAGAGGGAATGCTTGACTCATCAGCCAAGTCAACTTTCGGGGCTCAACTCGCCAATAATACTTAATAACTCTGTGACTACCAAAAACACCGCCTTCCTTTTTCATTAGTGTTAAAACCTGCCTATAACGAAAATCAAAATACCTAGCGCAAGTAACAGGGTCGGCTCTAATTAGATGGGCTTTATTGTCAAAACTTAAATTAGCTGCCAATTCTTCTGAAATTTCTAGCCTATCTACATTCTTAGAAAGTAAAACTCACAGCTCTGCCCATCTAGTCTCTGCTGTCGAAAAGGTTTTAAAAAATGTCGGAAGACCAATCTGCCTTAACATTGCCATGACCTTCTTTTTTCCTCCTTCCCAATGAGCAGGTGAAGTGCGAATATTTTTCAAAACCCTATAGCAATCATCGTGACGTATTAAATTTTCTAAATACTCCTCATTAAGGACTTGTTGTGCCGTAATGCCTCGAGTGGCGCTGTGCTTACGTAAGCAAATGGAAGTACTGTTCCTTATATTAATCATTTCCAATTTTTTAAAATTGAGAAATAATTTATCTGTTCTACAACCTCTCCTATCAAAGTTTCTAAGTTCTGACCTAACTATGGTTGTAAAACGTTCTGCACACTTTCTCTTTATGCCAGCAAAAATAGTTGGGAAGGCCAGCTCCTCTGAATCACAATCTTCGATCATGTCTAAAGGCCGCTGACCCTCTCCAGGGGCTATAACTATTCTTTGCATGGCAATATTTTCGAAAGGGACGTTTTCTAATAATATTTCCTGGCCTCCTGGATTAATATCTTCTTCTATATTATTCTGCTCATCTATGGAGGCTTGAGCAGATCTTGCCACTAACTGCGATACTAAGTCCCTATCATCAGCAGATGCAACTAACGGAACCTCGTCAGACGAAAAAGACGACAACCACTGTTCATTAACAGTAATTTGATGCTTTCTGTAAAGCTCGGTGTTGACTAAAAATTTTATTGCATCAGCAACTTTAGAAGGCCTAATGGTTTCAGCCATGAAATCATGGCTATATTCCATCCTACGTTTGAGGTGAATTTGCACTGCCTCGCTCTCATTAAACGCCCTCGGAAGGGACGTTACAACATTTGCCACAGGAATGGGTACATTGACCACTGCTCCTTTAATTGCATTTTGTCGACTTAATAATCATCTAAAGGCGTTAACCCTTTCAAACAATCTGGCAGATCGGGTAAATCTAGGCCATTTGTAATAGAAGTTTTAGGTTTTTTGCCTAACTTAATGCTAAGACTACACGTTTTGCAAAAACTATATTTATTATTTTCAGATGGAAATATAGAGGAAAGATATAAAATATCGGAGCATACTTCTGCACTACACTTGCTTTCAATAACCTCACGAGAAATGTGTTCCACTTGATGTGGAAACCATAAGCATTTGCAACAAAGGCAAACCTGATCGGGACGCTCCTTAACTGTTTTATTGAATCCAGCTATCAGACCATCAAAGTTACTTCTAATAGCTGGAGAGATTCTATCCTCTGAAAAACTAATCTCACGTTCACCCCTGTTCCTGGTAGCATTGCGCCTATTCTCTACTATCCTATTACCTGTCTGCCCTATAAACTGGGTTTTGTCTGCGTCTCGATCGACGCGAAGTATCAGCCAATTGCTCCTGTTGTCTAACTAGAGAATTAGCTCGTCGAGTCGAGTGGTCTCCAGTATTTTGTCTTTGTTCGTTCGCCCTGTAAACTATGCCTTTTTCTGCCAGGGGTCAGCATTCATTCATCAATTCAAACCCAAAATCATAAAAAAGAAGGGCGCGCGTCAGACGCGTGCCAATAATGATATTTTCTTTTGCGCCCATGATCTGCCCATTCACACACATTTGGGTGTGTGTGTGTCTGTGAGTCGAAAATTAGAAATCCCAAAATATAGTCAAATTTGCATCGGACAGGCAGGCAGGCACCAACAGGCACAAAAACTTTTAAATGCACACATGCCAACGCTTAGATATCATTTCCAATAATAACGAGGTAAAATGCAAGAATTTCGTATCGACGTGGCAAGCCCTTTCATTATTTCATAATACTCGTCCCTCCGACATATGAAATTTAAAATTGTGCGAAAATTTGCTTGTGCGCACACATACACACACAACCATTTTAACGGTACCTAGACATAAAGAGAGCACTGAGAGTAAGTGCGAGCGAGATAAAAATAAACAGCGATGCCGTTCTATCGCCTAAATCATATGGAAGAGAATAAGCCAAAGCAGTTTCCTGTAGTGTACTCATTTTGGTTCTACGGCACGTCCCATCTTGAAGAGAGAGTGTTGGGAAATATTCATTCTTCTACCGCTACGATTTAGTATAATATCGAAATGCGCACGCTCCTTAGTTTATTATTATAATCACATATATAATAACATTAATCTAATGATAATATTTATTAATGCATCAGTTAACCTCCTTAAGATTGTCTAATAATTATTCATAAGCAGCATTATCAATTATTAAAATCATGTAATTATAATAAATATTTACGAAATAAAATTGTCAAATTACGCGCGCAGATTTATAGTAACAGTGTTGAAAAGTTCCACTTTGTGGTCTTCGACTACTTGCGGGAAGAAAATAATGTGTACAAATATGTATGTAAATTATTATAATCTATATACGTATGTGTATATGCACTGGTTAGGCCTAAGCCTAAAACGTATGTATGTATGAGAATAGATATACATACATATGATAACATTCTTTTGTAAGATTTTATAAAGATAATGATTTCTGAATAAGGAAAATAAATTTTGCGTGAATTGACATTTTATTGATTTAATTTTAAGATGCATTCATATTTATGCATACTCTCATACATACACAAAACTAACCTGAAATAGCTCGCACTACGCACTTGCCAAGCTTACTAAGGCTTTAACCAAAAAAAAAGAAGCATTTTCTTGACTAATTTAGGTTTTTAATGGGTGAAGGAATAAAACTAACATTATTAGAAAAATAAATAGTCAAAAAAATGCTCTCTCCCCATTGGAATTGAACGTGCGCCCCGCGACCAACTGCTTCCCGTGGCTTTTTACCTTGCAGCCATACCGAAAGTTGCTACTAATTGAAAAAAAACTGAACTAAAATAGGACCAAATATGTATGTACATAGAGCATACGATGCAATCGCAATTGTAATTCTTTTTGTGTATTAGTGCACATGTATACAGAAACTCTAGCGCTTTGTGCCAGCTGCCGCTGACTCGTGGCCTGCCAATATATATGTATGTACATATATAACCACATGGTTTCTTTAATAACTTCTATGTATCTTAACCGATCTTGATGAAATTTTCTACAGTGTATCTTATTGTACGATAGAATATTTGTGTATTCTCAAAAAGTCAATTGCATTTAAATTGTGGCTTAAATTGGTTGGCAATACAAGTTGGGTTATTTATTTGATTTATAGCTCTGTGGTGGTAGCGGGGATTGTGCGATAGATATAAAATGAAAGATACTTAACATATATCGACATCGACTCGGCTATTGATGCTGATCAAGAATATATATACTTTATGGGGTCGGAGATGCTTCCTTCTGCCTGTTACATACATTTGCATTTTGAACAAATACAATATACCCTTTTTACCCATTTTCAATGGGTTCAGGGTATAAAAACGCAATTAACATTAAAATACAAATAAAATTGAAACAACTACTTAAACAATTTAAAAAAAATGTTATAAAAAACATACATTGTTTTACACGTCTGCGCCGATTGACGTGGAGGTTGCAACTATTTTAAAATTTAATAAATGTCTGTAAGTTTTCGGTGTCCGTTTTGTAGTTTAGTCGTCTGTTGTTTGGTGCGTTTATTATGTGTAACTTTTCTAGTGTATGACTTTTGTTAAAGTGTACTTGTTTTAAAATTGTCGTCGCATCGAAATTTGGTAAGTGGTTGCTTTTCATACAGTGGGTCATAAGTGCTGTTTTTTGTATATTGTTTTAAAATACTTGTTTTAAAATTGTCGTCGCATCGAAATTTGGTAAGTGGCTGCTTTTCATACAGTGGGTCATAAGTGCTGTTTTTTGTATATTATTTTGATGTCTTAAATTGAAGTCAGATTTGTGTTGGGTTATTCTTGTTTTGAGTTTGGATTTTGTTGTGCCGATGTACAATCTGTTGTAATTATATAGACAAATATATAGAAACTTAATTTACCCTATCCTCAACACTTAGAGAGATACTACTGTGGTAACTATAAACTGACTCGAATGTTCTAGCGCTAACTTCCTCACTGGAGAGATTTGAAAAAGCCCAGTCAATGTGAGAGTCACAATTGGTAGTGGGCGTTTTTAAATCTAATAGGCACCTAAATCCCTTCTTGACCAATTCATCGTAAAGGGCCCTACATCTAACAAACTTGCTCAAGCATAAATTAAAGTCTCCTAAAACAATGCAACTGTCCCTTAGAAATGAATATTGCTGAAAAATACCCTCACATTCAGTTTTAAACAAACCAAGCGGATATGACGGACTTTTGTAAATAACTAAAAAACATACAGACTTATAACGAAATATTGCATGCTCAAAAACGACTGACCCAGATATTTTCCTACCAATTAAATATAGTGTTTAAAATTGCATTTTTAATATAAATGACGATTCCCCTCTTAGGTCGCAGTGCATTAGGTATTACCTCGCAATCAAGACGGACAACAACAGTAAACCCTGGAATTTCAATATTTTCATTTGAGTATGTTGAGGCCTCAACGAAACATAGAACAGACGACTGAAGCATAAGCTTATCTGATCGAATATCTTCAATATGACAGTAAATGCTTTCAGTATTATGAAAGAAAATGTCTAAGGGGGAACTGTTAACTAAGTGATCATAATGTTATCGTAATTTTTCGGAGGCTTAGGAGGAACAAAATCTCCTATTATAAACAACCCGGAAGCAGTTGTTGGTCTACTACCACCACTTTGCTATACGTAGCTCCCTGACTTTTGTGAATAGTTATACCTTCTGCAGGTACACTGGAAACTGCCTGCGGCAAATAGAAACTTGCTCATTTCTTCTATATTTTCTGAATTGGGGTCCAGAAAGGTTCAGTACGACGTGTACACTTTGAGCGAGCAAGTACTCCTACGGTATCATCTGAAAATTTCATCCATAAAGTTATGGGAGTGCTGGATGCATCGAAATCTATTTGCATTAACATGCCTGTTGCCCCATTAACTAATCCATCCCCAGTATCTACATCGACCGTAATCATATATTTCGCAGTGGTTTTTTAGAAGAAGGGACATGCACAATCCCTGTGTTTCGGACGACCTAAAGCTACTAACGGCTTGTAAGATTCTCTGTCTACAAGCCGCAGTTAAATGTGTTGCTTTTATAAAATCATCAGCGGTAGAAATAAATTGATCAGTCGGAATTGAGTTTAGCTTTATCGTGTTATAACTATCCGTCGCCGCATTTGTACTAAATAGATGAATAGCATCATCGGGCACATCCGATTGCTGACAAATGCGAGATCGGACAAGACTAATATCATCGGCTGTCATGTTTCCCGATGCCATATTATTTAAAGCAGAAGCAAACGGTTGGTCCTCCCGTTGTCGCATTATTTCTGTGAGTTCAAAATACTCGAAAACGTCCCACAGCAATGAAGCATAAATTGCACTGTAGGGATCATTAGAGTTGGATTCGAAAATCCAACCGTCATCTACTGGTGATAATTGTCGTAGATCCCCGAAAACTATGACAGAAATACCACCGAATGGAGAAGTATTTTTAAAAATTTGTTTTAAACGGGAGTCCAACTGGGAAAACATTGTGGAGCTTACCATAGATATTTCATCTATAATAATAAGTTTAAGGTCTATTAACCTTGAATGCAAAGTATTTACTAAATCATTACTTAAAGCCCTCAAATCGGAACCAGATTGATTTACTGGTAAGGAAAACATGGAATGCAGTGTTGAGCCACTGATGAAGCATAAATCCCACAGCAATGAAGCATAAATTGCACTGTAGGGATCATTAGAGTTGGATTCGAAAATCCAACCGTCATCTACTGGTGATAATTGTCGTAGATCCCCGAAAACTATGACAGAAATACCACCGAATGGAGAAGTATTTTTAAAAATTTGTTTTAAACGGGAGTCCAACTGGGAAAACATTGTGGAGCTTACCATAGATATTTCATCTATAATAATAAGTTTAAGGTCTATTAACCTTGAATGCAAAGTATTTACTAAATCATTACTTAAAGCCCTCAAATCGGAACCAGATTGATTTACTGGTAAGGAAAACATGGAATGCAGTGTTGAGCCACTGATTCCGAAAGCAGCTTTACCTGTTGGACCACACAATATTATTTTAGGAGAAGTTGGATCACATCCTGGCCTACTACTGTACATAACGGACAAAGATTGAAAAAGAGCTAAAATAAGTCGGCTCTTTCCGACACCCGCACCACCTCCAACAAATTTGTAGAAGACGGATTTTATTTTTGGCATTGTGTAAAACATGTGTAAAATAAGTTTTCTGCTTTAAATTAAGTGACCTGACTATATCTGCTAAGCTTTCAGCTGAAACTATAGCTGGAAGTTTTATTAATCGGACATTGTTGTCTTCTGAATCTAGATTCTCGTCATTTTCATTAATGTTTAAGACATTTAAATGAGGATTTATTTCTGGCAATCCTAATACGCGAAATCTATCATCTACTACTTCTTGATTTTCAACATTTTCTTTATTTTCTGCCTGCACTGCATTTTCAAGAGCATGCTGAAGCTCACGGTCATTTAAGCTATTATATTTCCTGCGATTGCTCTCGATTAACTCATGATTCTGGCCGCAAAACGATTCGCAGTCTCTTGCTACTAGTTCTACATTTTCATCCCTCCATGGGACATACAAAATAACCAACTCTCGAAAATAATTGCTCCTATCAGTATTAATATTAAATCTCCTATACCTATTTATAATAGGAGTGTTCCTCTTCTTTACGAACCCACTACCATCGCGAAGTGCGTAAACTAATTGTTGGGAAGCCCTGGATGTTTCGATGTCATCAGCATCATCTACATACCTTTTGGCGAGTACCACTATGCCGTTTGCTAAAGCTGTAAAAAGCAGCAAAATCAGCTAGGCATAAACTATCTAAAGTGTCGTGGCGCTGAACAAAATGGTCTATAAGTCCCATTTCCAATATTGCTACTGAGTCATCGGGTAAGTTTTGCAACTGTTGCTTAGACTTCCTTAACCCAACCCGATTCTCTGGTAATGAGGTATTAATAAAAACCACTGCGTTACTGCTTTCGGACAAAGACATATCTAAAAAGCAGTAAACGGCTTCCTGGGCAGATATTTCCGTACCCGAAGTTAACTTATGCCCTATATGCTGTAACCTTTGCTTTAAAGTTACATTGCCCCTGCTAATCTCACTTACAGCTTCACGCATTAGCTTTGAAATGCCTCTCTGGGACTTGTTTATATAATTAACGACGTAACTGCAGCAAGCATAGGGATCTAATATAAACTGGATATCTATATGCGCGCGCTGCAGTAGAAGGAGGTGAGTATTATTAGCATTAAGCTTAATTGCTGCGAATGATCGCTTCAAATATATTTTGGGCTTCTTTATACTTGACCTGAGTGCATTTATATAGCACTCATAACTTAAGTTAAGTTGATCGTGGGTCAAAAAGTTATTGAAATCGCTAAGGTAATCTATGCTTTCACGATCAAACGGATATTCTAAAACTTCCTGAATCTTTTCGAAATTTCTGCGATGCACTTCTTTATTTTCGGCATCTTCTTCTAATGGGAATAGAATTTCTGTTTGGGGCATGGGAGGGTATGGAACACCAAATCTACACATTTTTTGTGCCCTAACTTCTCGCCTACATGATGCCCGTGATTGTGAGTTTGATACTCCAAAAATGGAGCCACATCCGGGTTATTTGTTTCCGTTGTGATAAACTGATGAATAAAGGACTTTACAGAGGGAATGCTTGACTCATCAGCCAAGTCAACTTTCGGGGCTCAACTCGCCAATAATACTTAATAACTCTGTGACTACCAAAAACACCGCCTTCCGTTTTCATTAGTTTTAAAACCTGCCTATAACGAAAATCAAAATACCTAGCGCAAGTAACAGGGTCGGCTCTAATTAGACGGGCTTTATTGTCAAAACTTAAATTAGCTGCCAATTCTTCTGAAATTTCTAGCCTATCTACATTCTTAGAAAGTAAAACTAACAGCTCTGCCCATCTAGTCTCTGCTGTCGAAAAGGTTTTAAAAAATGTCGGAAGACCAATCTGCCTTATCATCGCCATGAACTTCTTTTTTTCTCCTTCCCAATGAGCAGGTGAAGTGCGAATATTTTTCAAAACCCTATAGCAATCATCGTGACGTATTAAATTTTCTAAATACTCCTCATTAAGGACTTGTTGTGCTGTAATGCCTCGAGTGGCGCTGTGCTTACGTAAGCAAATGGAAGTACTGTTCCTTATATTAATCATTTGCAATTTTTTAAAATTGAGAAATAATTTATCTGTTCTACAACCTCTCCTATCAAAGTTTCTAAGTTCTGACCTAACTATGGTTGTAAAACTTTCTGCACACTTTCTCTTAATGCCAGCAAAAATAGTTGGGAAGGCCAGCTCCTCTGAATCACAATCTTCGATCATGTCTAAAGGCCGCTGACCCTCTCCAGGGGCTATAACTATTCTTTGCATGGCAATATTTTCGACAGGGACGTTTTCTAATAATGTTTCCTGGCCTCCTGGATTAATATCTTCTTCTATATTATTCTGCTCATCTATGGAGGCTTGAGCAGATCTTGTCACTAACTGCGATACTAAGTCCCTATCATCAGCAGATGCAACTAACGGAACCTCGTCAGACGAAAGAGACGACAACCACTGTTCATTAACAGTAATTTGATGCTTTCTGTAAAGCTCGGTGTTGACTAAAAATTTTATTGCATCAGCAACTTTAAAAGGCCTAATGGTTTCAGCCATGAAATCATGGCTATATTCCATCCTACGTTTGAGATGAATTTGCACTACCTCGCTCTCATTAAACGCCCTCGGAAGGGACGTTACAACATTGGCCACAGGAATGGGTACATTGACCACTGCTCCTTTAATTGCATTTTGTCGACTTAATAATCATCTAAAGGCGTTAAGCCTTTCAAACAATCTGGCAGATCGGGAAAATCTAGGCCATTTGTAATAGAAGTTTTAGGTTTTTTGCCTAATTTAATGTTACGACTACACGTTTTGCAAAAACTATATTTATTATTTTCAGAGGGAAATATAGAGGAAAGATATAAAATATCGGAGCTTACTTCTGCACTACACTTGCTTTCAATAACCTCACGAGAAATGTTTTCCACTTGATGTGGAAACCATAAGCCTTTGCAACAAAGGCAAACCTGATCGGGACCCTGCTTAACTGTTCTATTGAATCCAACTATCAGACCATCTAAGTTACTTCTAATAGCTGGAGAGATTCTATCCTCTGAAAAACTAATCGCACGTTCACCCCTGTTCCTGGTAGCATTGCGCCTATTCTCTGCTATCCTATTACCTGTATTACTCCTAAACTGGCTAACTCGCTGGGACAAACTTCTATTGGCGTCAAAAGCCTCCTGTCGTGCATGAATGCGAGCACTTCGCCTTACACTTGTGTTACGTGCCTGCTCAATAATCCCTCGAATCGGATTCTGTCTAACATGTGATCTTTGATTCCTATCCCTAGCTCTTTCAAAAAGTCGTCGTTCTATGTCTTGTCGATGGCGAGCTCGACGAATATTGTGTTGTTCTTGTTCGTCTGCCCTATAAACTGGGTTTTGTCTGCGTCTCGATCGACGCGAAGTATCAGCCAATTGCTCCTGTTGTCTAACTGGAGAATTAGCTAGTCGAGTCGAGTGGTCTACAGTATTTTGTCTTTGTTCGTTTGCCCGGTAGACTGGGTCTTGTCTGCGTCTCGATCGACGCGAAGTATTAGCCAATTGCTCCTGTTGTCTAACTGGAGAATTAGCTCGTCGAGTCGAGTGGTCTACAGTATTTTGTCTTTGTTCGTTTGCCCGGTAGACTGGGTCTTGTCTGCGTCTCGATCGACGCGAAGTATTAGCCAATTGCTCCTGTTGTCTAACTGGAGAATTAGCTCGTTTTCCCGGTAGACTGGGTCTTGTCTGCGTCTCGATCGGCGCGAAGTATTAGCCAATTGCTCCTGTTGTCTAACTGGAGAATTAGCTCGTCGAGTCGAGTGGTATACAGTATTGTCTTTGTTCTTTTGCCCAGTAGACTGGGTCTTGTCTGCGTCTCGATTGACGCGAAGTATTAGCCAATTGCTCCTGTTGTCTAACTGGAGAATTAGCTCGTCGAGTCGAGTGGTCTACAGTATTTTGTCTTTGTTCGTTTGCCCGGTAGACTGGGTCTTGTCTGCTCCTGTTGTCTAACTGGAGAATTAGCTCGTCGAGACGAGTGGTCTACAGTTTTTTGTCTTTGTTCGTTTGCCCGGTAGACTGGGTCTTGTCTGCGTCTCGATCGACGCGAAGTATTAGCCAATTGCTCCTGTTGTCTAACTAACTAACGAGTGGTCTACAGTATTTTGTCTTTGTTCGTTTTCCCTGTAAACTATGTTTTTTTTGCGAACTTGGTTTCTTTGCATATTCCTATTTCGCACAGTTTGGCTAAAAGCTTCATTTTCCCTACGCTCTCGTTGGGACGCTATATTGTTGATACGTTCCTGCTCAGTATATTCAGAATTAGACCTATTTAACTCATTTCTAGCTTGTTGTCTCCGAGCCCTATTCAAAACTGACAACTTTATTGTCCTAGGGATTTTACTTAACTTAAAACTTAAATAAAAATAAATATGTAATATGGTAAAATTTGTAATTAAAATTAAATCATTCGAACAAATTATTTGCAATATAATTTATTAAAATTATTTTATATAATATATATATATATTATATGTATATATGGATATATATATTTATTATATTGTAATATGTCTGGAATAAATAAAAAGTAGGTAATATTTGTAAAGTCTTTAAAAAGACTTTGAAATTATAATTATGTTCAAAAACTTGCGATTTTTGCGATTTCAGCTAAAATGGTTTTCCAAAACTTCACTAACAACACAATCTGTGTGAATGGCATTCGCAGAAATACGGTTCTTAATAAGTGTCTATCACACACTTGCACTTTTCAACCGCTCGGAACCGATAGAATAGTTTATTTGAATAATAATCGTTGTTAGATCAGTAAGAAACGCAAAAATCACAAATTCTGTAGTGTCACTAGCCAAACAGGATATAACACCGCTCGACTCCGAAACAGTTTTTTGGACTTCCCAGATTTTATGGCATTTAACGGACGAAATTTCTAAGCAAATTTATGAAGGTGCAGCAGGTCCTACATATTTGACCTACATATGCAGATGCAGGTGCTTGCCATAAGTTTACCCTTTCGACCCAATGGGCTGCTGCAGGTAATAAGGGGTCAACATTCATTCATCAATTCAACCCCAAAATCATAAAAAAGAAGCGCGCACGTCAGACGCGTGCCAATAATGATATTTTCTTTTGCGCCCATGATCTGCCCATTCACACACATTTGTGTGTGTTTGTGTCTGTGAGTCGAAAATCAGAAATCCCAAAATATAGTCAAATTTGCATCGGACAGGCAGGCAGGCACCAACAGGCACAAAAACTTTTAAATGCACACATGCCAACGCTTAGATATCATTTCCAATAATAACGAGGTAAAATGCAAGAATTTCGTATCGACGTGGCAAACCCTTTCATTATTTCATAATACTCGTCCCATCAAAAGGGAAGAAATGCCTCCGACATATGAAATTTAAAATTGTGCGTAAATTTGCTTGTGCGGACACATACACACACAACCATTTTAGCGGTACCTAGACATAAAGAGAAAACTGAGAGTAAGTGCGAGCGAGATAAAAATAAACAGCGATGCCGTTCTATCGCCCAAGTCATATGGAAGAGAATAAGCCAAAGCAGTTTCCAATAGTGTACTCTTATTTGGACCAGATGTCACTGATTTTTTTGTGCTCATTTTGCTTCTACGGCACGTCCCATCTTTATGCTGTTTGGTTAGTGTTAGTGGTAGTGTGATGGCAATCGCAGGTTACAGACTAAATCGATTACTGCTTCTTCTGAGCACATTTGAAGAGAGAGTGTTGGAAAATATTCATTCTCCTACCGATTTAGTATAATATCGAAATGCGCGCGCTACTTTGTTTATTATTATAATCACATATATAATAACATTAATCTATTGATAATATTTATTAATGAATCCGTTAACCTCCTTAAGATTGTCTAATAATTATACATAAGCAGCATTATCAATTATTAAAATCATGTAATTATAATAAATATTTACGAAATAAAATTGTCAAATTACGCGCGCAGATTTATAGTAACAGTGTTGAAAAGTTCCACTTTGTGGTCTTCGACTACTTGCGGGACGAAAATAATGTGTACAATGTATTAAATTATTATAATGTATATACGTATGTGTATATGCACTGGTTAGGCCTAAGCCTAAAACATATGTATGTATGAGAATAGATATACATACATATGATAACATAAGATTTAATAAAGATAATGATTTCTGAATAAGGAAATTACATTTTGCCTAAATTGACATTTTATTGATTTAATTTTCAGATGCATGCATAATTATGCATACTCTCATACATACACAAATCTAACCTGAAATAGCTCGCACTACGCACAAGCTTACTAAGGCTTTAACAAAAAAAAAAAGCATTTCCTTGACTAATTTAGGTTTTTAATGGGTGAAGGAATAAAACTAACATTATTAGAAAAATAAATAGTCAAAAAAATTCTCTCTCCCCATTGGAATTGAACTTGCGCCCCGCGACAAACTGCTTCCCCTGGCTTTTTACCTTGCAGCCATACCGAAAGTTACTACTAATTGAAAGAAAACTGAACTAAAATAGGACCAAATATGTATGTACATAGAGCATACGATGCAATCGCAATTGTAATTCTTTTTGTGAGTATTAGTGCTCTAGTGCTTTGTGCCAGCTGCCGCTGACTCGTGGCCTGCCAATATATATGTATGTACATATATAACCACATGGTTTCTTTAATAACTTCTATGTATCTTAACCGATCTTGATGAAATTTTCTACAGTGTATCTTATTGTACCATAGAATATTTGTGTATTCTCAAAAAGTCAATTGCATTTAAATTGTGGCTTAAATTGGTTGGCAATACAAGTTGGGTTATTAACTTGATTTATAGCTCTGTGGTGGTAGCGGGGAGGTGGCGATCGATATAAAATGAAAGATACTTGACATATATATAATATTCTAGAAGCAACATATCATGTTTGGTGCCTCTAGCTCTAATTATTTACCCAATTTGCTCAAAAAACAGGAAGTCGATATCGATTACTTGGAAACGGAGTAAGTTATCGATTATCGGAAACAAACTCGATCTGCGCAGGCACTAGGAGCACCTACATCTAAACGGACGGACGGACGGACAGACAGACAGACGGACATGGCTAGATCGACTCGGCCATTGATGCTGATCAAGAATATATATACTTTAAGAGGTCGGAGATGCTTCCTTCTGCCTGTTACATACATTTGCAATTTGCACAAATACAATATACCCTTTTTACCCATTTTCAATGGGTTCAGGGTATATAAATGTTGTTTATCAAGATATCTTGACCAAACACAGTTTTACTATGCTCCTCACATATATGCATCATCCTATTAAGATCGGACCACTATATCATATAGCTGCCATAGGAACGATCTTTCCAAAATTAAGTTGTATGAAAAAAAGTTTTGTTTATCAAGATATCTTGACCAAACTCGACATTTATTAATTTTACTATGCTCCCATATATATGCATAATCTTATTAAGATCGGACATCACATATATGCAAAATCTTATTAAGATCGGACCACTATATCATATAGCTGCCATAGAAAAGATCGGTCGAAAATTAAGTTGTTGTATGAAAAAATGTGTTGTTTATCGAGATATCTTGAACAAACTCGGCATTTATTAGTTTTACTATGCTCCTCAAATATATGCAAAATCCTTTTAAGATCGGACCTCTATACCAGATAACTGCCATAGGAACGATCGGTCGAATAATAAGGTGTTGCATGAAAAAAAAAGTTGTTTATTAAGACATCTTGACCAAACTCGGCATTTACTTGCTAAGCTCCTCATATATATGCAAAATCCTATTAAGATCGGACCACTATATCATATAGCTGCCGTAGGAACTATCGGTCGAAAATTAAGGTGTTGTATGAAAAAATGTGTTGTTTATCGAGATATCTTGAACAAACTCGGCATTTATTAGTTTTACTATGCTCCTCAAATATATGCAAAATCCTTTTAAGATCGGACCTCTATACCAGATAACTGCCATAGGAACGATCGGTCGAATAATAAGGTGTTGCATGAAAAAAAAAGTTGTTTATTAAGACATCTTGACCAAACTCGGCATTTACTTGCTAAGCTCCTCATATATATGCTAAATCCTATTAATGTCGGAACACTATATCATATAGCTGTTATAGGAACGATCGATCAAAAATTAAGTTGTTTTTGAAAAAAATGTTTGATTATCAAGATATCTTGACCAAACTCGGCATTTATTAGGTTTACTATGCTCCCCATATATATGCAAAATCCTATTAAGGTCTGACCTTCATATAGCTGCCATAGGAACGATCGGTCGAAAATTAAGTTGTTATATGAAAAAAAGTTTTGTTTATCAAGATATCTTGTTCAAGCTCGGCATTTATTAGTTTTACTATGCTCCCCATATATATGCAAAATCCTATTAAGGTCGGACCTTCATATAGCTGCCATAGGAACGATAGGTCGAAAATTAAGGTGTTGTATGAAAGAAAAAGTTGTTGATCAAGATATCTTGACCAAACTCGGCATTTATTAGTTTTACTATGCTCCTCATATATATGCAAAATCCTATTAAGGTCGGACCTTCATATAGCTGCCATAGGAACGATCGGTCGAAAATTAAGGTGTTGTATGAAAGAAAAAGTTGTTTATCAAGATATCTTGACCAAACTCGGCATTTATTAGTTTTACTATGCTCCTCATATATATGCAACATCCTATTAAGATCGGACCACTATGTCATATAGCTGCCATAGAAACGATCGGTCGAAAATTAAGTAATATGAAAACAAGTTTTGTTTATCAAGATATCTTGTTCAAGCTCGGCATTTATTAGATTTACTATGCTCCCCATATATATGCAAAATCCCATTAAGGTCGGACCTTCATATAGCTGTCACAGGAACGATCGGTCGAAAATTAAGGTGTTGTATGAAAGAAAAAGTTGTTTATCAACACATCTTGGCCAAACTCGGCATCTATTAGTTTTACTGTGCTCCTCATATATATGCAAAATCCTATTAAGATCGGACCTCTATGTCATATAGCTGCCATAGAAACGATTGGTCGTAAATTAAGTTGTTATATGAAAAGAAGTTTTGTTTATCAAGATATCTTGACCAAACTCGGCATTTATTAGGTTTACTATGCTTCCCATATATATGCAAAATCCTATTAAGGTCTGACCTTCATATAGCTGCCATAGGAACGATCGGTCGAAAATTAAGGTGTTGTATGAAAGAAAAAGTTGTTTATCAAGATATCTTGTTCAAGCTCGGCATTTATTAGTTTTACTATGCTCCCCATATATATGCAAAATCCTATTAAGGTCGGACCTTCATATAGCTGCCATAGGAACGATCGGTCGAAAATTAAGGTGTTGCATGAAAAAAAATGTTGTTTATCAAGATATCTTGACAAAACTCGGCATTTACTTGCTATGCCCCTCATATATATGCAAAATTCTATTAAGATCGGATCACTATATATTATGGCTGCCATAGGAACGATCGATCAAAAATTAAGTTGTATGAAAAAAGTTTTGTTTATCAAGATATCTTGACCAAAGTCGGCATTTATTAGTTTTACTCTGCTCCTCAAATATATGCAAAATCCTATTAAGATCGGAACACTATATCATATAACTGCCATAGAAACGATCTGTCGAAAATTAAGTTGTATGAAAAAAAGTTATGTTTAACAAAATATCTTGACCAAACTCGGCATTTATTAGTTTTACTATGCGCTCCACATATATGCAAAATCATATTAAGATCCGACCGCCATATCATATAGCTGTCATAGGAACTACCGGTCGAAAATTTAGGTGTTGTATAATAAAAAATGTTTATCAAGATATCTTGACCATCAGATATATGCAAATTCCTTTTAAGATCGGACCTCTATATCAGATAACTGCCATAGAAACGATCGGTCGAAAATTAAGTTGTAATATGAAATAATTATTTGTTTGGCTGGCTCGAGGTCCGGGGTTCACTTATTCAATCCAATATTGAAAACGCAATGTTTGATTTTAAAAAAAACACAATTAACATTAAGATAAAAAACATTCATTGTTTTACACGTCTGCGCTGATTGACGTGGAGGTTGAAACTATTTTACAATTTAATAAATGTCTGTAAGTTTTCGGTGTCCGTTTTGTAGTTTAGTCGTCTGTTGTTTGGTGCGTTTATTATGTGTAACTTTTCTAGTGTATGACTTTTGTTAAAGTGTACTTGTTTTAAAGTTGTCGTCGCATCGAAATTTGGTAAGTGGTTGCTTTTCATACAGTGGGTCATAAGTGCTGTTTTTATACCCTTGCAGAGGGTATTATATTTTTGTCGTGAAATGTGTAACGCATAGAAGGAGACATCTCCGACCCCATAAAGTATATATATTCTTGATCAGCATCAACAGCCGAGTCGATATAGCCATATCCGTCTGTCCGTCAGTCCGTCTGTCCGTCTGTCTGTTTCTATGCGAACTAGTCTCTCAGTTTTAAAGCTATCTTAATGAAACTTTGCAGAAGTCCCTTTATCTGTTGCACGCAGCACATATGTCAAAACCAGCTGGATCGGACCACTATATCATATAGCTGCCATAGGAACGATCGGTCGAAAATGTAGGTCTTGTATGATAAAACATTTTGTTTTTCAAGATATCTTGACCAAACTCGGCATTTATTAGTTTTACTATGCTCCTCATATATATGCAAAATCCTATTAAGATCGGACCACTATATCATATAGCTGCCATAGGAACAATCGGTCGAAAATTTAGCTCTTGTATGAAAAAAATTTGGTTTATCAAGATATCTTGACCAAACTCGGCATTTATTAGTTTTAATAAGCTCCTCATATATATCCAAAATCCTATTAAGATCAGACCACTAAATCATATAGCTGCCATAGGAACGATCGGTCGAAAATTAAGTTTTTGTATGAAAAAACATTTTGTTTTTCAAGATATCTTAACCAAACTCGGCATTTATTAGTTTTACTATGCTGCTCATATATATGCAAAATCGTATTAAGATCGGACCACTATATCATATAGCTGCCATAGGAACGATCTGTCGAAAAGTAGGATCTTGTATGAAAAACATTTTGTTTTTCAAGATATCTTGACCAAACTCGGCATTTATTATTTTGACTATGCTCCTCATATATATGCAGAATCTTATTAAGATCGGACCACTGTATCATATAGCTGTTATAGGAACGATCGATCAAAAATTAAGTTGTATGAAAAAAGTTTTGTTTATCAAGATATCTTGACCAAAGTCGGCATTTATTAGTTTTACTATGCTCCTCAAATATATGCAAAATCCTATTAAGATCGGACCACTATATCATATAACTGCCATAGGAACGATCTGTCGAAAATTAAGGTGTTGCATGAAAAAAAATGTTGTTTATCAAGATAGCTTGACCAAACTCGGCATTTACTTGCTAGGCTCCTCATATATATGCAAAATCCTATTAAGATCGGACCACTAAATCAAATTGCTGCCATAGGAACGATCGGTCAAAAATTAAGTTGTATGAAAAAAGTTTTTTTTATCAAGATATCTTGTCGAAACTCGGCAATTATTAGTTTTACTATGCTCCTCATATATATGCAAAATCCTATTAAGATCGGACCACTATATCATATAGATGCCATAGGAACGATCGGTCGAAAATAAAGTTGTGTGAAAAAAAATCTTGTTTATCAAGACATCTTGGCCATACACAGCATTTATTAGTTTTACTATGCACCTCATATATATGCCAAATCCTATTAAGAGCGGACCACTGTATCATACAGCTACCATAGGAACGATCGGTCGAAAATTAGGTTGTTGTATGAAAAAAAATGTTGTTTATCAAGATATATTGACCAAACTAAGCATTTATTAGTTTTACTATGCTCCTCATATATATGCAAAATCCTATTAAGATCGGACCACTATATCATATAGCTGCCATAGGAACGATCGGTCGAAAATTAAGGTGTTGCATGAAAAAAAATGTTGTTTATCAAGATATCTTGACCAAACTCGGCATTTACTTGCTAGGCTCCTCATATATATGCAAAATCCTATTAAGATCGGACCACTATATCATATAGCTGCCATTGGAACGATCGATCAAAAATTAAGTTGTATGAAAAAAGTTTTGTTTATCAAGATATCTTGACCAAAGTCGGCATTTATTAGTTTTACTATGCTCCTCAAATATATGCAAAATCCTATTAAGATCGGACCACTATATCATATAACTGCCATAGGAACGATCTGTCGAAAATTAAGTTGTAAGAAAAAAAGTTTTGTTTATCAAGATATCTTGACCAAACTCGACATTTATTAGTTCTACTAAGCTCCCCACATATATATGCAAAAACCTATTAAGATCGGACAACTATATCAAATAGCTGCCATAGGAACGATCGGTCGAAAATTAAGGTGTTGCACGAAAAAAAATGTTGTTTATCAAGATATCTTGACCAAAGTCGGCATTTATTAGTTTTACTATGCTCCTCAAATATATGCAAAATCCTATTAAGATCGGACCACTATATCATATAACTGCCATAGGAACGATCTGTCGAAAATTAAGTTGTAAGAAAAAAAGTTTTGTTTATCAAGATATCTTGACCAAACTCGACATTTATTAGTTCTACTAAGCTCCCCACATATATATGCAAAATCCTATTAAGATCGGACCACTATATCATATAGCTGCCATTGGAACGATCGATCAAAAATTAAGTTGTATGAAAAAAGTTTTGTTTATCAAGATATCTTGACCAAAGTCGGCATTTATTAGTTTTACTATGCTCCTCAAATATATGCAAAATCCTATTAAGATCGGACCACTATATCATATAACTGCCATAGGAACGATCTGTCGAAAATTAAGTTGTAAGAAAAAAAGTTTTGTTTATCAAGATATCTTGACCAAACTCGACATTTATTAGTTCTACTAAGCTCCCCACATATATATGCAAAATCCTATTAAGATCGGACCACTATAACATATAGCTGCCATAGGAACGATCGATCAAAAATTAAGTTGTATGAAAAAAGTTTTTTTTATCAAGATATCTTGTCGAAACTCGGCAATTATTAGTTTTACTATGCTCCTCATATATATGCAAAATCCTATTAAGATCGGACCACTATATCATATAGATGCCATAGGAACGATCGGTCAAAAATGAAGTTGTTATTAGATAGGGAATGTATGTTCTGGCACAGGAAGTGACGTCACCTTGGTGGGGAATGTATGTTCTGGCACAGTAAGTGACGTCACGTTTGTTTACATTTATTATCAGGGTGGTGGCGGGGGGCGGGGGGTGTCAAGGATCAAGTGTTTTTATGCAAGGGAAAGGGGGGCGGGGGGTGGTATATATATTTTATTTTATATTTTTATATTTTTGTGCGCGAGTTATGTCCCAAGGAGCTGAGGGTGTGGTCTGGAAGTCCTGATGCAGATCCTGGGTAGAGTTGCAGTCGTTGTTCGATGTTTGGTTGTAGAAATTTTGTATTTGATGAAATAAAGAGAACGTCTGGTTGAATTGATCGTCTGAAGCAGAATGTTTTATTGGGAATCCGTTTAGTTTAACTTAGCCTAAGAATAATGTGGAATATGAAATCTGAATCGGCACTTTGTAGCGACAAAGTGCTGAGTTCGTTTTGTCGCCGGATGCTTTAACGTAAACATTTGTAGGCGGCAAGTTGGTCGCCGCTGTGTTGCAACTTTGTAGTCGCTGAGTTGCAACTATGTAGTTGCTGGGGTGGTCGTTGACCACTTGAAATTGTGTCACACGTGTGTGGCATTAGTATGTGTTCGATGATTGACGGCATTTGAAGCTGAGTCGTTCTATGTATCGTTGTATGTATTTGGGCATCACATGTTGATGCGAGGGGGTTTGAGGGGAGGGGAAGTATAGGGTACCGACGGGTCGGTAACTCCTCCCCCCCTAGTTTGAAGTGAGGGCCACAAAGATGGAATTGGTGGTAACGAGATCGGGAGGATCTGTTCGGGGTATGTATGGTAGACGTTATTGTTGCGCCGGAATATCCAGGTGAGTATGGCTGTCACTAGTAGTGATAAGCAAAGGATGTACAGGATTGTTGTGTGCTGAGTTGTCTCCTGGTCCACAACTAGTAGTTTGTCTGATGTTTGTAAGGTTTCCAGCTGTAGTCTCTCTAGCGTAAGAACTTCTATGGTTCTGTTTCTTATTAGGTTTGTAACTGGAGGTAGGAAGAAGTCGAAATGTTCTTCTGTTATATCCAATGTGTTGTCGTAGCTTAATCCGTTTATTGTGACCGTACAGTTTGTGTATTGTATCACGGCCGATCCATTAATTTCGTAATTGCTTTGAGTTGTTGTTTGGATCTTTAGGTTTTTTGCATTGAATACAAAAATGTATCCTTTTTCCGGTTCGAATATGTCAGTTGTAAGTCCTGTTTCTTTGACGTCGCAGGAGCTGGTTTTGTTTAATAGTAAGTTGCTGAGGCAGTTGTTATTACTTATGTTATACAGTTTTTTGAGTTCACAAAAGAATTGATTATCTACTAATGGACATTTTTCTTCGGTGTACAATGTTTCTGTATTATTTTTGTTGACTATTAAATATTTTGGTGTTACAATAAATTGTGTTAAGTTGATTGGTAGTGGAATTAAGCGTGTTAATTTATATTTAAATTTCCTAAATATAGGAATTTCTATATTAAATACAATGCATTGCTTATGACTTTTTGTTTCTAGTTTGATTAGATTGTATATTTGGTCTTCAGAGTTTACATAAAAGTTTTGGTTTTGGAATATGTTTTTATTTTTTCTAGTTCGATTGTGTTCAAAATGAGTTTAGGTATTACGTTAATTTTTGCTAGAAGTGAACATTCAATTATGTCATTCAGGTGGTTAATCAATAACTCAATATTATAATTGAGTCTATTGATATATTGCAATTTCTTTAATTGCTCTTCGTTCTCATTCATTTGTTTGTAAATGTTATTTTCGTATTTTGTAAAGAACTGATTTATTTTGAGTTGTTCATTGTTAATATGTCTTGTAATATTGTTGAATCTTATTTGGATTTCATTGTTGAAATTTTCTTGTACTTGGAAATTCTTAGCAACTATGTATGAATTGTTTTTTTAATTTTCGTAATTCGTTGTCGATGTTTGTCGCGTCGTTGGCGTCCATATTGCCGGTGACGATTTTTACTAAGCTGCCTAGGCCGTTGGCAAGGCCTCTCTTATGTCTTTCTAGAGGTAAAAGTGCATTGAGTTTGGATTTTGCTTGTTTTAGTTTTTCTTTGAGTACAAAATAGGAATCGTTTAGGCTCCCGTCGTTCTTAAGGTTCGTAATGGTGTTGTAAAGGTTCTCTATACAATTGACATACTCATTGAGGTTTATTACATGGCTGATTTTCATATAATTTTGTATTACAATAGTTTCTCCTAAATTAATTTTTGCAATTGGATGGGAGTCTGTAAATTTGTGGATGTTAGTTGATTGTAGTGCCTCATGGGCAAACCTGGAATAATAATTAAGAGGGGTGGGTCAATTTGGTTTTTTTATTATTTTCCTAATTTTAGACTTATGCAACTTCTGGTTTCTAGTGGTAACTCTTGTCGGTCTTGGCTGAGTTGTATGAACTCCTAGTACAGATTTGGTTGTTTTCCTTATGGTCTGAGTAATCTTTCTGGACATCGAATTATGTGTATTAACAATGAACAATTCTTTAATTACATATATTCATACAAATCTGTATGTAATATATATACATTAAAAAAAAGTTATTTCTATTTTGTATGTGTACGGAAAGTAAAAAAAAATTTTATTAAATTTGAAAATTTTTGAAAAAAGATTTTTGTTGGTGCTAAACTCGTTTGTACTTTTATGTAGTATGTTTGTGTTGTTTTTTTTTTTTCTCTTTGGAAATACTGTGGCGTTTTGTTTCTTATATATATATGTGTGTGTTTGTTAAAATTAGTATGTTTTGTTTCTTATATATATGTGTATTTTTGTTGAAATTATTATGTTTTTGTTTCTTATATATATATGTGTTTTGAAAATGTATGTTTTTATGGTGTATAATTAATAATAGAGTTGTGTGTTTTTGGTTGGTGTTGGTAACTTTTCGATGTTTCTGTAATATATTGGCATTAATACATGTACATATTTGGGGTGTATGTATTTATTTTATAAGGGCAAATATATATTTGTGTGTATAGTTTTATTAAAAGAAATGTATATGTTCGAGTATTATTTGTTATTTAAATTTTTTTTATTTTGAGCGTGTATCTCATTAACATTGTATTTGAATTAAGATCTCAAAAGAATGTATACAAATGTCGCAACGATAATTGGTTTTGTATGCAAAGTTTAGTTTTTCGTTTGTGTGTTTGTTATTTGTCTGCGTGACTCCTGTGAATGTTAATCAGCGTTTGATTACATTTTAACACTAAGTGCACTGACAAAATTGTGGGTAAAATTGTAGGTATGTATGTTTTTATACCCTTGCAGAGGGTATTATAATTTTGTCGTGAAATGTGTAACGCATAGAAGGAGACATCTCCGACCCCATAAAGTATATATATTCTTGATCAGCATCAACAGCCGAGTCGATATAGCCATGTCCGTCTGTCCGTCTGTCTGTTTCTATGCGAACTAGTCCCTCAGTTTTAAAGCTATCTTAATGAAACTTTGCAGAAGTCCCTAATTCTGTTGCACGCAGCACATATGTCAAAACCAGCTGGATCGGACCACTATATCATATAGCTGCCATAGGAACGATCGGTCGAAAATTAAGTTTTTGTATGAAAAAACCTTTTGTTCATCAAGATATCTTGACCAAACTCGGCATTTATTAGTTTTACTATGCTCCTCATATATATGCAAAATTCTATTAAGATCGGACCACTATATCATATAGCCGCCATAGGAACGATCGGTCGAAAATTAAGTTTTTGTATGAAAAAACATTTTGTTTGTCAAGATATCTTGACCAAACTCGGCATTTATTAGTTTTACTAAGCTCCTCATATATATGCAAAATCCTATTAAGATCGGACCACTATATCATATAGCTGCCATAGGAACGATCGGTCGAAAATTAAGTTTTTGTATGAAAAAACCTTTTGTTTATCAAGATATCTTGACCAAACTCGACATTTATTAGTTTTACTATGCTCCTCATATATATGCAAAATTCTATTAAGATCGGACCACTATATCATATAGCCGCCATAGGAACGATCGGTCGAAAATTAAGTTTTTGTATGAAAAAACATTTTGTTTGTCAAGATATCTTGACCAAACTCGGCATTTATTAGTTTTACTAAGCTCCTCATATATATGCAAAATCCTATTAAGATCGGACCACTATATCATATAGCCGCCATAGGAACTATCGGTCGAAAATTAAGTTTTTGTATGAAAAAACATTTTGTTTGTCAAGATATCTTGACCAAACTCGGCATTTATTAGTTTTACTAAGCTCCTCATATATATGCAAAATCCTATTAAGATCGGACCACTATATCACATAGCTGCCATAGGAACGATCGATCGAAAATTAAGTTTTTGTATGAAAAAACATTTTGTTTTTCAAGATATCTTAACCAAACTCGGCATTTATTAGTTTTACTATGCTCCTCATATATATGCAAAATCCTATTAAGATCGGACCACTATATCATATTATTAAGTTTTTGTATGGAGAATTTTTGTTTTTCATGATTTTGCCATTAAACACGGCATTTAAAGATTTCACAATGCTCCCTTCATTTTTGCTAAATCTTATTTACATCGGTTTTTGATTAAAAGCCTTTTTTTGTTTATCAATATACCTTGACCAAACTCGGCCTTAACCATTTTCTCGGCATTAAAAGGTTGGGTCTGCAAGGTATTAAATCTTCGGCGTGCCGAAGATAGCCCTTCTTTCTCGTTATTTTTCACGTAGTTTTTTTTTTGTTGTTGTATTTTTCCTTCGAAACTCTTTAACAACGACAATTGGCCTCACTATTCGTTGCGGCAACGGATGATCAGCGATTGATTCCGCGCAATTGTATACGTATGTTTGTTTCGTTTATTGTTTGTCTGCATGTACTCGTATAAATGCTAATCAGCGATTGATTTCATTTTAATACTTAGTACACTGACAAAATTGTGGTTAAATTTAAGATATGTATGTTTTGTTGTTTCATGTATTTGTATATATGTATATATTTTTTTTTTTTTTTTTTTTTTTTTAAACGATTCAATTACGACACTTGGCCTCACCCTTGGTTTCGGCAGCGGATGATCAGCGATTGATTCCGCACAAATGTATATGTATGTTTGTTTCGTTTATTGTTTGTCTGCATGTACTCGTATAAATGCTAATCAGCGATTGATTTCATTTTAATACTTAGTACACTGACAAAATTGTGGTAACTTTGCATAACACTTTTTATTTTGTTGTTGCGAATAGACATTCTTTGTTGGGAAATCTTTACGAGTAGTTTACATATTTTGTTTTTTTGATTTTTTATTTACTTTTTTTTTTTGTTACACACATTACATATTTTTGCACTTTCACATTACTTACAATAATGTTAGAAAGAGAATGGTAAACATTCTGTTTACCGGCTGCGCCAGTTATGTCCCAAGGAGCTGAGGGTGTGGTCTGGAAGTCCTGATGCAGATCCTTGGTAGAGTTGCAGTCGTTGTTCGATGTTTGGTTGTAGAAATTTTGTATTTGATGAAATAAAGAGAACGTCTGGTTGAATTGATCGTCTGAAGCAGAATGTTTTATTGGGAATCCGTTTAGTTTAACTTAGCCTAAGAATAATGTGGAATATGAAATCTGAATCGGCACTTTGTAGCGACAAAGTGCTGAGTTCGTTTTGTCGCCGGATGCTTTAACGTAAACATTTGTAGGCGGCAAGTTGGTCGCCGCTGTGTTGCAACTTTGTAGTCGCTGAGTTGCAACTATGTAGTTGCTGGGGTGGTCGTTGACCACTTGAAATTGTGTGACACGTGTGTGGCATTAGTATGTGTTCGATGATTGACGGCATTTGAAGCTGAGTCGTTCTATGTATCGTTGTATGTATTTGGGCATCACATGTTGATGCGAGGGGGTTTGAGGGGAGGGGAAGTATAGGGTACCGACGGGTCGGTAACTCGCGCGCGTAAGTGGTCGCATAGCGAGGGGTGCTATGTTTAGTGGATGCTCATGAGGAAGGGGGGCGGGGGGTCTTATGTTTGTGTGTGTGTGTGAGTGTGTGTGTGTGCGTGTGTGTGCGTGCGTGTGTGTGTGTGCGTGTGTGTGTGTTTGTGTGTGTGTGTGTGTTTTAATATTTTTTTTTTTATCTTTTTTTTTTTGTTGTTTATCTGCTAATCTTCGTAAGAAACTGATGGCCCGGGCCAACCGTATGCACGATTTGCTGACTCCGTCAACACCTACGTACTAAACTCACCCCCCACTCACACACCACGTTCCCCGCGGGATCACCGCAAAGTATTACTTCGCGGGGATGGGTTGCCTATTTTAGGCAGTATCCATTAGTCGTCGCTCCTTTTCGCATCGTCTCAGATCCCTCTGGATGCCTATTATCAGCTGACTTATATTCCTCCAGTTGTCCTCTCCTTCCAGCATGAACGTTACTAGTCCCTCAGGTGGGGGTACAGAGCCTACTGCGTCTCTGTACCTCGAGCATTGGTACAGCACGTGTTCCGGGTCTTCGTCCAAATTTGGGCATGTCGGACACTCAGAGGTGTCTTCATGCCTGAACCTGTGGAGATACTTCCTGTACCCGCCGTGTCCAGTAAAAACTGCGTTAGGTGGAAGTTAATTTCGCCATTCCGTCTCCTAATCCATTGCTCCAGATTGGGGATCAGTTTATGTGTCCATCTCCCCTTGTTCGCCGTGTTCCACCTCTCCTGCCAAGTTGCCATTGATGTTGCTCTCTCCGACCGGATGACGTCCATTGAGACGGCGTCTCCCGTGGCTAATCGGGTCATGTAAATTTTCTCCATTTCCTTAGCCATTATATCTACTGGCGGCATTCCTGCCAATACTGTGGCTGCCTCGTCCGACACCGTCCGGAATCCAGAAATGGTGCGCAGAGCACTGAGCCTATAGGGGATTGACATCTTCCTTCTGAGGCCTTTCTGGCTTGCAACCGCTGAAGCCCATATCGGTGCAGCATAGAGCAGCACGGAGGCTACAACTCTCGCGAGGAGCAGGCGTCTACCTGCTTTAGGTCCTCCTATGTTGGGTAGCATCCTCGAAAGGGCCGCCTGCATTTTGGCTGCTTTTTGGCTAACGTAATCTACGTGCGGTAGAAGGCTAAGCCTGTTGTCTAACATGACCCCCAGATACTTAATGGAAGCCTTTGACTCGATACTAACGCAGTCTACCTGAAATCTAGCAAACTTGACTATTTTGCGGCTTGTGATGAGCACAGCCTCTGTTTTATGGCCTGCCAGCTCCAGGCCAGCGCCACGCATCCAGCTGGCCACGATCCTTATGGCTGCATTCGCAGCCGCTTCCACGTCTTCTATTTCTCTGCCCACCACTACTAGAGCTAGGTCATCTGCGAATCCTATGATTCTGCAATTGCACTCTGAGCACCTCGTCGTACATTATGTTCCACAGGAGTGGTCCCAGGACCGACCCCTGTGGGACCCCTGCTGAGACCGTGTAACTCCTAGCACCGTCATCCGTATCATAACTCAATACCCGATCGGACAGGTAGTTGGATATTATACGGAAAAAGGAGGACGGTATCCCTATTCGGTCTAAGGCTTCCAGTATACGAGACCAGCTTGCTGAGTTAAAACATGTCCAACGTAATCACCGCGCAATACTCCTTGTCCCCCACCTCCATCTGGTTCCCTCTATTGCTTTAGCGGCAATATCTACCACCGCCTTAATTCCATCGACCGTAGACCTTGCCTTGCGAAATCCGTATTGCTGTTTGGACAGGGCCTCTTTCTCTTCGACGACACTAAGTAGTCGGTCATACACAATCCTTTCCAGTACCTTTCCCGTCGTGTCCAGTAGGCAGATTGACCTGTATCCCGAGGGTTCCTCTATTGGCTTGTCCCCTTTCGGTAGAAGGATTAGTTTCAGTCGCTTCCATCTCTTAGGGAATACACCGTCCTGTAGACATTTAGTATATGTCTCGGCGAAGGCGTCGGGTTTCGTTAGCATTGCTAACTTTAGCGCCTTGTTTGGCACCCCATCTGGAGCCTGGTCCTGGAGCCTTTTTGTCGCCTAGTTTTTTGCTTGCCGCTAACACGTCGTCTGCCGACACCTGCTGCTACTTCCAGTCGTGGGTGTTGGGGGAACAGTATTTCAACTATAGTGGCAAGTGCGGTAGGGCAGGTCACATGGGTTTTTCTCTGGCTGCGGATCTTCTTCGTGATGACCTTGTATGCCGTGCCCCACGGGTTAACATCGGCCTCATCGCATATTTTCTGGAAGCAGTTGGATTTGCTTCGTTTAATGCTTCTCTTGAGGTCTCGCTTGGCTGCCCGCAGGTCTTCCAACCTAGATGCAAAGTCTGGGTGGCCTCGGGCACGCTGAGAGCGCCTTCTAGCACGCAGGCAGGCCTTCCTTAGGTCACTGATTTGCTTATTCCACCAGTAGCAAGGTGCTCCTCTCCTGTTTGGCTTCCTCCTGGGCACCGAGCATGGCGTAGGGAATCCGTGTATGTTTCCTTGTCTAGGCAGTTGTCCTTCCATTTGGGTCCTGTTGTTTTGGGCTGCTGTTTTCTCCGTCCTCTCCCGATCTCGAAATGTACTGCTTGGTGGTCGCTGAATGTGAATTCATTGCTGACTTTCCATGTGGTTAGCCTATAGAGTGAGCTGCTGAGCAGGGTGAGGTCTATAATAGAGCCTCTACCGGCCTTGCAGTACGTGAGCTCCTGCCCGTCGTTTGCAAGGCCCAAGTCGATCGCCGCGAACTCTTCTAGCAGGGTGGTCCCTCTCGCGTTGGTTTCCTTGCTTCCCCATTCCATGGCCCAGGCGTTAAAGTCTCCTGCTATGACGAGGGGAGCTCTGTTGCGAGCGTCTTCTGATATTTCCTCCAGGTTGTTTTGGAACCGCCGCATTTCCCAGCTTGGGGGTGCGTAGCAACTGTAAACGGTGATTCCATTAATTTTCGCTCTGACGAATCCTTCGTGTGACGCTCTGACTTCCGGGAGCGGTGAGTTGAGGGACCAGATGGCCGCTTTTCCGCATATACTTGCCACCCAGCCGCTTCCTGCGATAGGCTTGTATGGCTCGCAGATTATTGCGACGTCAGTGTTTCTCTCCCGTGTTGCTTGCGACAGCAGGGCCTGAGCAGCCTCGCAGTGGTTGAGGTTTAACTGTGTGAACTTCATTTTCTGTTGGCCAGGGCGCTCCTAAACACGGGGCATCTGCCGCTACCGGCAATGTGATTGCGGTCATTTTTCCTGTCCTTGCAGAGCATGCACTGTGGCTCTTGTTTGCAGTCCTTAGCACAGATTCGATCTGTCCAGTTCACTCTTGCAGTGTCTTGCAAGGTGTCCAAACTCAAGGCATCTGAAACATCTGGTGATGTTTATCCGCTCGCGGATTCTTGAGTTGACCCAGCCAACTTTCAGGAAACCTACCGAGAGGGCCTTTTTCGCGCTTTCCGCTGGCAGTCTTATAGTCGCCGTTTGTGTTTGGCCATACGACTTACGGAGGCTAATATTCTCTGGGGCTATGTCCAATATTTGGATTTGACCCCTCATAGCCTCGCAGATGTCCTCTCTGGTCGTGATCACGTCCAGGTCCTTGCACTCAATAGAGACTCGGTGGGACAGCGTCCGGACCTCTGCATTTTCGCCTAGCGTTTCGCCCACCAGGCTCCTAAATGCTGTGGTATTCTCTCCCGAGTGGTTAAGCTGGAGTAGTAGGTCTCCTTTTGTGTCCTCCTTATTCTTGTCACCGCTTTTCCGAGCTCGCCCAGTTTTTCGTCCGCTTTAACTTTCCTCAGTATCTCTGAGTAGCTCGCTTCGCCTTTTGCCGAGATGACTATTGCATCCGGTCGCGCCTTTTCCTTGAGCAATCCCTTGCTGTTTTTCCGGGTGACCTTCTTCCTTTTCTTGTATGTGACCTCCTTCCACTTTGGGGCTCGGTGTCTCCTGCACCGTTGTTACGGTAGCCTGATTACCGACTGGCCCTCGGATTCGCTTAGTTTGGGGCGTCCGTACCGTGGCCTGCTTCCGCTTGACGTCTACCGTCGTCCTGAAAAGAGGCGTGGTTTGACACGACTGGTGCGTCCTAATTACCTCCTTGGCTCCTTCGTCGTGTAGCTGGATGGCCGCCAGCTCGTAGAGCACTCTGATGCTCTCTATGGAGTCTCGCATGGGCTGGTGGATGGAGCGTCGCTTGCCATCTTGGAGCATGTCTACCAGTTTTGAGATCTCGTGCCCGAGTTCCCGGAGTGCTGAGCTGCTCTGAGTTGCCGTGGCTTGGTCCCGCTCTGAGTTTGTCTCTGCGGAGACGGCTGTTGCTCCATCTACTGGTGATCTCACCATTCTGCTGCTCTTTGCAAAAGCATCACAGCTCTCCTTCGTTTGTGGGGTTTGGATGTTACTCATTTTGTTGGGTCCCAACTCCTAAGCCGTTGTCCTTGTCCGTTGTACAGTCGCGTTATAATCTCATGGTTGTCTTTGCAAGCAGTGAGGCCATGCGAGGGTTGGCACCCGCCTTCATGGGGTCGTGTGTTCAGAGCTAGATCCGCGTTAATCAGGAATATTTCATCTGAACCTATACTGCCAACTAAATGGCGACGATACGAGGAGCGTGCTTGGAGATTTGCCATGTTTTAACGGGGCGGGGGCGGTAACAGCATTAGCCTAGCAGTCATTTCGGCCAGATTTCACTCCGCTTACTGAGATGCTAGAATACTGTCGGCCGTCAGCCCAGGGGTCGTCTAGTCGTGTAGGGTTGTCCAGAGTTCACAGCCTGAGACATTACTGGTCTCAGTCGCCTTCTCGTGTTAGCTAGGCGCGTCACGGGTGTGCAGCGCCTACCCAGGGGATACCTGGCCACAACCGGAGGTCACGAGTTGCTTTAATTACCACGGAACGGAATCGATCTGGCCATTTCCAGGTTAATAGCGTTCAGAATCTTTTCGCCTGCAAGAGGCACCACTCCGGGCACTTACATCCCCGTGTCATTTTCAGTCGCCTCATACGACAAGCAATGACTAGCTGTGTTAGTATTCTATGGGCCGCTTACCACACGGCTGAGTGTTTGTGTGTGTGTGTGTGTGTGTGCGTGTGTGTGTTTTTTTTTTTTTTATATTCCTCCAGTTGTCTTCTCCTTCCAGCATGAACGTTACTAGTCCCTCAGGTGGGGGTACAGAGCCTACTGCGTCTCTGTACCTCGAGCATTGGTACAGCACGTGTTCCGGGTCTTCGTCCAAATTTGGGCATGTCGGACACTCAGAGGTGTCCTCATGCCTGAACCTGTGGAGATACTTCCTGTACCCGCCGTGTCCAGTAAAAAACTGCGTTAGGTGGAAGTTAATTTCTCCGTGCCGTCTCCTAATCCATTGCTCCAGATTGGGGATTAGTTTGTGTGTCCATCTCCCCTTGTTCGCCGTGTTCCATCTCTCCTGCCAAGTTGCCATTGATGTTGCTCTCTCCGACCGTCGGATGACGTCTATTGAGACAGCTTCGCCTGTCGCTATTCGTGCTTTGTATATGTTCTCCATTTCCTTGGTCAGTATATCTACTGGCAGCATGCCTGCCAATACTGTGGCCGCCTTGTCCGACAACGTCCGGAATCCAGAAATAGTGCGGAGTGCGCTTAATCTGCCCATATCGGTGCAGCATTGGGCAGCACGGAGGCTACAACTCTCGCGAGGAGTAGGCGTCTACCTGCTCTAGGTCCTCCTATGTTTGGTAGCATCCTCGAAAGGGCCGCCTGCATTTTTGCCGCTTTCTGGCTAACATAGTCTACGTGAGGACGAAAGCTAAGCCTGTTGTCTAACATGACCCCCAGATACTTGATGGAAGCCTTTGACTCGATACTAACGGTGTCTACCTGAAATCTAGCAAACTCAACTATCTTGCGGCCTGTGATAAGCACAGCCTCTGTTTTATGGCCTGCCAGCTCCAGGCTAGCGCCACGCATCCAGCTGGCCACGATCCTTATGGCTGCATTCGCTGCCGCTTCTACTTCTTTTATTTCTTTGCCCACCACTACTAGGGCCAGATCATCTGCGAATCCTATGATTCTGCATCCCTGGGCCAATTGCACTCTGAGCACCTCGTCGTACATTATGTTCCACAGGAGTGGTCCCAAGACCGGCCCCTGTGGTACCCCTGCTGTGACCATGTAACTCCTAGTACCGTCTTCCGTATCATAAATGAATAGTCGATCGGACAGGTAGTTGGATATTATACGGAAAAGGGAGGACGGTATCCCTATTCGGTCTAAGGCTTCCAGTATTCGAGTCCAGCTTGCTGAGTTAAAGGCATTGCGGATGTCCAACGTAACCACCGCGCAGTACTCCTTGTCTCCCCACCTCCATCGGGTACCCTCTATTGCTTTAGTAGCAATATCTACCACCGCCTTAATTGCGTCGACCGTAGATCTAGCCTTACGAAATCCGTATTGCTGTTTGGACAGGGCCTCTTTCTCTTCAACCACCCTTATTAGTCGGTTGTACACGATCCTCTCCAGAACCTTTCCCGCCGTGTCCAGTAGGCGGATTGGCCTGTATCCCGAGGGTTCCTCTATTGGCTTATTCCCTTTCGGTAGGAGGATTAATTTCTGTCGCTTCCATCTCTTGGGAAATACACCGTCCTGCAGACATCTATTGTATGTCTCGGCGAAGGCGTCGGGTTTCGTCAGCATGGCTAACTTTAGCGCCTTGTTTGGCACCCCATCTGGTCCTGGAGCCTTTTTGTCGTCTAGCTTCTTGCTTGCCACTACCACTTCGTCTTTCGACACGTGCTGCACAAGTTCCGTGCTGCGTGAGCGGCTGACGACCTCCAATCTTGGGTGATGGGGGAACAGTGCCTCAACTATAGTGGCGAGTGCGGTAGGACAGGTCACACGGGTTGTTCGCTGGCTGCGTAACTTCTTCGTGACTACCTTATAAGCCGTGCCCCACGGGCTTACATCGGCCTCGTCGCATATTTGCTGGAAGCAGCTGGATTTGCTTTGTTTGATACTTCTTTTGAGGTCTCGCTTGGCTGCCCGCAGGTCATCCAGCCTAGATGCAAAGTCTGGGCGGCCTCGGGCTCGTTGGGAGCGTCTTCTAGCGCGTAGGCAGGCCTTCCTTAGGTCGCTGATTTCCTCGTTCCACCAGTAGCAAGGTGCTCCTCTTCTGTTTGGCTTTCTCCTGGGCATGGATAAGTCGCACGCGTCTGAGATGTTTTCCATAAGCTGCCGTGCCATGTCTTCTGCCGTGGTCCCAGTCCATCGAGCGTGGCGTAGGGAATCCGTGTATGTTTCCTTGTCTAGGCAGTTGTCCTTCCATTTGGGGCCTGTTGTTTTGGGCTGCTGTTTTCTCCGTCCTCTCCCGTGGATCTCGAAATGTACTGCTTGGTGGTCGCTGAATGTGAATTCATTGCTGACTTTCCATGTGGTTAGCCTATAGAGTGAGCTGCTGAGCAGGGTGAGGTCTATAATAGAGCCTCTACCGGCCTTGCAGTACGCGATCGCCGCGAACTCTTCTAGCAGGGTGGTCCCTCTCGCGTTGGTTTCCTTGCTTCCCCATTCCATGGCCCAGGCGTTAAAGTCTCCTGCTATGACGAGGGGAGCTCTGTTGCGAGCGTCTTCTGATATTTCCTCCAGGTTGTTTTGGAACCGCCGCATTTCCCAGCTTGGGGGTGCGTAGCAACTGTAAACGGTGATTCCATTAATTTTCGCTCTGACGAATCCTTCGTGTGACGCTCTGACTTGCGGATTCTTGAGTTGACCCAGCTAACTTTCAGGAAACCTACCGAGAGGGCCTTTTTCGCGCTTTCCGCTGGCAGTCTTATAGTCGCCGTTTGTGTTTGGCCATACGACTTACGGAGGCTAATATTCTCTGGGGCTATGTCCAATATTTGGATTTGACCCCTCATAGCCTCGCAGATGTCCTCTCTGGTCGTGATCTCGTCCAGGTCCTTGCACTCAATAGAGACTCGGTGGGACAGCGTCCGGACCTCTGCATTTTCGCCTAGCGTTTCGCCCACCAGGGTCCTAAATGCTGTGGTATTCTCTCCCGAATTCCTTATTTTTGTCACCGCTATTCCGAGCTCGCCCAGTTTCTCATCGGCTTTAACTTTTCTCAGTATCTCTGAGTAGCTCGCTTCACCTTTTGCCGAGATGACTATAGCATCCGGTCGCGTCTTTTCCTTAAGCAATCCCTTGCTCTTTTTCGGGGTGACCTCCTTCCTTTTTTTGTGGGTGACCTCCTTCCACTTGTCGCCGTCCGCTTTGGGGCTCGGTGTCTCCTGCACCGTTGTTACGGTAGCCTGATTACCGACTGGCCCTCGGATTCGCTTAGTTTGGGGCTTCCGTACCGTCGTCCTGAAAAGAGGCGAGGTTTGACACGCCTGGTGCGTCCTAATTACCTCCTTGGCTCCTTCGTCGTGTAGCTGGATGGCCGCCAGCTCGTAGAGCACTCTGATGCTCTCTATTGAGTCTCGCATGGGCTGGTGGATGGAGCGTCGCTTGCCATCTTGGAGCATGTCTACCAGCTTTGAGATCTCGTGCCCGAGTTCCCGGAGTGCTGAGCTGCTCTGAGTTGCCGTGGTTTGGTCCCGCTCTGAGTTTGTCTCTGCGGAGACGGCTGTTGCTCCATCTACTGGTGATCTCACCATTCTGCTGCTCTTTGCAAAAGCATCACAGCTCTCCTTCGTTTGTGGGGTTTGGATGTTACTCATTTTGTTGGGTCCCAACTCCTAAGCCGTTGTCCTTGTCCGTTGTACAGTCGCGTTATAATCTCATGGTTGTCTTTGCAAGCAGTGAGGCCATGCGAGGGTTGGCACCCGCCTTCATGGGGTCGTGTGTTCAGAGCCAGATCCGCGTTAATCAGGAATATTACATCTGAACCTATACTGCCAACTAAATGGCGACGATACGAGTAGCGTGCTTGGAGATTTGCCATGTTTTAACGGGACGGGGGCGGTAACAGCATTAGCCTAGCAGTCATTTCGGCCAGATTTCACTCCGCTTACTGAGATGCTAGAATACTGTCGGCCGTCAGCCCAGGGGTCGTCTAGTCGTGTAGGGTTGTCCAGAGTTCACAGCCTGAGACATTACTGGTCTCAGTCGCCTTCTCGTGTTAGCTAGGCGCGTCACGGGTGTGCAGCGCCTACCCAGGGGATACCTGGCCACAACCGAAGGTCACGAGTTGCTTTAATTACCACGGAACGGAATCAATCTGGCCATTTCCAGGTTAATAGCGTTCAGAATCTTTTCGCCAACTAGAGGGACCTCTCCGAGCAATTACATCCCCGTATCATTTCAGTCGCCTCGTACGACAAGCAATGACAAGCTGTGGTAGTATTCTGTGGGCCGCTTGCCACACGGTGTGTGTGTGTGTGCGGTTTTTTTTTTTTTTTTTTTTTTGCTTACGGCATGGAGTTGAAAATCTCCGTAAGATACTGATGGCCCAACCGTATGCACGATTCGCTGACTCCGTCAACACCTACGTACTAAACTCACCCCCCACTCACACACCACGTTCCCCGCGGGATCACCGCAAAGTATTACTTCGCGGGGATGGGTTGCCTATTTTAGGCAGTATCCATTAGTCGTCGCTCCTTTTCGCATCGTCTCAGATCCCTCTGGATGCCTATTATCAGCTGACTTATATTCCTCCAGTTGTCCTCTCCTTCCAGCATGAACGTTACTAGTCCCTCAGGTGGGGGTACAGAGCCTACTGCGTCTCTGTACCTCGAGCATTGGTACAGCACGTGTTCCGGGTCTTCGTCCAAATTTGGGCATGTCGGACACTCAGAGGTGTCTTCATGCTTGAACCTGTGGAGATACTTCCTGTACCCGCCGTGTCCAGTAAAAACTGCGTTAGGTGGAAGTTAATTTCGCCATTCCGTCTCCTAATCCATTGCTCCAGATTGGGGATCAGTTTATGTGTCCATCTCCCCTTGTTCGCCGTGTTCCACCTCTCCTGCCAAGTTGCCATTGATGTTGCTCTCTCCGACCGGATGACGTCCATTGAGACGGCGTCTCCCGTGGCTAATCGGGCCATGTAAATTTTCTCCATTTCCTTAGCCATTATATCTACTGGCGGCATTCCTGCCAATACTGTGGCTGCCTCGTCCGACACCGTCCGGAATCCAGAAATGGTGCGCAGAGCACTGAGCCTATAGGGGATTGACATCTTCCTTCTGAGGCCTTTCTGGCTTGCAACCGCTGAAGCCCATATCGGTGCAGCATAGAGCAGCACGGAGGCTACAACTCTCGCGAGGAGCAGGCGTCTACCTGCTTTAGGTCCTCCTATGTTGGGTAGCATCCTCGAAAGGGCCGCCTGCATTTTGGCTGCTTTTTGGCTAACGTAATCTACGTGCGGGGGCGGTAACAGCATTAGCCTAGCAGTCATTTCGGCCAGATTTCACTCCGCTTACTGAGATGCTAGAATACTGTCGGCCGTCAGCCCAGGGGTCGTCTAGTAGTGTAGGGTTGTCCAGAGTTCACAGCCAGAGACGTTACTGGTCTCAGTCTTAGTCGCCTTCTCGTGTTAGCTAGGCGCGTCACGGGTGTGCAGCGCCTACCCAGGGGATACCTGGCCACAACCGGAGGTGTGTGTGTGTGTGTGTGTCTGTGTGTGTGTGTGTGTGTGTGTGTGTGTGTGTGTGTGTGTGTGTGCTGCGTTGGCAACGCATGCGCAAGATCATGAATATTTTTGTTGATGTTGACATATGTGTGTTCAGGAAGGGGACAGGGGTGTTATGTTTCGTGGTGGGGAGCAAGATCACATTTGTTTACGATGGATGTGATTGGATGGGAAGGAACGAAAGGGCGGGGGAGTGCGCTGCTATGTTATTAGCGAGCTATAATGTGCCTGGGGGCAACTGAAATGAAGTGAATACTATTTTTAAATAAAATTTATTTTGTTATCCGAAAGTTTTAAAGTGAAAAAGTCCTCGAAATCAGAATATTAAAAAATTGCATCAACATCAGCAAACAATAATCAAACGGCACAACGCTTTTGTGAGGTTTGTGGAGTAACGGTGGCTCATAATCGCTGGGCACAACATTTGCGGACAATCAAGCACAAAAATGAAGCCTTCACGCCGTTGGATGGCTATGTTCAACTTGCGGCATCCGGATTCCAAAGCCGGATTAACACCTATTCATATAGCAATGTTTCGGATAACGTTATGCTCCCTGAAGAGTTCCTATTGGAAGCAGGAAGTTCATAACTTCCAATAATGGAAAATGTTTTAGAGGTGCACACCTCATATAAAGTCAACTTTGAACTTTTCGCTGAATATTTGAAAATAAATAATAATAATACTGATGGTGAAGATTTTGAAATAATGATCAAATCCCATCAAACTGAAATGTGTGTGGCTACGAAGTCTTCTGACTTAGAAGAAATATTCGTAAGCCACACAGCCATCATAAGTTCAAAGATGGATGAATTCCAAGAGAGATAGTGGTTGGACTCTCATAAAAATTATACGTTTGGAAATGGCTCTAGTTTTATTCCATTAGCACGGAAATTGAGCTTGAAGAAAGCTATTATTAATATAAAAAACGAAGATGAGTTTTGTTTTAAGTGGGCTTTAATAGCAGCCCTAAAGAACTTGCAACATAATCCTGATAGGTGTGCCCCCTATAAAATCGATGATATAAGGAGTCCAATTATTTAAATTGATGAGATATTCACACTTAAATTTCATAATATGGAATTTCCATTAAAGCTCAAAGACATTAAATTGTTTGAACAACAAAATACTTACATAAGTATAAATGTCTTTGGCTATGATGAAGACATTAATGAAATTATTGGACCACTCTATCTAACCAAAGAGCACCGGGGGAAGTATATTAATCTATTGCTTTTGGAAAAGCAAGATATATCTCATTATACCTGGATTAAGAATCTATCAAGGTAAGTAAGGAATACAAAAAAAATATATATATATATATTTCTTTTTTAATATTAATCATAATTTCTCCTCCAGGCTTACACACAATCAGTTGACTTCGCATACGAGGAAATTACATTTCTGTGATGCATGCTTAAACTATTCGCATAACGACAGGATGCATGGCGAGCAGTGTGGAAAAGTGGTGGCGAAACTTCCAACAGCGGATAAGGCGAGTGTAAAATTTAAGAACTATGCAAATTGTTTATATATACCTTTTAAAATTTATGCAGATTTCGAGTGCGTTTTAATACCTATCAACAGGAATGTGAACGAGAATGTAATACGTTTTTTAGACTCATTTCGATTTATGGCTGCAAGTTTAGATAGTCTTAACTCTAATTTAGAACATAATAATTTCACAACTGTTAAACGTTTTTTCCCGGACGAAACACACTTTTATCTAGTACATAGGAAGGGAGTTTTCCCATATGAATACTCTACTAAATTTGAAAAATTATATATATATGTATATATATATATTATTTTATACAATTTCATTTTTGTTTATCCAAGAGTTGTGCTCATCAGAGAACCCCAACCATTTAACATATACCGTATCACCATTTTTCTTTATTATCGGGAAAGCGAGTTTTCTTTAATTCGCGAGAATAGAATCCTCCTTTAAGTGGCGTTCCTTGATAATCTTCGAATATATATGTTGTCGGATGAGTGTTTTTCACTTGAGAAATTTTAAAAATTTCTGTTGTCCAATTCGGAGTATATCCCTTCTCAAAGATATGTTTATACTTGCTAATGCATACATTATCACCAACATGAAATCGTGATCCGGTAAATATTTTTTTTACTGTGGACCGTGCCGTACAACTCCATTTCATTCGATGAATTTACTTTGATTGGGGATATTTTGATCGTTCGATGATATCTTCTATTATATTCATCAATTAGGTCTTGATAAATTCCAATCCATTAATATGTACCAATAACACTAAATTCTTTCCACATCATATCTTTGAGCGTTCTATTGAATCACCTGCCAATGATCATCGATTCCTTTCATAATTACCCTTCTACGCTCAAAATTTTTTCGCGCTGGTCCATGCAACTCATTAACTATTCCCCGCTTGCTCATGGTGGTGGTGGTGTGTGTTCTTTTTATACCCTGAACCCATTGAAAATGGGTAAAAAGGGTATATTGTATTTGTGCAAAATGCAAATGTATGTAACAGGCAGAAGAAAGAATCTCTGACCCCATAAAGTATATATATTCTTGATCAGAAACAATAGCCGAGTCGATCTAGCCATGTCCGTCTGTCTGTCTGTCCGTCCGTCCGTCCGTCCGTCCGTATGTACGTAATGTACGTATGAACGCAAGGATCTCAGAACCTCTAAGAGCTAGAGACTTGAAATTTTAGATGTAGGTGCTCCTAGTTCCTACGCAGATCGAGTTTGTTTCCGATAATCGATAACTTACTCCGTTTCCAAGTAATCGATATCGACATACTGTTTTTTGAGCAAATTGGGTAAATAATTAGAGCTAGAGTCACCAAACATGATATGTTGCTTCGAGAATATTATATATATGTCAAGTATCTTTCATTTTATATCTATCGACACCTCCCCGCTACCACCACAGAGCTATAAATCAAGTTAATAACCCAACTTGTATTGCCAACCAATTTTAGCCACAATTTAAATGCAATTGACTTTTTGAGAATACACAAATATTCTATGGTACAATAAGATAAACTGTAGAAAATTTCATCAAGATCGGTTAAGATACATAGAAGTTATTAATGAAACCATGTGGTTATATATGTACATACATATATATTGGCAGGCCACGAGTCAGCGGCAGCTGGCACAAAGCGCTAGAGTTTCTGTATACATGTGCACTAATACACAAAAAGAATTACAATTGTAACAGTTTTTTTTCAATTAGTAGCAACTTTCGGTATGGCTGCAAGGTAAAAAGCCACGGGAAGCAGTTGGTCGCGGGGCGCAAGTTCAATTCCAATGGGGAGAGAGAATTTTGTTGACTATTTATTTTTCTAATAATGTTAGTTTTATTCCTTCCTTTGGTTAAAGCCTTAGTAAGCTTGGCAAGTGCGTAGTGCGGCTATTTCAGGTTAGTTTTGTGTATGTATGAGAGTATGCATAAATATGCATGCATCTTAAAATTAAATCAATAAAATGTCAATTTAGGCAAAATTTAATTTCCTTATTCAGAAATCATTATCTTTATTAAATCTTACAAAAGAATGTTATCATAAGTATGTATATCTATTCTCATACATACATACGTTTTAGGCTTAGGCCTAACCAGTGCATATACTCATACGTATATACATTATAATAATTTACATACATATGTGTGTTTGTACACATTATTTTCTTCCCGCAAGTAGTCGAACTAGTGGAACTCTTCAACACTGTTACTATAAATCTGCGCGCGTAATTTGACAATTTTGTTTCGTAAATATTTATTATAATTACATGATTTTAATGCTGCTTATGTATAATTATTAGACAATCTTAAGGAGGTTAACTGATTCATTAATAAATATTATCAATAGATTAATGTTATTATATATGTGATTATAATAATAAACTAAATAGCGCGCGCATTTCGATATTATACTAAATCGTGGCAGTAGGAGAATGAATATTTTCCAGCACTCTCTCTTGAAATGTGCTCAGAAGAACCAGTAATCGATTTAGTCTGCAACCTGCGATTGCCATCACAATACTACTAACCAAACAGCATATAGATGGGACGTGCCGTAGTAGCAAAATGGGCACAAAAAAAACAGTGACATCTGGTCCAAAAAGAGTACACTACAGGAAACTGCTTTGGCTTATTCTCTTCCATATGATTTAGGCGATGGAACGGCATCGCTGTTTATTTTTATCTCGCTCGCACTTACTCTCAGTGCTCTCTTTATGTCTAGGACCCGCTAAAATGGTTGTGTGTGTGTGTGTGCGCACAAGCAAATTTACGCACAATTTTAAATTTCATATGTCGGAGGCATTTCTTCCCTTTTGAAGGGACGAGTATTATGAAATAATGAAAGGGTTTCCCACGTCGATACGAAATTCTTGCATTTTACCTCGTTATTATTGGTGTTGGTGCCTGCCTGCCTGTCCGATGCAAATTTGACTATATTATTGGATTTCTGATTTTCGACTCAGACACACACACACACAAATGTGTGTGAATGTGCAGATCATGGGCGCAAAGGAAAATATCATTATTGGCACGCGTCTGACGCGCGCACTTCTTTTTTATGATTTTGGGTTTGAATTGATGAATGAATGTTGACCCCATTGGGTCGAAAGGGTAAACTTATGGCAAGCACCTGCATCTGCATATGTAGGTCAAATGACTGATAATTTTATGACCTGCTGCACCTTCATAAATTTGTTTAGAAATTTCGTCTGGTAAATGCCATAAAATCTGGGAAATCCAAAAAACTGTTTGAAAAAACTACTAAAAATTAGACTTCCTGGCAGTTTCCAGGACAGGCACTGCTTTAGTTGACAGTGAACTTCGGAGTCGAGCGGTGTTATATGCTGTTTGGCTAGTGACACTACAGAATTTGTGATTTTTGCGTTTCTTACTGATCTAACAACGATTATTATTCAAATAAACTATTCTATCGGTTCCGAGCGGATGAAAATAAATAAATTGCAGTGTTTTGTGACCATTTTAATAAAAACAGTGAATTATCGATAAAAATAGTTTTCGGCCGTTACAATTTGGCGTGTATGTGCAAGTGTGTGATAGACACTTATTAGGAACCGTATTTCTGCGAATGCCATTCACACAGATGGTGTTTTTAGTGAAGTTTTGGAAAACCATTTTAGCTGAAATCGCAAAAATCGCAAGTTTTTGAACATAATTATAATTTCAAAGTCTTTTTAAAGACTATACAAATATTACCTACTTTTTATTTATTCCAAAAATATAACAATATAATAAATATATATATCTATATATACATATAATATATATATATATATTTTATAAAATAATTTTAATAAATTATATTGCAAATAATTTGTTCGAATTATTTAATTTTGATTACAAATTTTACTCTATTACATATTTATTTTTATTATTTTATATATTATACTTCGCGACGATCGAGACGCAGACAAAACCCAGAACAAGACAATATTGGTCGAGCTCGCCATCGACAAGACATAGAACGACGACTTTTAGAAAGAGCTAGGGATAGGAATCAAAGATCACATGTTAGACAGAATCCGATTCGTAGGATTATTGAGCAGGCACGTAACACAAGTGTAAGGCGAAGTGCTCGCATTCATGCACGACAGGAGGCTTTTGACGCCAATAGAAGTTTGTCCCAGCCAGTTAGCCAGTATAGGAGTAATACAGGTAATAGGATAGCAGAGAATAGGCGCAATGCTACCAGGAACAGGGGTGAACGTGCGATTAGTTTTTCAGAGGATAGAATCTCTCCAGCTATTAGGAGTAACTTAGCTGGATTCAATAGAACAGTTGAGCAGGGTCCCGATCAGGTGTGCCTTTGTTGCAAATTTTTTTATTTTTATTTTTTTTTTTTTATTTATTTATTTTATTAATGATCGACCAAACGAGTGTCTTCCCTCATTATTCAGTAGATAATACATACAATAGATAATGGAATTATATGCTAATAGCCTAGTTAGATAACACAGTTCTCTAAATAGCATCACCGACCGATGGAGGTGTTTTAGTTGCCAGTCCGGCCAGCTGTGGTTTCCACATCAAGTGGAAAACATTTCTCGTGAGGTTATTGAAAGCAAGTGTAGTGCAGAAGTAAGCTCCGATATTTTATATCTTTCCTCTATAATTCCCTCTGAAAATAATAAATATAGTTTTTGCAAAACGTGTAGTCGTAGCATTAAATTAAGCAAAAAATCTAAAACTTCTCTTACAAATGGCTTCAATTTTTCTCGAACTGCCAGATTGTTTGAAAGGCTTAACGCCTTTATAGGAATGGCTGATTTCCCCTCGCCTTCCTTTCATGATTACTAAGTAATTAGGATATGGTCGACAAAATGCAATTAAAGGAGCATTGGTCAATGTACCCATTCCTGTGGCCAATGTTGTAACGTCCCTTCCGAGAGCGTTTAATGAGAGCGAGGTAGTGCAAATTCATCTCAAACGTAGGATGGAATATGGCCATGATTTCATGGCTGAAACCATTAGGCCTTCTAAAGTTGCTGATGCAATAAAATTTTTAGTCAACACCGAGCTTTACAGAAAGCATCAAATTACTGTTAATGAACAGTGGTTGTCGTCTTTTTCGTCTGACGAGGTTCCGTTTGTTGCATCTGCTGATGATAGGGACTTAGTATCGCAGTTAGTGGCAAGATCTGCTCAAGCATCCATAGATGAGCAGAATAATATAGAAGAAGATATTAATCCAGGAGGCCAGGAAACATTATTAGAAAACGTCCCTGTCGAAAATATTGCCATGCAAAGAATAGCGGCCTTTAGACATGATCGAAGATTGTGATTCAGAGGAGCTGGCATTCCCAACTATTTTTGCTGGCATTAAGAGAAAGTGTGCAGAAAGTTTTACAACCATAGTTAGGTCAGAACTTATAAACTTTGATAGGAGAGGTTGCAGAACAGATAAATTATTTCTCAATTTTAAAAAATTGGAAATGATTATTATAAGGAACAGAACTTCCATTTGTTACGTAAGCTCAGCGCCAATCGAGGAATTACGGCACAAAAAGTCCTTAATGAGGAGTATTTAGAAAATTTAATAAGTCACGATTATTGCTTTAAGGTTTTGAAAAATAATCGCACGTAACCTGCTCATTGGGAAGGAGAAATATATAATAATATGTAGAGCCTCCCATGCCCCAAACAGAAATTCTATTCCCATTAGAAGAAGATGCCGAAAATAAAAAAGTGCATCGCAGAAATTTCGAAAAGATTCAGGAAGCTTTAGAATATCCGTTTGATCGTGAAAGCATATATTACCTTAGCGATTTCAATAACTTTTTGACCCACGATCAACTTAACTTAAGTTATGAGTGCTATATAAATGCACTCAGATCAAGTATAAAGAAGCCCAAAATATATTTGAAGCGATCATTTGCAGCAATTAAGCTTAATGCTTATAAAACCCACCACCTTCTACTGCAGCGCGCGAATATAGATATCCAGTTTATATTAGATCCCTATGATTGCTGCAGTTACGTCGGTAATTATATAAACAAGTCCCAGAGAGGCATTTCAAAGCTAATGCATGAAGCTGTAAGTGAGATTAGCAGGGCAATGTAACTTTAAAGCAAAGATTACAGCATATAGGTCATAAGTTAATTTCTGGTACGGAAATATCCGCCCAGGAAGCCGTTTACTGCTGTTTGGATATGTCCGAAAGCAGTAGCGCAGTGGTTTTTATTAATACCTCATTACCAGAGAATCGGGTTGGGTTATGGAAGTCTAAGCAACAGTTGCAAAACTTATCCGATGACTCAGTAGCAATATTGAAAATGGGACTTATAGACCATTATGTTCAGCGCCACGACGCTTTAGATAGTTTATGCCCAGCTTAGTGGTACTCGCCAAAATGTAGATGATGCTGATGACATCGAAACATCCAGGGCTTCCCAACAATTAGTTTACGCATTTCGCGATGGTTGTGGGTTCGTAAAGAAGAGGAACACTCCTATTATAATTAGGTATAGGAGATTTAATATTAATACTGATAGGAGCAATTATTTTCGAGAATTAGTTATGTTGTATGTCCCATGGAGGGATGAAAATGTAGAACTAGTAGCAAGAGACTGCGAATAATAGCTTAAATGACCGTGAGCTTCAGCATGCTCTTGAAAATGCAGTGCAGGTTGAAAATGAAGAAAATGTTGAAAATCAAGAAGTAGTAGATGATAGATTTCGCGTATTAGGATTGCCAGAAATAAATCCTCATTTAAATGTCTTAAACATTAATGAAAATGACGAGAATCTAGAATCAGAAGACAACAATGTCCGATTAATAAAATTTCCAGCTATAGTTTCAGCTGAAAGCCTAGCAAATATAGTCTGGTCACTTAATTTAAAGCAGAAAACTTATTTTACATATGTTTTACACATTGCCAAAAACAAATCCGTCTTCTACGAATTTGTTGGAGGTGGTGCGGGTGTCGGAAAGAGCCGACTTATTTTAGCTCTTTTTCAATCTTTGTCCGTTATGTACAATAGTAGGCCAGGAAGTGATCCAACTTCTCCCTAAATAATATTGTGTGCTCCAACAGGTAAAGCTGCTTTCGGAATCAGTGGCTCAAAACTGTTTTCCTTACCAGTAAATCAATCTGGTTCCGATTTGAGGGCTTTAAGTAGTGATTTAGTAAATACTTTGCATTCAAGGTTAATAGATCTTAAACTTATTATTATAGATGAAATATCTATGGTACGCTCCAAAATGATTTCCCAGTTGGACTCCCGTTTAAAACAAATTTTTAAAAATCCTTCTCCATTCGGTGGTATTTCTGTCATAGTTTTCGGGGATCTACGACAATTGTCACCAGTAGGTGACCGTTGGATTTTCGAATCCAACTCTAATGATCCCTACAGTGCAATTTATGCTTCATTGCTGTGGGACCTTTGCAAGTATTTTGAACTCACAGAAATAATGCGACAACGGGAGGATCAACCGTTTGCTTCTGCTTTAAATAATATGGCATCGGGAAACATGACAGCCGATGATATTAGTCTTGTCCGATCGCGCATTTGTCTGCAATCGGATGTGCCCGATGATGCTATTCATCTATTTAGTACAAATGCGGCGACAGATAAAGCTAGACTCAATTCCGACTGATCAATTTATTTCTACCGCTGATGATTTTATAAAAGCAACACATTTAAAAGCAAGACAATGAATCTTACAAGCCGTTAGTAGCTTTAGGTCGTCCGAAACACAGGTATTGTGCATGTCCCTTCTTCTAAAAACCACTGCGAAATATTTGCTAACGGTCAATGTAGATACTGGGGATGGATTAGTTAATGGGGAAACAGGCATGTTAATGCAAATAGATTTCGATGCATCCAGCACTCCCATAACTTTATGGATGAAATTTTCAGATGATACTGTAGGAGTACTTGCCCGCTCAAAGTGTACACATCGTACTGAACCTTTCTGGACCCCAATTCAGAAAATAGTTAAATGTTTTCAATATAGAAGAAATGAGCAAGTTTCTATTGACCGCAGGCCGTTTCCAGTTACCTACAGAAGTCACAAAAGTCAGGGAGCTACGTTTAGCAAAGTGGTGGTTCACACTTGCTCTCGTATGCAGCGTGCTGCAATATACGTAGCTTGTAGTAGAGCAACAACTGCTTCCGGGTTGTTTATAATAGGAGATTTTGTTCCTCCTAAGCCTCCGAAAAATGACGATAAGGTCCAAAATGAGATAGGGAAATTGCGGACTGGAAAACTACTTCGAACACATTATGATCACTTAGTTAACAGTTCCGCCTTAGACATTTTTTTTCATAATACTGAAAGCATTCACTGTGATATTGAAGATATTGGATCAGATAAGCTTATGCTTCAGTCGCCTGTTCTATGTTTCGTTGGGGCCTCAATATACTGTTGTTGTCCGTCTTGAGTGCGAGGTAATACCTAATGCTTTTAGGAGACTTTAATTTATGCTTGAGCAAATTGGATAGATGTAGGGCCCTTTACGATGAATTGGTCAGGAAGGGATTTAGGTGCCTATTAGATTTAAAAACGCCCACTACCAATTGTGACTCTCACATTGATTGGGCTTTTTCAAATTTTCAGTTTATAGTTACCACAGTAGTATCTCTCTAAGTGTTCAGGATAGGGTCAATTAAGTTTCTATATATATGTCTATATAATTACAATATGTTTAATTTAAACTAAAGAATTTTTTTATGAATATAAATAAATATATTACTTACTGTCTGGTTACGCAGCCAAAACAACTGGAGCGACCTCGCAACTGATAAGAGCAGCATCTTAATTTTATCTTATAATACTCGCTCTGCAAAGCAATTGCCTAAATTTCGCTCTTAAGAATTCAGTTACATAGAGCTGCCGCTCTTCGCTGTAACGATCGTTTTATTGCCCTAGCTTTACTTATGCGAAGGCCTCGATGCTGCCCATCGAGTTAGTTAAGTTCGTTCGCTTCATGCATTTGGTACGCATCGGCCACTTGCATTACTCAAAATTATAACTAATAATTGTCGCTTCGCTAAAATTGGCACGTACTAATTCGGGTTCGCTTGCCTATATATAAACTATTGTTCTTAAATAATAAGCACAGACCAATTCGGGTCTGGCTGCTTCTCGTAACTTTAAGAAACACAAAACAATTTTGAACAAGAAATAAATAGTTAATTATTTCTATTTGTGAAAGTTATTGAAAAAGCTCAATAGCGCAACATTTTGGTGACCCCGACGTGATCTTTATTTTTGTTGTTGTAAGATTATTTGCTTTACATTAAAGCAATAATCTTAAAAGACACCACCTGGCATTTCGTTTTGTGCACTTTATATACATACATACTTATCGCCGTCGCCTTGCCTACTCTTTCGGTCGCTTAAAGTCTTTGCTCATTCGTGCGGTACTTATGTAAAAGCTATTTCCGTTGCTTCGTTACATAGCTTGACACTTGCGTTCGCCGAAGTTCTTATTGTACAACTATTGTTCTTTGAACGGTTTGCATGTACTAGCGATCACCGTTGTCAGTTACTCAGCTAGTTTCGCACGCGCTTTCTATCACGCTTCTAATGGCAACCGAAAATAATGCCTCTAATGCAGTGCCCTCTGCAAACAGGGTGACCTTTCTGAAGCGCAAAGCCATTTCAATTTATGACAGTTTGCAAACACTTCGAAATGCTCTAACTAATTCGCCACTTAGTGCAATTGATGAGTGCGGTCTTAGTGTTAGGCTGAAGCAAATCGAGCGGCTTCAGACCTCATTTGATATTACTCACACTAGCCTCGAAGAACTAGACTTTGATGAAATCGGTAACCAATTGCGGGAGGACTTCGACGAGTTAGCAGTTTCTATGGAAATTTCGGTTCGAAGTGAAATTGCGAAACGTGTCTCAATATTGCCCTGCTCAACATTTCGCGACCAATCTGTGCTGCCCTCGCAGACAGTTAGAGCTAAGGCACCGCCGACACTACCCTCAATAAAGTTGCCTACGTTCAGTGGTGGTTACACAGAATGGGCCGACTTTTATTCTATGTTCACAACCGTCATAGAAAATCATCCTGATCTAGCAGATATCGAAAAGCTGCAGCATCTTCGATCGTGCCTGAAGGATACAGCGCTGGACGCGATTCGATCATTGGAAATAACAAACAATAATTATGCCATAGCACTTAATTTATTGGAGAAAAGGTTTAATAATAGACGTTTGGTTTTTCAGGCACACATACTTGAGATATTGGGGCTCAAGAGGGTGGCAGGTGGATCGGCCGACCAATTCAACGCACATATTCGCGCGTTAAAGAGCATGGGCAACTCCGAACAAATCGCTGGATGCATCATTGTGCAGATTATTTTACAAAAGCTGGACCCAATATCACAAGCCAAATGGGAAGAAAGGCTAGAGGATTCGTCGTTCGTCAACTTAATACCATCGTGGGAGCATATGGCTACGTTTCTGGAGCAGAGATGCCGAACAATGGAAACCGTAAATTTTGCTATGGCAAGCTATGCCCCTAGCCATCAGGTGGGAAAAACTAGAGCAATTAACACCAGTAGATCGTCATTTATCGCCACTAACCACGACGCCCCTGTCTGCGTCTTTTGTGACAGCCCTGGTCATAATATATATAATTGTTCTCGATTTGGAAATTTGACCCCTGCATTACGGCTTAGGGGGTTCAAAACGAGTTGCATTGTGCTTGAATTGCCTAAAGAAAGGTCATCAATTGCGATCATGCTGCTCTGGATGCTGTCGGACCTGCGGGGCGAAACATCATTCTCTGCTGCATTTAAATAATTCCGTATTTCCGTCTGGTCAGCTGACTGAGCCTGCAAATTCATCGCCGATAGCCCATGCCTCTTTCGCTAAGTCATCGCCATCTACCTCCACATCTCTTGTTGCCCAGTATTTCAGTAGTGATGTTGTCGTCTTGGCTACGGCTTTGATTTTTGTTAAAAATCGCTCCGGCACTTTGATACCTTGTCGTGCCCTTTTGGATTCTGGTTCTCAGCTTCACCTTATAACGTCGCGCCTTGCTCAACAGCTTCAGCTAAAGAAGCACAAGTCCTCAGCCATTGTCTCTGGTCTAGGAGATTCTCGTTTTGAAACAGAAGGAAACACGGTCACTATCACAATACAGTCTCAAGTCTCTGAATACTCAACATGCCTTACAGCTCTGGTAGCGCCTAACATAACTGATAGTCAACCGAGTTTTACTATCAACACGACGAATTGGAACATTCCCGATAACATAAAACTTGCAGATCCGTCTTTCTTTAAACCTCAACGCGTGGACTTGCTACTTGGAGCTAGCCTGTTTTACGACCTTCTCAGCGTCGGCCAGATAAGGCTTCTCCCAGGACTACCGTGTCTTCAAAAAACACGGCTTGGTTGGGTAGTTTCTGGAGGCGGACCACGCTTGAGTGGTTCTATGTTAATGGCAAAGCATACTGCGGGCAAACTTGAGTCAAGTTCTGAAGAACTTGCTGATGAATTGGTTCGAAGATTTTGGGAGATAGAATCCTGCTTGGAAAGTAAACCTACCACTTCAAAGGAAGAAAACATCTGTGAAGAACATTTCGTAAATACTCATATCAGATTGCCTAGTGGCCAATATTCAGTTCGTTTACCCTTCAAGCGAAGTTTGGAATGTCTGGGGACGTCATACCAACAAGCCTTTCGTCGGTTCCTGACCCTGGAACGCAAACTACAAAATCGTCCAGATCTGAAGATTCAATATTCAAACTTTCTAAAGGAATATTTGGATCTTGGTCATATGTCGCCTGTTGCTCCAGAGTCTATAGGACTCTGTCAATACTTTCTTCCTCATCACTGTGTCTTTAAAGAAGACAGTTCAACGACAAAATTGCGAGTCGTTTTCGACGGCTCAGCAGCTACCTCGTCAGGTTATTCATTAAATGAACTATTGATGGCTGGACCTGTTATTCAAAGCTCGCTGTTTCATATCCTTCTTCGCTTTCGTAATTTCCCGATCGCCCTAACAGGAGATATTGGAAAATGTATCGCTGCGTACGCGTTTCAGCACCGGATGATTTTCTCCAATGCATTCTGTGGCGAGACTCGCCAGAACAGGATATAAAGATTTTTAAGCTGTATACAGTTACATACGGAACAAAGCCAGCTTCATTCTCTCTATCCGTGCTATGCATCAGCTGTCTATGGATGAGGAAACTAATTTTCCAATTGGATCTCAGATTTTGCGGCGTGACTTCTACGTTGATGACCTCATTTCAGGGGGTGATTCAATTCAAGAAGCAAAGGAAATTCTTAATCAGACGGCTGGAATCTTGGCAAGTGGGGGCTTCAAGTTGCGAAAGTGGTGCTCAAACAATGCTGCTGTACTGAAAGGGACACCCGTAGAGGACAGAGAATCTTCTCTAAAGTTTGATGATGGTAGCGACATCACCAAAACTCTTGGACTCGCTTGGGACTCAGCGTCGGATCGGTTGTTGTTTTCTTTTTCGTCCATTCAGCAGAGATCTAAACCATCCAAAAGATCAATACTATCGACCATAGCTCGCTTGTATGACCCGCTTGGACTCATAGGGCCGGTAATTGCCAAGGCTAAAATCTTTTTGCAGCAGATCTGGAAGGAGAAGCTTGAGTGGGACGAGCTTGCCATCATCACTAGCAACAGCTTGGCATGATCTTTGCTGCAGTTTTGAGAAGGCACAGTTTCTTAAATTTCCTCGACTCGTGTCAATACCTGCAGCAGAGTTAGAAGTTCACGGTTTCTGCGACGCCACCATCGAAGCATATGGGGCCTGTGCCTACGTCCTTTCTCGACGAACATCAGCCAGTTGTCAGTTGTTGTGTTCCAAATCGCGTGTAGCTCCTCTGAAAACAATCACAGTTCCAAAGCTAGAGCTCTGTGGCGCCGTCTTATTATCTAATCTCATGCGTGAGATATCTAAAATGAATCTGTTCGATGGAAAATTCTACTGTTGGTCGGATTCTTCTGTATGCCTTTCCTGGATAAGGACCGAGCCCTGCAAGCTCAATGTGTTTGTGGCTAATCGCGTCACAGCAGTTCAAGAGCTAACTAATGGCATGGAATGGCGTTACGTGCCTACTTCACTCAACCCGGCAGACATACTCTCGAGAGGATCTACGCCCAGTGAATTAGATCAATCGTCACTGTGGTTCAACGGCCCAGAATTTCTAGTTAAAAACAAATTGGACTGGCCTGCTTCTTGCTTGTCAGAAAGGACAGAACTCGAACTTAAAAAAGGGTCCTTATTGCGTCATCTCCTTCGTTGATATAACTGCCACTTGTAAATACGTCAACTCATTTGATACAATGCAGCGTATATTCGGATATATTTATAAATTCATACACAGAAGCAGGCATCCTGGACTAACAGTGTCTGATATACAACATGGGACCCAACTCTTACTAAGGCTCGTCCAGAGAGCACACCTGTGGGAAGAGATCAAATCATTGCAATCGAGAAGAGTTGTTAAACCGTCCAGTTGTATAGCATCACTTAACCCTTTTTTGGATGATTTCGGCATTCTTAGAGTTGATGGGCGCTTGAAAAACTCTTCGCTGGATTTCGACGGTCGCCATCCAATAATTCTCCCGTCTCACCATCCCATCACAGACTCAGTCATCACACGATTTCACAATCGGGACTTACACGCTGGTCCACGGGCACTTCTTGCTCATATTCGGTTGCAGTATTGGCCGATTGGTGGAAGGAAGACCGTATCCAAGGTGGTTGGAAAATGTGTGAGATGCTTTCGTGCCAAGCCTCGATTAATAGAGCATATAATGGCTGATCTGCCCAAAGAACGTTTGACTGCTTGTCGAGCCTTTGAAGTCTCTGGCGTTGACTATTGTGGACCATTTTTCTATAAGCCAGACGTACGAAATAAAGCTCCAGTCAAATGTTACATGGCTGTCTTCGTCTGCTTCGCGACTAAAGCGGTTCACCTGGAACTGGTCAAGGATCTGTCGACAGCTTCATTCTTGAATGCGCTTAAGAGGTTTATATCGACTCGAGGCAGGCCATCTCAGATATGGTCGGATAACGCTACCAACTTTGTCGGCGCCAAAAACGAGCTTCTGGATCTATTCATAAGTCGCAATCATATTGAGTCAGTGCATAAATTTTGCATGGCTGATTCCATTGATTGGAAATTTATACCTCCTCGTTCACCGCATTTTGGCGGCCTTTGGGAAGCAGCAGTGAAGACAGCGAAACATCATTTTTATCGTGCTGTTGGAACTTGTGTTCTCAACTTCGAAGAGTTTCGCACCCTAGTCTGCCACATAGCATCGATAATTAATTCCAGGCCATTGTTTCGTGAAGAATACTTAACACTGCTTCAGCAGCGCTCCAAATGGCGAACTCCGAAACCAGGCCTATGCGTCAACGACATAGTCCTCGTAAAGGATGAAAATCTGCCGCCTCTAAGGTGGCCACTGGCGAGAATCACAGAGTTAATCGTGGGAAAGGATGGAGTCGCTCGAGTAGCCATTTGCGCACCGCAACAGGAGAAACGAGAAGAGCTGCAAACAAGCTATGCCTATTGCCCATCAGGGAACCTGTTGAAAGCCCATGCCTTCCAACGGGGGGAGAATGTCTGGTTACGCAGCCAAAACAACTGGAGCGACCTCGCAACTGATAAGAGCAGCATCTTAATTTTATCTTATAATACTCGCTCTGCAAAGCAATTGCCTAAATTTCGCTCTTAAGAATTCAGTTACATAGAGCTGCCGCTTTTCGCTGTAACGATCGTTTTATTGCCCTAGCTTTACTTATGCGAAGGCCTCGATGCTGCCCATCGAGTTAGTTAAGTTCGTTCGCTTCATGCATTTGGTACGCATCGGCCACTTGCATTACTCAAAATTAGAACTAATAATTGTCGCTTCGCTAAAATTGGCACGTACTAATTCGGGTTCGCTTGCCTATATATAAACTATTGTTCTTAAATAATAAGCACAGACCAATTCGGGTCTGCCTGCTTCTCGTAACTTTAAGAAATACAAAACAATTTTGAACACAAGAAATAAATAGTTAATTATTTCTATTTGTGAAAGTTATTGAAAAAGCTCAATAGCGCAACACTTACATTTATATTTAAAAGTTGTTTTGTGGTCTTGTACTTGGGCTCAGGGTATTTTCTAGTCGGGCACCCCCGACTAGAGCACTCTTACTTGTTTATGTTATGTTGGTTTGTTTAAAAGCTTTAATGGTATTTTCTCGCCTTCAATTTGCATTCCTAATTTTTTTAATACACTTTTCGGAGTAGTATAGTATTTAAATATAAAATCCTCGAGACTCGCTATTTTTTCATTTAGTTCAGATATTATTTTTTACAATATTCTTTCAGATTCTTCTCGCTACTCGTAGAGTGAGTGATAATACTCTTTTCTAGATTTAAGTTTTCTAATGAGCGTTTGCAAGTCTTGTGCTAATCCAACGACCTTACTTTCCAAAAAACGATAGTTAACTGCGTCCTTTTCTTGAATCGGGTTCCCAACGTTTTTAAGACGTTTACTCTGGATATCAATGTTTTGATCGTTATCCATAAACAGCCCAAGAATTTAGCACCATTTTTCTTAAAATTCTCAGTATTATATTTATCACTTGAAAACGCAATATTTTCAGTATTGATATAAGTAATCAAAAACGTCTTAAGTTCATTCAAGCTATTTATATTTATACTCTTTAATTTAACATTTTCACTTATAAGATATTCTCTCAATTCATTATTTTCACTATTAATATACATATGCAAATAGTTTTTTGATTTTTGTAAGATTTTCTTAAAACTTATATTGTTCTCTTCAAGTTTTCCAAAAATCGTATTATTATATATTTTCATTATTTCAATATTAACTTTATTTAAACATTCGTTTATAGATTTATCTACTTCATCAACTTTATTATGTATGAGAAGCTCCAAATCCTCTTTTGATTTGTATAATATATTTTGAACATAAAGTTTATTGTCAACAGAATCTCTCTTTTTAGCTGAGGAGTAATGTTCAAACTTGTCGAAACTCATTTTAATAATGTCAGTTAAATGCAAATATTTTTCCCTTTTATAAATTTATTCGATAATTTTTGCTTCCCAAAGTTCTTAGACTATTGAAATTATCTCTTTGTTATGATTACTATGACCAGCTGTTTGTGAGGCGAATAAAAGCCTTAATCGATCAACAATTTCAATAGGATCATCCCAGTAAATATAGTTTGGTTTATTTGTATTGAGCTTCATTATACCACTACCGGATATAAATGATTTTGATTGATTTAGAGTTGATATGGCCATTGGTACTGTTTTTTGAAAAATAACTTTTTGAGATAATTTTGTTGAAGAAGAAGAAGTTTTTATTAGAATATCTTTATAATTTTGTATATCTAGATCATTATAATTCTGAGGAGTATTTTCATAAATTAAAGAATATAAGCCTGTAGTGAGATCCCATGTTTCACCACAGTCTAGAATAAATTTTCTTCTGATATATGAATAATAGAATTTCCTAACCTTAATTCACCATTTAAATCTTTATATGGTCCATACGCTTTATCAAGTATCTTTTTTCTAGCTAATAGACTTAGATTAAACATATTTTCAACTCCAATATTAGATTGAGAGTAGAGCTTATTAACTGTAATATCATTAACATCATCATCATCATCCGCTTCAGCATAATCATCAGTTTGATTGATCCTTGTATTAGCATCAATAAAATCATCATCATCATCATCATCATAATCATTCTCATCATCTAGTTTCCGTCGTCTAAGATGCGAACTATCTAACTCTGGCTTAATTGCAGTATTTGAAATAAGTGGCGTGTACGACTGCTCTTCTTTCTTCGGTTTCAAAAATATATTATTTAATTTATTACTCTTAGTAACGAGTTTCTGCAGTGGTTCTGTTATGGGCTTTAATGTTTCTTGTAAAGCGGATTCAGCTTTACCTAATTTAATACTTTGAAATTTTTTTTTCAAAACATTTCTAGTCTTTGATAATTCCTTTAGTAAATTCTCATCCATTTTCTGATCTGCTATACAGTTTAAGAGCAGTAACTAATCTGTTATTCGGTTTTATAGCAGTTAAACAGCCTGTTAAGAATAGCTGATATACAGGTCGACTGCCCTGTTAGCAGTTCAAGAGATGACTGAATATTAAAGACATATAATAGAGTATGTAATTATATATATATATGCATCATTTTCATTTTTTATGCAATAGAGAGGGAGATTGTATATACCGTATATAATAAAAAAAAGAGAGGTATATATATATATATATATATATATATATATATATATATATATTTCTATTTGTTCTGTAAAAACAGTTATTGTTTTTTTATTTGTCTGTAATAAAAAAATAATAAATAATATTTAATTCTACTGAAGTAGAGAAAGTTGTAAATATATAGAGTTGTGTCGTTTAGTTCAGACCAAGTTCGATTGAACGGGTCATTAAAATGAACTACTGAACTTATTCAGTGATTAGTGAACTAAATCGGTCATTTAGTTCACTCGTTCAGCTATTCAGTCGGTCATGAACGATGAATTCCGTACTCGTTCAGTTGGTCATGAACGATACACTCCGTATTCGTTCAGTCGGTCATGAACTATACACTCCGTCTAGCAACTCGTTCATGAACGATGAATTCCACTCAGCAGTTCAGCGGTTTATGAACGATACATTCTTTTGAGATGTTCAGTTGTTAATAAATAAATGAGATGGCGGGATTTAAAAATCACTATTTATTGGTTGATTTTTTACCTCCAACTTGTAAGTATCTATTATCAATGGTACAGTATAAGTAAAAAGTATAACATATTTTTTACAACTGAAAACATACAAAATAACGAAACAGAAAATATTGTTCGCGTGTAATTGAATAGCTAAGCAAAACGAATCGTTCATGATCGAGTGCATAACTGAACTAAGCGAATAGTTCGTGACCGACTGAATAGCTGATCAGAATTCACCGTTCATGACCGACTGAATAAATGAACGAGTGAACTAAATGGCCGATTTAGTTCACGTGCAGAAAATGAACGAGTGAACTTATTCAGCAAATTGAACTAGAAATCCCCACTTAAAATATATATGTATTAAAAAAAGAAAGAGATTTTGAATATATATTTAAATGTCTTTTATTTTCATTCATCTATTTATAAAAATTATACAAAAAATGGTTTTATTTATCCTGTATAATAATATTCAACCGTTTCTGCTGTTGGGACTGCGATGTGTAATCCCAGGTTGTAAAACTGCGCGCCTGCAGATCTTTGGTTGGCAAGCTGATATCGCCCGTTACATAGTCGTTGAATTGACTTGTCTTTCATCGAATTATATTTCTTCGGAAGGAAGAATACGTGGTGTTGGAGCTCCAAAGCAATTGTCTCACCAAATTTTGTTTTTGTTCTCCATGCGCGTACAATATCGTACATCACATTTTCTTCCATGATTGTTATACTCAAAAGGGGTTTCACCCCTTCTGCTGCTGCTGCTGCTGATGCTCCAACTGTCTGGGAGCTTCGACGAGGGTGGCCACTTGATACAACTTTGAGGATGAAGATGATGCTGCCTCCATAGTTCTTACTTAATGAAGTAATATTCTGAGCTGCACTGACTTTATAGTCCTGCCTTTGAACGCTGGAATTATTTTACAGGCAATATTTTTGAGGAGCAGCATTTTGTTGAGTGGAGTCTTCAACGATTAGTTTTTCAAAAATCTCGAGCGATTCTTGATGTTGAAATAATACTCTGAGCTGCACTGATTTTATAGGCCTGCCTTTGTATGCTGAAATTATTTTTGAGGAACAGCATTTTGTTAAGTGGAGTTGTCAATTATTAGTTTTTCAAAAATCTCGAGCGATTCTTAATGTTTAAATATTATTCTGAGCTGCACTGATTTTCTAGGTCTGCCTCTAGTATATATTTCGCTGGAATTATTTTTGAAGTAATATTTTTGAGGAACAGCATTTTGTGAAGTGGGAGTCTTCATTCTTTTTTTAGCTCGTTATCAATTATTAATTTTTCAAACATATCTAGGGATTCTTATATATCTTGTTAGGTTGTTGTGGCACGTAGCTTGTGTCAACAAATGTTACGCAGCCACCCTAATCGCAAATTGCAATATGTTGACGTTGATCAACTGAAAATGATAATGGAACAAAATATGGTGGAGATTCTCCACGCCTTAGAGAAAATATAAGAGTTTTGTGTCCATTTTCAGGTGTGATATACACCTGTAGCAATAGAGCAATAGAGCTTGCCGTTGAGCAATATACAATTTTGCTCATCCTCCATAACAAGTGCAGTATCTATCATCTGGAGTATGTCTTTGTACCCAAAACATTTTGAGAGCTTCCCTTGATATATCTGCCTATTGTGTTAATAAAAACTGTAAACAGAGATGTCCACAGTTATAGCTGTTGAAATGTTGAACCCGATTATAGTTGTATTTCATGTTTTTTCCTAAATAATCAATAACTTCTTGAGGAGGTTGTAAATTTCCAAAACTATCAAAATATTCCTTCTCGCTTCCATTTTTAATATAAGCTACCCAGTGTGTTCCACCTGCAGCCGATGAGTCTAAATTTATAATACCACGCTTATTTTTCAACTTATTTTTGGGAAGAGAATCTCTCATATATACACCTGAAATATGGAATATGCTTACGAGCAAATTTCATTATATTTCAGAGAGGTTTATTGGGTAGCTGACTTACAAGTTTTTTGCAGAATGATCAGTTGTTATTCCACAGCCCTTTCGATATGGTTTTACATAAAATCCCTTGCCTAGCGCAATAGCTTCCATTGAGCGGTTATGTCGCTTATTCTCCTCTAGTTGTTGTCTGGCATTTTTAGCGCTTGTGATTGTATTTGCAATAGATGCGCTACCCGATGTAAGTCCACCAAGTGCTCCTAGGGCTGTTAAGATGGGTATTAGCGGTAAGAAACCACCAAATTTGGGAACGCTAATCACTCGAGGAATTGATATTTCATTTTTTTGAACCAATTGATTTGTATATAGCTTTCCGAGCTATTTTAATTGCACTCTCAACATCAAGGGGTCTTTCCCTTTTCAATAGCTTATCAGCTGCTTCAATCACCTGCATAAACCTTTTCCTTTTTTTGCAAATTGATACCTTTTTCTTATTGCTTCTCTGTTTTTCATTTCTTCTAGTGATACCGATACCAATTTTTTTTATACCCTGAACCCATTGTAAATTGGTAAAAAGGGTATATTGTATTTGTGCGAAATGCAAATGTATGTAACAGGCAGAAGGAAGCATCTCCGACCCCATAAAGTATATATATTCTTGATCAGCATCAGTAGCCGAGTCGATCTAGCCATGATCGTCTGTCTGTCCGTTCGTCCGTCCGTCTGTCCGTATGTATGAACGCAACGATCTCAGAACCTATAAGAGCTAGCGAGCTCAAATTTTAGATATAGGTGCTCCTAGTGCCTGCGCAGATCGAGTTTGTTTCCGATAATCGATAACTTACTCCTTTTCCAAGCAATCGATAAATACCGACATCCTGTTTTTTGAGCAAATTGGGTAAATTGGGTCACTAAACATGATATGTTGCTTCTAGAATATTATATATATGTCAAGTATCTTTCATTTTATACCTATCGCCACCTCCCCTCTAACACTGCACAGCTATAAATCAAGTTAATAACCCAACTTATATTGCCAACCAATCTAAGCCACAATTTTAATGCAATTGACTTTTTGAGAATACACAAATATTGTATGGTACAATAATATATACTGAAGAAAATTTAAGAGAAAACCAAAGTTATATGTAACTGCGCAATTGGATGGCACAGCTAGCGAAAACATCAAGAATTTGTGTACACACACACATTCATGCGCGTCTGCTTCGCATTCTATCGCATTCTAACAGCATTGTAACTGCGACTTTTTTCAGTAATGCTATTTAAGTTCGTTTTTTTCTCTTATGGTGTGGCTGTTGAGTAGAGGCATAGCAAGTGTTGCGGACTGCGAGTCGCGAGTACGAGCCCTACCTGGGAAACTATTTTTTTTTCTGTTTTTTATACCCTGAACCCATTAAACATGGGTAGAAAGGGTATATTGTATTTGTGCAAAATGCAAATGTATATAACAGGTAGAAGGAAGCATCTCCGACCCCATAAGGTATATATATTCTTGATCAGCATCAATAGCCGAGTCGATCTAGCCATGTCCGTCCGTCCGTCCGCCCGTCCGTATGTATGAACGCAAGGATCTCAGAACCTATAAGAACTAGAGACTTGAAATTTTAGATGTAGGTGCTCCTAGTTCCTACGCAGATCGAGTTTTTTTTTCCGATAATCGATAACTTACTCCGTTTCCAAGCAATCGATAAAAATCGATATCGACATCCTGTTTTTTTTATCAAATTGGGTAAATAATAAGAGCTAGAGTCACCAAAAATTATACGTTGCTTCTAGAATATTATATATATGCCAAGTATCTTTCATTTTATACCTATCGCCACCTCCCCGCTACCACCTCAAAGAGGGTTCAGGGTATTCCCTTGTAATAAACTCAGTAGGAACACTTAAACAGTTTTGATTTGGAGCGTCTGCTCCGTTCTGTTACTTTATTAAAACTGCTTCATATATATTCATGTTGGGTTCAGCTAACCCGAAACATGCAATGCTTATATCTATGTGTTTATATGTATGTATAAGTATGTTGGTATATATGTATGTATGCAGAAGGCATTCATATGTTGTGTATGATTTGACCACTTGAGCTGCAAAGTGCATGCTCAGCATTCCCACGCGCCGCGATCGGCTTGTATATAAGCGATGGATCGTATTGGTTGTGCGCTGGAATGTTTATGTAATTCTAAACGGTCTTTTAATGTACTTTGGCCATTTGTATATTTGTATTCATTATGACAAAGTGTCACAATGTATTAACAGATTGTTATACCCTTTGATTTATGAAAATGGTAGGGTAGGTATGCTACACCTCCCTTTTTAAAGAAATGACGTAATACATGTAGTCATTTAGTGTTAGTGTTAATATATTGTATTTAATTATTTTAAAAGAAATTAATTTGTTTCTTATTATAAAGTTATGTATTGAAAATGGTTTTATCTGTTTTTTTTTTTTTTAAACAGTTGTGTTCATTGACAAATTTTTATTTTTAATATATTTGAATTTAAGTTTTATTTTTTTTTTTGATTTTCTTAGAAGAATAAAAAAATTTTATATATATATATATATATTTTTTTTTTTTGATGTTGATAAGACCTTTTTTTTTTTTTCATGAAACGTTTCATTGAATATATTTTTTTAGCCTATCCTTATGTACTTTTTGTTTCTTATCTTTACTATCTTTAATAAAAATGTTGTCATTATCTTCTATTTTCTCTACTATATATGGTCCTAAATATACTGGGTCTAATTTGTGCCCTGTTTCGTTTCTTATAAGTACTTTATCTCCTACTTTTAATTCAAAATTTTTTATTTTTTCGTCATATACTAATTTCTTATTAGCCTTGGCTTTTTCTAACATAATTCTAGCTCTTTTGTATGCTATTTCTAATCTAAACTTTATTTCCTTAGAATAGTCGTCTAAATTATAAATAGGATCTATGTAATTAGTTTTGTTTAAATCTATGAACTGTTTTGGTAGTCTGCCAAATACTAGTTCGTATGGACAATACTCATGCGTTGCTGATGGTGTCGTGTTGAAGCAATAAGTGAAATATTGAATCCAGACATCCCAATCAGATTTGTCTGCAGTGATGTATGAACGAATGTATTCATTAAAAGTTCGATGACTTCGTTCTATTGTCCCAACTGTCTGGTGGTGGTGGGCTGTTGAAGTTATGTTTTTGATACCAAGGTACTTACATAAATCTTCTATAACTGAATTTTTATATTCTGTACCCATGTCCGTAATGAACGTCTTCATTGGACCGTATTTCAGAATAAAATCTTCAAATATAGCTTTAGCTACGACTTTTGCACTTTTGTTTGGAATAGGTATGGCAACTAGATATTTTGTTAAGTCACATATCAGTGTAACTGCATATTCGTTGCCTTGCTCTGATTTTGGTAGTGGACCGATCGTGTCTACTATTACTCTATCAAAAGCATTGATTGGGGTTTCTGTAATTGTTAAAGGAGTTTTTGTATGTGTTGTCACTTTTGATTTTTGGCATTTTTGACATTTTGTCTAAATAATGTCTTTTGACCTTGGCCAAGGTTTTTGTAATGCCTGTGTGACCTCCTTGTATTGGATCATTATGAAATGTAGACAGTATAGCTTCTTTTTCTTTTTCTTCTTTTATTAGGGTCACCGGGTTGAGTAGCGCTACTCTTAATGTTTTCAATATTTTATTGCCCATTTGTTTGAAATTATCAATTGAAACTTGTTCAAAGATATTTTCCCACGGTGCCACTTTGAGTTGGCTGATTTTATTTATACCGGCTTGCCTTTCAAGCCTTTGGAAGAACTGAACTAAGTCAAGAATTCCATTAGTATATAAATCGCTAACATCGTATCTTGCAGTAATTTTCTTCCCATGTTTAAAGAAACATGGCATATTTTTTACACGCAAGGTCACTACTTTTCGTACATCGTCATTTTTTATGACTTCATATACGTTGGGCTTTGAAGCTTTTTCTATAGATTGCATAGGCAATTCTATTTCTTTATAATCTCCTGCGCAGGATTGCTGTCTACTTTGATGCCTGGTAGTGACTTTCAGGACTTTATGTTGCATATCTTTGAGTTCTTTTATATTAATACGCGAAAGTGCGTCTGCTACGAAATTATCTTTCCCCTTTAGGTATTCTACTGTGAAGTCGTATTCTTCAAGCTCTAGCCGCATGCGAGTTAATTTCGAACTGGGATTAGTCATAGAAAAAAGATATGTCAATGGTCTGTGATCCGTTTTAATAGTAAAGTGTTTGCCATAAATATATGGTCTAAAATGGGTAATTGCCCAATGAATTGCCGCTAACTCTTGTTCTGTTGTGCTCTTATTGCTTTCCCTTTTGTAAATGAACGAGATGCATAAGCTATTGGGAGCTGAATTCCTTCGCGGTTCTGAGTTAGAACCGCTCCGCAAGCTTGTTTACTAGCATCTGTTATAATGCAAAATTCTTTGCGAAAATCTGGATATTGTAATAATGTGGGATGCATAAGCTTTTTTTAAGGTATTGGAATGCGTTTTGGCATTCACTTGACCATTCAAAAGGAACATTCTTTTTACATAATCTAGTTATGTGCCGTGAATAATCGGCGAAGTTTTTTATAAATCGAAGATAATAATTGCAGAATGTTACAAATCGTCTCGCGCTGTCCGCATCATGAGGGACAGGGTAATTTTTGATGACGTCAAATTTCTTGTCATCTGGCAATACTCCTTTGTCAGTGCATTTATGACCTAAAAATGTCACTTCATGCATGAAAAATGAACATTTTTCTGGATGCAACTTTAGGTTATATTTCCTACATACATTAAAAACATCAGTTAAGTTTTTAATCATGTGTTTTTCGGAACATCCTATCACCATTAAGTCATCCATATAAAGGAATGCCTGAGAGGGTTCTAAACCCGAGAATGCTATAGTCATCATTCTCTGAAATGAATTTGGTGCTATTTTAAGACCAAATGGTAATCGCGTGAAGCGATATGAGCCATTGCTCGTTAAAAAAGATGTTATATTTCTTGAATTTTCTTCAAGTTCAATTTGGTGGAAACCTGACATTAAGTCAAGGCATGAAAAGTATTTAGCTCTGCCCAGTTGGTCCAGAATATCATCAATTCTGGGGAGCGGGAATTTATCAGAAAGTAGTTTTTTGTTGATTTGGCGATAGTCAATTACTAATCGCCATTTCTTTTCTTCCGAATTTGGTAATGATTTTTTCGGAACTAACAAGAGTGGGCTGTTATACTCGGATACAGACGGTTCTACGATTTTGTCATTTATTAATTTCCCTACTTGTTTTTGAATTTCTTCAACGTGGCTATGCGGGCTTCTGTAGTTTTTAATATAAATGGGCTCATCATCTTTAAGTCTTAATGTTTGTTTATAAAAATTATTTGTCGCTATTGGTTCGGTTTCCAGTCCGAACACATCACTATACTTGGTGCATAATTCTGTTAGTTGACTTTTGAATTGTTCTGGAAAATTTTTCTTTAATTTTGAAAGAACTTGTTTGCTTCTATTTTCTGGATTAGTGTTATGAATGTCGTAATCTGTTAAATTTTCATATTGGATTTTGTTTACTCTGACCAATTGGTCGAAATTAGTTGTGTTTAGAAGGCGAATGTATACATGTTTGGATGCTGCTATTGTATTTGCAACATAAATTCCATTATGTATTTCTTGATTAGGAACAAATATATAATCATTTACTGTATTAATGTTTATTTTTCGAATTACTTGGGATCTGGCTGGCAAGAGAACTGTATTGTTGCCAGCACTATATGTTATCGGAACATAAATTGGATAATTTAAATTTTGAGGTCTAATTATAAACCAGTCTTCACTTGGTTTGAAATCTAATTGACAATTGAATTTTTTAATAAAATCAATGCCTATTATTCCATCACACGGTATTGAAAAATCGGAATCTACTAAATGAAATTCGTGTGAAATAATATATTTCTTTAATTGAAGTTCTATTGAATCTGCACCAGTATCTATTAGGAATGTGAGTTTATTTTCAGTTGAATGATTATAAAAAGTGACAAATATATTAAGACTGTAATTGATGGAATGAACTTTTACATTTACTGGTTGTTTCCTAAAGGGTTCTGAGAGTTTTCCGGCGTATTTTGCGCCATTCTCACATTGTTACTGTTATAACCTTGGTTGGAGTTACCTCGGCCTCTTCCTCTATTTTGGCTTCGTCTTCCTCCACGGTTATTGTAATTATTGTTGTTGTTACCGCCTCGGTTGTTATTGTTGTGGTTGTAATTTCTGCCACGATTATAATCTCGGCCTCCCCTATTATTGTTGTTTGCACCTCGTTGATAATACAGGACAGTGTTACTTTGACCTGTTATCTCCGTGCAGCTATTGACAAATTTGGAAACGGCATCATTCATATTTATGAATGTGCCTGCCTGCATGATAAGTTTTACCTTATCAATTGAACAATTTTGGGTCATAGCTTTTACAGCTGTTGTAGTGCTGTATTTGTTTGCTAGTGATTGGCTTAGACCTTCACTGATATAGGCGCCTTAAAGGGCCTTTGCCAGTTTTTCCACCTCTTGGGTGTATTGGTTAGCCGTTTTATTTTTCTGTTGCAGATTAAGAAGCTTAGCAGATACAACTTCTACCGATTCTCCTTTTACTGCATTTGATAGTTGCGTAATGATTGCAGCAATTGTCTGCTCATTACTTATCAAATTTCTCGCATGGCCTTTTAGCTTAGTTTTTATAAGGCTTATGGCTGTTGGCTCATGTGTGCCTTTTAATGTTTCTAATAGATTCAAAGAATCTAGAAAACTTTGTAGATTTTCCGGCTTACCGTCAAACTCTGGTATCAGAGATGTGGCTAGCTTGATAAATTCTACAACTGTTTGTGCCATGTTTACTAATTTTGTGTCTTCTACTTGGTCGTTTGTCAGGAGTGACTTACTAAATGTTACCGGCGTGTTTAATGCCGATGGTAAATAAAGCTGGAGACTGTACTTTTCGTTTAAGCTTACCAGAATATCCCTTAGACGTTGTAAAATGTCTGAAGTTTGGACTCTGTGTAAGCTTGTGAGTTTATGCTGCCACTTCTCAATTAAACTCCTGATTTCATTGTATTCATATACAAGAATCTCAGTGTGTTTAACTATGGTCGGTTGCAAAACTGGTGCGCTCTTATTTAGGCACTTATATGATTTATCGAAATTCGATCTATGCAGCTTTATTTTTCAGCTATCTGGTGCCATTCCATGTGGCACTTCTTTATTTAAATCTTATTTATGCAATCGGACCATTACTATTGTTGCTGGTCCCAAAATTGGGTGTTCTTCAGTAATTATTTTGACTGAGACATATGGCAACGTATTAAGTACTAGTCCCTTTTCTATCTTCTGGCAATGTCTTAACGGACTTGTGTTAGTGCCGTAAGTTTCTATGTATTCTTGTTCGAATTCATATACTGTAATGAATTCGCTGGGTAATCGCAGTACGTTTTGTGCGCGAATACGAAAATCAGGCTCGTCTCTATATGTGAGCCTAATAATAGATTCCATATCTGTCATTGTTAAGGGAATTTTGAATTTTAGATTTTTCCTAAATCATTTGCCCTACTCAAGTAACGTTTTTTGATAATTTTATTATGCTTAACATATAGTGTAAGCAGAAATTGTAAAACTAACACTATCGTGATAATTAATAACAGGATCCACAACGATTTTATATCGTCTGTGTGATCAATTATCTTGACGTTGTTTACAACGTTGGCAGTATTGTCTTTTGCCTCACTAGAATCACTAAACCATCCCATTATGTAATTTAATTGTTTTTTTTTTTATATATATAATCAATGACAAAAAATTTTTATTTTTTTTTTCAAACGTTCATGAAAGTAAAAGTAAGGTTTTCTATTAAAAATTTTGTTTCATCAATTTTTAATTGTGGGATTTGTAAAGAAAGAAAAATATTTTCTTCTTTGAAAATCAAAAATAAAATCTTAGGTGATATTTTTTTTTGAAAAGCTATTTTTTTTTTTTTAAACAACAAAATTTATCGTTTGACAAATGTTTTATTGCAGCTGAGTATATAGATACCCAGCGCCTGAGACATGAAAATATTAGTTGTTATAGAATGTGGTTGGCTCACATTTCGGTTTACAATTCATTTGTTATGTTTTTTTTTTTTAAAAAAAAATTCTCCAACCACATTTGTTAGTATAAAGCTTATCAGTGTTTAGTATTTTTTTTCAAGCAGCGGTTTCCCACATAGGCTTGAAGTTAGAACTTAATGTTAAAGCAAATTGGGGCATTCGCGATTATGCAGCCCGTTTGCGTTGTTTCGCACCAGTGCGAAGCTGCTCATCTAGCTGTTGAAGACGCTCTGTGTAGCGTTGTCGGTCTGATTCGTCTTTGGCTAACTGTATCATTTCCTTGACCAGTCGCCTGTTTTTGTTGTCGAGCCCGGTACTCAGCTATTGTGAGTGGGCGTGGTCCATCGGCTGGATTTGCCTGCAAGGCCTCTTGCAACGTCGGCAAATCCCTTTGCTCAGTAGGAACAGCTGTCTCGAAATTGGGCTCCTGTGCCATACTTGTATATAAGCGATGGATCGTATTGGTTGTGCGCTTGAATGTTTATGTAATTCTAAACGGTCTTTTAATGTACTTTGGCCATTTGTATATTTGTATTCATTATGACAAAGTGTCACAATGTATTAACAGATTGTTATACCCTTTGATTTATGAAAATGGTAGGGTAGGTATGCTACACCCTAGTCGGGAGCTCCCGACTAGAACCTCTTACTTGTTTTTTTCTGGTTTGTCTGTTGAGTAGAGTCGTCACCAAGTAATACGGGAACATTTTTTTTATTTAATTTATCTTTATTACTTACAAACAAGCGCTATGCGCGAACTGCATTTGGTGTTGGAATGGGAGGGTTCAGGGTAATCCCTAGTCCGGAGCTCCCGACTTGAACCTCCTCTTACTTGTTTTGTTTTCATTACGTTCGTAACGAAATATGCGGCAACCTTTTCTCCAATGCTGCTATTAGACGCTTTGACTCTCTCCCAAGCCTTATCGGCTAAATTTACATCAGCTATGTGCCGTTTAGCTAATTCTTTGTTTTCTGAATATGCTAATCTAATGGATTATTGCCTTTATCACCACGCTGGGCCACAAAATTGATAGCCCGGTAAATGCAATTCAATCGGAAGGCTATTAATAATGTTATTGACTAGACTACCTCCACAATAGACGTTTGGTTTACGACTGTATCTTTTATAAAAACAAAGAGACATTTTAATTGATACTTAATCGCTGAAGGTATATCAATGAATGATATTCATTTTGCGAGACAAAACTCATTAAATATGTATTTAAAGAAGCAAAAAAGAATATAGAAGTGAGAAATATTGATTTTGCATCCAATAAAAATAATATTCGACACAGTGTGCTATTACCAAACGCAATAATAGGATTAATTGTAGGTCCATCTAATTGCGGAAAGACAAATCTTATGATCAGCTTAATAGAGACCAAATGGATTAAAATTTAAAAATATTTACTTATTCTCAAAATCATTTCAACCGAAATATGAATACTTAATAAATCTAGTGACCAGGAATGGGACATTTCACGTTTTCTGAGAACGAAGGTGTTATACCACCTGGGAAAGCTATGGATAGCTCGATAATGATATTTGATGATGTAGCATGTGAAAAACAAGATAATAAACGTTCATACTTTTGTATGTCAAACGTATACACGCATACCAAAGCATCTTGTGAGCGATAATGCCAATTTAATAATAATATTCAATCAAGATCAACTTAATATGAAGCACATTTATCAAGATCATGTGGGTGTCGATATGAATTTCGAAACATTTATACAAATATGTCAATTATGCTGGAAAAATAAATATGGGTTTCTTTTGATTAGCAAGGATGACGCAATAGACAATGGAAGATATAGAATAGGATTTGATACATTTATTATAATTTAAATAAATCACTATTGTCTGGTTACGCAGCCAAAACAACTGGAGCGACCTCGCAACTGATAAGAGCAGCATCTTAATTTTATCTTATAATACTCGCTCTGCAAAGCAATTGCCTAAATTTCGCTCTTAAGAATTCAGTTACATAGAGCTGCCGCTCTTCGCTGTAACGATCGTTTTATTGCCCTAGCTTTACTTATGCGAAGGCCTCGATGCTGCCCATCGAGTTAGTTAAGTTCGTTCGCTTCATGCATTTGGTACGCATCGGCCACTTGCATTACTCAAAATTATAACTAATAATTGTCGCTTCGCTAAAATTGGCACGTACTAATTCGGGTTCGCTTGCCTATATATAAACTATTGTTCTTAAATAATAAGCACAGACCAATTCGGGTCTGCCTGCTTCTCGTAACTTTAAGAAATACAAAACAATTTTGAACAAGAAATAAATAGTTAATTATTTCTATTTGTGAAAGTTATTGAAAAAGCTCAATAGCGCAACATTTTGGTGACCCCGACGTGATCTTTATTTTTGTTGTTGTAAGATTATTTGCTTTACATTAAAGCAATAATCTTAAAAGACACCACCTGGCATTTCGTTTTGTGCACTTTATATACATACATACTTATCGCCGTCGCCTTGCCTACTCTTTCGGTCGCTTAAAGTCTTTGCTCATTCGTGCGGTACTTATGTAAAAGCTATTTCCGTTGCTTCGTTACATAGCTTGACACTTGCGTTCGCCGAAGTTCTTATTGTACAACTATTGTTCTTTGAACGGTTTGCATGTACTAGCGATCACCGTTGTCAGTTACTCAGCTAGTTTCGCACGCGCTTTCTATCACGCTTCTAATGGCAACCGAAAATAATGCCTCTAATGCAGTGCCCTCTGCAAACAGGGTGACCTTTCTGAAGCGCAAAGCCATTTCAATTTATGACAGTTTGCAAACACTTCGAAATGCTCTAACTAATTCGCCACTTAGTGCAATTGATGAGTGCGGTCTTAGTGTTAGGCTGAAGCAAATCGAGCGGCTTCAGACCTCATTTGATATTACTCACACTAGCCTCGAAGAACTAGACTTTGATGAAATCGGTAACCAATTGCGTGAGGACTTCGACGAGTTAGCAGTTTCTATGGAAATTTCGGTTCGGAGTGAAATTGCGAAACGTGTCTCAATATTGCCCTGCTCAACATTTCGCGACCAATCTGTGCTGCCCTCGCAGACAGTTAGAGCTAAGGCACCGCCGACACTACCCTCAATAAAGTTGCCTACGTTCAGTGGTGGTTACACAGAATGGGCCGACTTTTATTCTATGTTCACAACCGTCATAGAAAATCATCCTGATCTAGCAGATATCGAAAAGCTGCAGCATCTTCGATCGTGCCTGAAGGATACAGCGCTGGACGCGATTCGATCATTGGAAATAAAAAACAATAATTATGCCATAGCACTTAATTTATTGGAGAAAAGGTTTAATAATAGACGTTTGGTTTTTCAGGCACACATACTTGAGATATTGGGGCTCAAGAGGGTGGCAGGCGGATCGGCCGTGTCGCTAAGGGAGTTATCCGACCAATTCAACGCACATACTCGCGCGTTAAAGAGCATGGGCAACTCCGAACAAATCGCTGGATGCATCATTGTGCAGATTATTTTACAAAAGCTGGACCCAATATCACAAGCCAAATGGGAAGAAAGGCTAGAGGATTCGTCGTTCGTCAACTTAATACCATCGTGGGAGCATATGGCTACGTTTCTGGAGCAGAGATGCCGAACAATGGAAACCGTAAATTTTGCTATGGCAAGCTATGCCCCTAGCCATCAGGTGGGAAAAACTAGAGCAATTAACACCAGTAGATCGTCATTTATCGCCACTAACCACGACGCCCCTGTCTGCGTCTTTTGTGACAGCCCTGGTCATAATATATATAATTGTTCTCGATTTGGAAATTTGACCCCTGCATTACGGCTTAGGGAGGCAAAACGAGTTGCATTGTGCTTGAATTGCCTAATCATCATCAATTGCGATCATGCTGCTCTGGATGCTGTCGGACCTGTGCGGCGAAACATCATTCTCTGCTGCATTTAAATAATTCCGTATTTGCGTCTGGTCAGCTGACTGAGCCTGCAAATTCATCGCCGATAGCCCATGCCTCTTTCGCTAAGTCATCGCCATCTACCTCCACATCTCTTGTTGCCCAGTATTTCAGTATAACGTCGCGCCTTGCTCAACAGCCTCAGCTAAAGAAGCACAAGTCCTCAGCCATTGTCTCTGGTCTAGGAGATTCTCGTTTTGAAACAGAAGGAAACACGGTCACTATCACAATACAGTCTCAAGTCTCTGAATACTCAACATGCCTTACAGCTCTGGTAGCGCCTAACATAACTGATAGTCAACCGAGTTTTACTATCAACACGACGAATTGGAACATTCCCGATAACGTAAAACTTGCAGATCCGTCTTTCTTTAAACCTCAACGCGTGGACTTGCTACTTGGAGCTAGCCTGTTTTACGACCTTCTCAGCGTCGGCCAGATAAGGCTTCTCCCAGGACTACCGTGTCTTCAAAAAACACGGCTTGGTTGGGTAGTTTCTGGAGGCGGACCACGCTTGAGTGGTTCTATGTTAATGGCAAAGCATACTGCGGGCAAACTTGAGTCAAGTTCTGAAGAACGTGCTGATGAATTGGTTCGAAGATTTTGGGAGATAGAATCCTGCTTGGAAAGTAAACCTACCACCTAAAAGGAAGAAAACATCTGTGAAGAACATTTCGTAAATACTCATATCAGATTGCCTAGTGGCCAATATTCAGTTCGTTTACCCTTCAAGCGAAGTTTGGAATGTATGGGGACGTCATACCAACAAGCCTTTCGTCGGTTCCTGACCCTGGAACGCAAACTACAAAATCGTCCAGATCTGAAGATTCAATATTCAAACTTTCTAAAGGAATATTTGGATCTTGGTCATATGTCGCCTGTTGCTCCAGAGTCTATAGGACTTTGTCAATAATTTCTTCCTCATCACTGTGTCTTTAAAGAAGACAGTTTAACGACAAAATTGCGAGTCGTTTTCGACGGCTCAGCAGCTACCTCGTCAGGTTATTCATTAAATGAACTATTGATGGCTGGACCTGTTATTCAAAGCTCGCTGTTTCATATCCTTCTTCGCTTTCGTAATTTCCCGATCGCCCTAACAGGAGATATTGGAAAAATGTATCGCTGCGTATGCGTTTCAGCACCGGATGATTTTCTCCAATGCATTCTGTGGCGAGACTCGCCAGAACAGGATATAAAGATTTTTAAGCTGGATACAGTTACATACGGAACAAAGCCAGCTTCATTCCTCTCTATCCGTGCTATGCATCAGCTGTCTATGGATGAGGAAACTAATTTTCCAATTGGATCTCGGATTTTGCGGCGTGACTTCTACGTTGATGACCTCATTTCAGGGGGTGATTCAATTCAAGAAGCAAAGGAAATTCTTAATCAGACGGCTGGAATCTTGGCAAGTGGGGGCTTCAAGTTGCGAAAGTGGTGCTCAAACAATGCTGCTGTACTGAAAGGGACACCCGTAGAGGACAGAGAATCTTCTCTAAAGTTTGATGATGGTAGCGACATCACCAAAACTCTTGGACTCGCTTGGGACTCAGCGTCGGATCGGTTGTTGTTTTCTTTTTCGTCCATTCAGCAGAGATCTAAACCATCCAAAAGATCAATACTATCGACCATAGCTCGCTTGTATGACCCGCTTGGACTCATAGGGCCGGTAATTGCCAAGGCTAAAATCCTTTTGCAGCAGATCTGGAAGGAGAAGCTTGAGTGGGACGAGAGCTTGCCATCATCACTAGCAACAGCTTGGCATGATCTTTGCTGCAGTTTTGAGAAGGCACAGTTTCTTGAATTTCCTCGACTCGTGTCAATACCTGCAGCAGAGTTAGAAGTTCACGGTTTCTGCGACGCCAGCATCGAAGCATATGGGGCCTGTGCCTACGTCCTTTCTCGACGAACATCAGCCAGTTGTCAGTTGTTGTGTTCCAAATCGCGTGTAGCTCCTCTGAAAACAATCACAGTTCCAAAGCTAGAGCTCTGTGGCGCCGTCTTATTATCTAATCTCATGCGTGAGATATCTAAAATGAATCTGTTCGATGGAAAATTCTACTGTTGGTCGGATTCTTCTGTATGCCTTTCCTGGATAAGGACCGAGCCCTGCAAGCTCAATGTGTTTGTGGCTAATCGCGTCACAGCAGTTCAAGAGCTAACTAATGGCATGGAATGGCGTTACGTGCCTACTTCACTCAACCCGGCAGACATACTCTCGAGAGGATCTACGCCCAGTGAATTAGATCAATCGTCACTGTGGTTCAACGGCCCAGAATTTCTAGTTAAAAACAAATTGGACTGGCCTGCTTCTTGCTTGTCAGAAAGGACAGAACTCGAACTTAAAAAAAGGGTCCTTATTGCACTGCCACTTGTAAATACGTCAACTCATTTGATACAATGCAGCGTATATTCGGATATATTTATAAATTCATACACAGAAGCAGGCATCCTGGACTAACAGTGTCTGATATACAACATGGGACCCAACTCTTACTAAGGCTCGTCCAGAGAGCACACCTGTGGGAAGAGATCAAATCATTGCAATCGAGAAGAGTTGTTAAACCGTCCAGTTGTATAGCATCACTTAACCCTTTTTTGGATGATTTCGGCATTCTTAGAGTTGATGGGCGCTTGAAAAACTCTTCGCTGGATTTCGACGCTCTCCATCCAATAATTCTCCCGTCTCACCATCCTATCACAGACTCAGTCATCACACGATTTCACAATCGGGACTTACACGCTGGTCCACGGGCACTTCTTGCTCATATTCGGTTGCAGTATTGGCCGATTGGTGGAAGGAAGACCGTATCCAAGGTGGTTGGAAAATGTGTGAGATGCTTTCGTGCCAAGCCTCGATTAATAGAGCATATAATGGCTGATCTGCCCAAAGAACGTTTGACTGCTTGTCGAGCCTTTGAAGTCTCTGGCGTTGACTATTGTGGACCATTTTTCTATAAGCCAGACGTACGAAATAAAGCTCCAGTCAAATGTTACATGGCTGTCTTCGTCTGCTTCGCGACTAAAGCGGTTCACCTGGAACTGGTCAAGGATCTGTCGACAGCTTCATTCTTGAATGCGCTTAAGAGGTTTATATCGACTCGAGGCAGGCCATCTCAGATATGGTCGGATAACGCTACCAACTTTGTCGGCGCCAAAAACGAGCTTCTGGATCTATTCATAAGTCGCAATCATATTGAGTCAGTGCATAAATTTTGCATGGCTGATTCCATTGATTGGAAATTTATACCTCCTCGTTCACCGCATTTTGGCGGCCTTTGGGAAGCAGCAGTGAAGACAGCGAAACATCATTTTTATCGTGCTGTTGGATCTTGTGTTTTCAACTTCGAAGAGTTTCGCACCCTAGTCTGCCACATAGCATCGATAATTAATTCCAGGCCATTGTTTCCTCTTTCAGAAGATCCAGCAGATCTAGATGTGCTCACTCCAGCTCATTTCTTGATTGGTGGACCCACCTCATCGTTCGTTGAACCTGATGTGACGCACCTTCAATTCAATCGTCTGGATGGTTGGCAACGCGTAACATACCTCCAACAACTGTTTTGGTCTCGCTGGCGTGAAGAATACTTAACACTGCTTCAGCAGCGCTCCAAATGGCGAACTCCGAAACCAGGCCTATGCGTCAACGACATAGTCCTCGTAAAGGATGAAAATCTGCCGCCTCTAAGGTGGCCACTGGCGAGAATCACAGAGTTAATCGTGGGAAAGGATGGAGTCGCTCGAGTAGCCATTTTGCGCACCGCAACAGGAGAAACGAGAAGAGCTGCAAACAAGCTATGCCTATTGCCCATCAGGGAATCTGTTGAAAGCCCATGCCTTCCAACGGGGGGAGAACTATTGTTCTTAAATAATAAGCACAGACCAATTCGGGTCTGCCTGCTTCTCGTAACTTTAAGAAATACAAAACAATTTTGAACACAAGAAATAAATAGTTAATTATTTCTATTTGTGAAAGCTATTGAAAAAGCTCAATAGCGCAACAACTATAATAAAATTATATTATAAAACTGTAAAATTAAGTAAATTTAGATTCATTAAACATTCGTTTCTCAAAATGGTAACAACAATAAATTTAACTGGGAAAGGGGCAATTTTAACTGCAAATTACTTTCCTCCCATTGAATTGTCAACAGAATACAAATGCTGACTAGTTGATTTTCATATGCACAATTCAATTCCAAATGTTGATCGGACTAATAATCTTTTTCATTTTGGGGAACATACGATTGAAATACCTGTAGGATCATACGAGCTTGAGGACATTGTTGATTTCATCATAGATAATCTCAGATTTAGGGGTATATATTTTTAAAGTGAATTCAATTCGATTGGAGTGTAATATTATTATCGGATCATATGTAAACAATATCTTATCGCATACGCTTCATGAATTTGCTCTCAACGTTGCACCGGGATATAAAATGAATGAGAACCCACACAACCTTATTTACTTGCCATTAAACACCAGAGAGATAAACACATTAACGATACGAATAATGGCTCAAGACGGTGACTTGATTAACTTGCGTGAAGAAGAAGTAACTCTTCGCTTACATTTCAGACCACGAGAATGATAATTTACAATAATAACGAGAAAGCAAGGCTATCTTCGGCACGCCGAAGATCTAATACCCTTGCAGACCCAACCTTTTCATAATGCTCATAGTGCTTTGCCCGTATCTAAAAAGCACAGGGAAAATAGTTAATGCCGAGTTTGGTCAAGGTATCTTGATAAACAAAAAAGGTTTTAAATCAAAAACCTAGTTTTCGACCGATCGTTCTTATGGCAGATATATGATATAGCCGACCGATGTAAATAAGATTTTGCAAAAATTAAGGGAGCATAGTGAATTCTTTAAATGCCGTGTTTAATCAAAATATCTTGAATGACAAAAAGTTTTCCACACAACAACTTAATTTTCAACCGATCGTTCCTATGGCAGCTATATGATATAGTAGTCCGATATTAATAGAATTTTGCATATATATGAGGAGCATAGTAAAACTAATAAATGTCGAGTTTGGTCAAGATATCTTGATAAACAAAAGGTTTTTTCATACAAACACTTAATTTTCGACCGATCGTTCCTATGGCAGCTATATGATATAGTGGTCCGATCCAGCTGGTTTTGACATATGTGCTGCGTGCAACAGAAATAGGGACTTCTGCAAAGTTTCATTAAGATAGCTTTAAAACTGAGGGACTAGTTCGCATAGAAACAGACAGACGGACAGACGGACAGACGGACATGGCTATATCGACTCGGCTGTTGATGCTGATCAAGAATATATATACTTTATGGGGTCGGAGATGTCTCCTTCTATGCGTTACACATTTCACGACACAATTATAATATCCTCTGCAAGGGTATAAAAACGTGTGGAAGCCAGTAATACGAAATAATCGCTCATATTCCACAGTAGGGCGAGGGCCAACTAGAAGAGCACTTACACCATCAAATAAAATATTCTTAAAATCTCTAGGTTTTTAAGTTAGAAAACAATGGCAAACAACAGCAATTTAAATGTTCCTGAAAAACCTTATTCCGATGATAGTATAATGAAAAAGGAATATCATACTTATACACCCTATCTTCAATCATTCAATGTTAACGCTGAAGTTCGAATTACAATTCAAAACCAAGATTTGTATGTTTTACCACATGAAAGTTTCATCAGCATAGAAGGTTCGGTTGCTACGGCTACTACGGATGCTGATACATCAGTTACTACAGGCAAGCTTAAAAATAACTGCATGACATATTTATTTGATGAAATTCGATATGAACTAAATGGAAGTAAAATTGATCGCACTCGATTGGTTGGAGTTACTTCAACTATAAAAAACTATGTTTCTTTAAATAAATCAGAGAGTGAAATGCTTGAGAACGCTAGATGGTTTAGAGGTGAAAGTCGCGAACTATCGAAAATAAGTGTTAAGGGGTTTTTTGATTTTAATGTACCTCTAAAATGTTTACTCGGGTTTGCTGAAGACTATAACAAAATCCTATTAAATTGTAAACATGAGCTGATACTCCTTATGAATAAGGATATGAGTGGCGTATTTCAAACTAAGGTTGGCACCGTTGAGTATAAACTCAATATTTTCAAGATAACCAGGAAAATTTCACATATAATACTAAATGATCAACAAAACTGCAAATGTTTAATGTGGTTAAAGTGGAAGTTCTCTCCCGATAGCATTCCGCAGCTGGGACTGTTATATGAATCAATCACTCACAGATGGCGCTCAACACACTTGGAATGTAAAGCTAGCAGCTAATAGAGAACGCCCTCGATTTGCATTCGTATTTGTTTCGGAGGGAAAAATGATTACAAACAATTTATTAAATTTAAAAGTTCATTTGAACTCAGAAACATATGACGATTTAAATTTAAATTTTGAGCGCGGACGATTTGCTGTTTTGTATGATATGTACGCTAAATTTCAAGAAAGCTATCATATGAAAGAACCTCAACCACTGCTAACACCTAAAGAATTTGAACAAAATGCCCCCATTGTTGTTGTGGACTTATCATATCAGAATGAGGCAGTTAAAACCGGACCCATTGATGTTCGAATTTCTATAGACATAGCAACAAGAAATACTTCAACATGTGATGCTTACTGTCTACTTATCCATGTCCGCATGGTTGAGTATTCACCGTTAACCTCTTTAGTTCAACGCATAGTCTGATAGCAATCGGATGTATTCGTAGCGATCCCAAGAAAATGAATACCGCTGTCATATATCTTACATTTACTGGCGGAAAACAATGTGAAATTATTGTCAAAGAAATCGCAATCTTCTTTACACCGGACACCATGCTCGATCGAGTATTTCGGATAAAACCTCCATACCCCTTTAGGGACTTAAACAAGCTTCAGCAAACCTATTCACGGGCAGATGCAGTGCTCTCGTGGGAGATCGGTGAGGACGATTACAACTCAACTAAAAGATGGCTTCGCGAAAAAACAAAAGGCAACCGTATAATTACGTACGGATGTCAGGAAAAAGACATCTTACAATATATGCTAAAAACAAGCGTCGAAGACTATAATGATTATATAAATGCTCCAGTGCTTTCATCTGATCAAATCGGCGGCTATAAAAAGTGTGGTTCCCATTCAAATCAGCTTGAGAACTATTTGATATCGGACTACTTTAAACAATTGAATAATGATATCCACTAATATTAAACATCTCAAAAAAAAAAAATGTATATATATATATATAATATGTATAATACAATATAAATAATAAAATTGTTTTATCAAAAGAATTAAAAATGTTTGTGTTTTATTTAAAGATTAGTAATTCTTCTACGGCAAGCTGCAATGGACGTATCAATTTCATTGTTCCGCTCAATAATTAATAAAGTATAAGCGGTTACAGAAGATTTTCAGGATGTTGTCTTAAATGAAGAGCTGAATTTTCTGGATTCGTTTAGAAGCTACCTACTGGAGCGGTCATATTGTGATCTCAATGAATCTCAATTTGGGATACATTTAACATCTTGTCCATGGTCTTTCGATGATGCAACAGAAGGACCCGATGCATGTAGCTGTTATAAGCTTATATATCAACGACATACGTGTCAATCTATTATATAAAATATGCTATATTAATGCTTAATAAATAAAAAAATAAAAATATACATATATATTTATATATATATATATATAATATTTTATATGTTTTATTTAAAAAACTCTAGTTATAGTCAGTTTCCCACACTCAAGCTGCAGACACACACCCACACAAATATTCATGATCTTGCGCATGCGCTGCCAACGCACTCCCTCTCCCCTTCTCCCCTTCCATTCCAATCACATCCAGCGAAACCAAATGTGATTTTGCTCCCCACACACACACACACACACAAATGGAAACATAACACCCCGTCCCTTTCCTCATGTCCACCCATTTCCCCTTCCATCCCCCTTCCCGTCTTGCGCACGCGACACCAACGTAATCCCCCTCCTCCTCTATGTGATCTTGCTTACCACACAAAAATGGAAACATATGACCCACCGCCCCCCTTTCAACATGAGCATCCACATACGCGCGCGCGCACAAAAATATAAACATAGCACCCCCCGCTCCCCCTTTCCCAAGAGCGTCTGAGCGTCCACTTACGCGCGCGCACAAAAATATAAACATAGCACCCCCCGCTCCACCTTTCCCTTGCATAAAAACACTTGATCCTTAACACCCCCCGACCACCGCCACCAAACACCTTGCGTAAAAACACTTGACCCTGATTAAAAATGTATACAAACATCATTCCTATCTACTGTTGTTGTATGAAAAATATGTTTTTTATCTATGTATTTATCTTGACTAACCTCGGCATTTATTAGTTTTACTATGCTCCTCATATAAATGCTAAATCCTATTAATGTCGGACCACTCTATCATATAGCTGCCATAGGAACGATCGGTCAAACAGTAGGTTCTTATATGAAAAAAGTTTTGTTTATCAAGATATCTTGACCAAACTCGCCATTTATTAGTTTTAATATGCTCCCCATATATATGCAAAATCTTTTTAAGATCGGACCACTTTATCACATAGTTGCGATAGGAACGATCGGTCGAAAATTAAGATGTTTCATGAAAAAAAGTTTTGTTTATCGAGATATCTTGACCAAACTCGGCATTTTTTAGGAACGATCGGTCGAAAATCAAGTTATTGTATGAAAAAAACAGTTGTTTATCAAGATATCTTGACCAAGCTCGGCTTTTATTAGTTTTACTATGCTCCTCATAATTGTGCAAAATCCTATTAAGATCGGACCACTGTATTATATAGCCGCCATAGGAACGATCGTTCGAAAATTAATTTGTTGTATGAAAACAAGTTTTCTTTGTCAAGATATCTTGACCAAGCTCAGCATTTATTAGTTTTACTATGCTCCTCATATATATGCAAAATTCTATTAAGATCGGACCTCAATATCAGATAACTGCCATACGAACGATCGGTCGAAAATGAAGTTGTTGTATTAAAGCAAGTTTTGTTTATCAAGATATCTTGACCAAATTCTGCATTTATTAGTTTTACTATGCTCCTCAAATATATGCAAAATCCTATTGAGATCGGACCACTATATCAAATAGCCATAGGATCAATCGGTCGAAAATTAAGGTGTTGTATGAAAAAAAATGTTGTTTATCAACATATCTTGACCAAACACAGCATTTATTAGTTTTATTATGCTCCTCTTATATATGCAAAATCCTATTAAGATCGGACCACTGTACTATATCGCTGCCATAGGAACGATTGTTCGAAAATTAATTTGTTGTATGAAAACAAGTTTTGTTTATCGAGATAACTTGACCAAGCTCGGCATTTATTATTTTTTCTATGCTCCTCATATATATGCAAAATCCTATTAAGATCGGACCACTATATCATAAAGCTGCCATAGGAACGATCGGTCGAAAATTAAGTTGTTGTATGAAAGCAAGTATTGTTTATCAAGATATCTTGACCAAACTCTGCATTTATTAGTTTTACTATGCTCCTCAAATGTATGCAAAATCCTATTAAGATCGGACCACTATATCAAATAGCTGCCATAGGATCAATCGGTCGAAAATTAAGGTGTTGTATGAAAAAAAATGTTGTTTATCAAGATATTTTGACCAAACACAGCATTTATTAGTTTTACTATGCTCCTCTTATATATGCAAAACCCTATTAAGATCGGACCACGGTATTGTATAGCTGCCATCGGAACGATCGTTCGAAAACTAATTTGTTGTATGAAAACAAGTTTTGTTTATCAAGATATCTTGACCAAGCTCGGCATTTATTAGTTTTACTATGCTCCTCATAATTGTGCAAAATCCTATTAAGATCGGACCACTGTATTATATAGCCGCCATAGGAACGATCGTTCGAAAATTAATTTGTTGTATGAAAACAAGTTTTCTTTGTCAAGATATCTTGACCAAGCTCAGCATTTATTAGTTTTACTATGCTCCTCATATATATGCAAAATTCTATTAAGATCGGACCTCTATATCAGATAACTGCCATACGAACGATCGGTCGAAAATTAAGTTGTTGTATTAAAGCAAGTTTTGTTTATCAAGCTATCTTGACCAAATTCTGCATTTATTAGTTTTACTATGCTCCTCAAATATATGCAAAATCCTATTGAGATCGGACCTCTATATCAAATAGCCATAGGATCAATCGGTCGAAAATTAAGGTGTTGTATGAAAAAAAATTTTGTTTATCAACATATCTTGACCAAACACAGCATTTATTAGTTTTATTATGCTCCTCTTATATATGCAAAATCCTATTAAGATCGGACCACTGTACTATATCGCTGCCATAGGAATGATTGTTTGAAAATTAATTTGTTGTATGAAAACAAGTTTTGTTTATCGAGATAACTTGACCAAGCTCGGCATTTATTATTTTTTCTATGCTCCTCATATATATGCAAAATCCTATTAAGATCGGACCACTATATCATATAGCTGCCATAGGAACGATCGGTCGAAAATTAATTTGTTGTATGAAAACAAGTTTTGTTTATCAAGATATCTTGACCAAACTCGGCATTTATTAGTTTTACTCTGCTCCCCACATATATGCAAAATCCTATTAAGATCGGACCGCTATATCCTATAGCTGCCATAGGAACTATCGGTCGAAAATTCAGGTTTTTCATGAAAAAAATCCCAGCGGCCTTTTTATTTTAGATACCGGCACATCCAATCGTGGCGCTGGAGCTATGCTTAGTCAGAACCAGGGAGGGCGAGAATGCGTTTTAGAATATTATAGTAAAACTTTCAGCCCCGCGGAACGAAACTATTGCGTCACCAGGAAAGAGCTGCTGGCCGTAGTGCTGGCAACTGAGCATTTCCATCACTACCTATTTGGGCGAAGATTCCTGCTCCGTACCGATCATCCATCTTTTAAGTGGCTTTACAACTTCCGGGAACCAGAAGGTCAAATTGCGCGCTGGACTGAGCGCCTGCAGCAATATGACATGGATATCCAACATCGCAGTGGCAGACACCACGGATACGCAAACAGCCTTTCTCGTCGGCCCTGTGGCGAATGTCGCATATGAGAAAAAGCCAAGCAGAGCGACAATCAAGGTGTCCTGTTCCTGCAAATTCAGCCAATCGACTACGTTAAGCGACAAAACGAGGACCCGACGCTGACGATGCTGTCTTGGCTGAGCAAAGGGCGGCGGAGGGCGGCCATCCAAAAGTGCCATCTTGGGCGAGCGCCCGGCACCCTGTACTTAGACCAAGGCGTGCTGATGACCAAGAATAAGGAAGGCGACGCAGCTGTCATAGTACCCAGATGCCTTCAGGAAGAGACCCTTCGGAGCGTACATAATGCTACTACAGGGGGCCACTTTGGCATGAGTAAAACGTTGGCCAAACTGAAGCGCTACTATTGGATTGGGCAGAGTGCGCACGTGGCAATCTGGTGCGCTCACTGCCCGAAATGCAACGCCAGGAAATTACTCTCTCGCCGCACGGTCGGTCGGCTGCAACCCAGTTCCATTGGCGCCCCCCTCGAGCGTATTGCGATCGATATTCTGGGCCAACTGCCCACCACCACTCTTGGCAATCGGTATATCGCAGCTGTCATGTGCTACTTTACCAAATGGCCAGAGTGTATAGCCCTCCCTAATCAGACGGCAGAAACCGTAGCACGAGCCCTTGTACAGGAAGTATTTTGCCGCTATGGCACCCCATTTATCTCGGATCAAGGCCGAAACTTCGAGTCGGAAGTATTCCAAGCCTGCCTTCGAATCCTCGGTGTGGAGAAAACACGCACAACGCCGTTACACCCCCAATCGGATGGGATGGTTCAACGTTTTAACCGGACACTGCTGGACTACCTGGCCAAATTCGTCGCTGCCGACCAACGCTTTGGGCATACCGCTCTGCCCCTCACGAAGCTACTGGATTTTCGCCCTCGGAACTGATGTTCGGTTGCCCGACGCCCGACGCAGAAAGCTATCCCGCTTTCGTCGAGCATTTAAGGGAAAACATTAGGAAACTCACCAGACCGCCCGTCAACATTTGCGAGCGGCCGCAGAAATAAACAAGGTGCGTTACGACCCCACTCTACCGAGCTCTTACCTGGCGACTTCACATGGTTGTGCTCTCCATTCGCAGAGTCGGTCGATGCCCCAAATTTCTGTCCGATTGGATAGGACCGACGACCGTAGTACGCCGCCACTCTGACTTGATTTATGAGGTGCGCCTCCAGGTAGGCGCATGACAAGGACGGTTCACGTCAACCGCCTTGCACCTTACCTTGGACCAACCACCGTTGTACTCCGCCAGGAGGCTCGAGTCTCAGAGGGGGGCAATGTAACGAAAATAGCGGAGCCAGTCCCTTTCCACTGTTCCTGCTTTGTCGCTACCTCCATCCGAATAGTTCGACAAATATCGCGATCACGCTATCGATATATCGACTGGCACCCCCACCCCTAAGCTGACAGTGGGACCATCTCTTTTTCCTTCTTCTTGTTTTGGCTACGACCCGGCTACCACGTGCCTCGGATAATGTTGTCTTTGTAGGGTAATTTAATAAAGCTTGGTTTTAAACGTCTATGAGCTATCTGCCGTTGCTGCCCCTCACCTAATTAGTTCCGCTCGGCTACCCGTGGCGACGCCAACGCACTTTGGCCCAAAGTTCGATACAATATGTTCGGACATATAAATATCATAAATTTTATTTATTTATTTATTTATTATTGGTCGACAAAACGAGTGTCTTCCTAATTATTTAATACAATTTACACTTATAATAAAATTTAATGCTAAAAGCATTAAACAGAATTCTCTAAAAGCATCACCAACCGATGGAGGGGTTTTATTTGCCAGTCCGGCCAGCTGTGCCCCTATTCACAGCTAATTTTGTCGGTGACGCTATTAGAGCCTACAGCTAAGGAGAAGGATGTTAGTAGAGAAAATAGTGTTCTTTAGTAAAATTTAAAAATAATCTTAATTTACTATGTTAATTAAGAAAATACAATAAATAGGGAATAATAAAGAGAGAAGTTATTAAAGTAAAGGAATTAAACAATATATATAGAAGGTTATGTAGATAGGATAGAGAGATCGTAATGGGAAATCACCGACCCGGTGGGGGAAAATTTATAGCCTGTCCGGCAAGCTATTCCCCTGCTCGAAGGTATCCTGAAAGCAACGATTTTATTAGGGGTAGAGAAATAATGTCGCAAAGGCTATATTCGAAAATTTCATAGTCAAGTTCGGTCCAATGAAGACGTTCATCTCGGACATGGGAACAGATTATAAAAAACAGATTTTAACTGATTTATGCAAGTATATGAGGATCAAGAATCTCACCTCTACTGCATATCATCATCAAACATTAGGGACAATAGAACGAAGTCATCGAACATTTAATGAATACATTCGTTCATACATCTCTGCAGACAAAACTGACAGGGATGTCTGGATTCAATATTTCACATATTGCTTCAACACGACACCATCAGCAACGCATGAGTATTGCCCATACGAACTAGTATTTGGCAGACTACCAAAACAGTTCATAGATTTAAATAAAACTGATTACATAGATCCTATTTATAATCTAGATGACTACTCTAAGGAAATAAAGTTTCGATTAGAAATAGCATACAAAAGAGCTAGAATTATGTTAGAAAAAGCCAAGGCTTATAGGAAATTAGCATACGATGAAAAAACAAAAAATTTTGAATAAAAAATAGGAGATAAAGAACTTATAAGAAATGAAGCAGGTCACAAATTAGACCCAGTATATTTAGGACCATATATAGTAGAAAAAATAAAAGATAATGATAACATTTACATTAAAGATAGTAAGAATAAGAAACAAAAAGTACATAAGAATAGGTTAAAAATATATAATCAATGAAACGTTTCATAAGGAAGAAAAAAGGGGTCTGATCAACCTAACCAAAAAAAAATAATTTATATTTTATTCTACTAAGAAAGTTACAAATAAAATAAACTTAAATACAAATTAAAATAAAAATTTGTCAATGAACACAAATGTTTTAAAAAAAAAAAAAGTGCTCAAGTGGTCAAACCATACACAACATATGCATGCCTTCTGCATACACATGTATATACCAACATACTTATACATAAATATAAACACATAGATATAAGCATTGCATGTTTCGGGTTAGCTGAACTCAACATGAACATATAAGATTCATTCTAAATAAAGCAAAACAACGGAGCAGACGCTCCTAACCAAAACGTTCTCGTCTTTAACTATCAAACATATTACAATATCTTGACCAAACTCGGCATTTATTAGTTTTACTACGATGAGCGCAAAGCGATAAGCGCTGGATAGTGAACAGCAAATAATATTTAGTTATTTTATGACATGCGAGAAGCGCCAAACAAAACAAAACAGTGACATTGCTTGCCTCGCAGGGCAAGATGTAATTGAAATGTTATGCAAACATAATATTAATTCAATTTTAAGCTGCTGGACCGAACAGCCTAATTAGAGAACACAATTTTCTAATAGCATCACCGACCGATGAAGGTGTTTTATTTGCGAGTCCGGCCAGCTGTGCCCCTTTTCACAGCTAATTTTGTCAGTGGCGCTATTAGAGTCTACATTTAAGAAGAAGGAAGTAAGTAGGAAAAAGTGTTCTTAAGTAAATCTAAAAATAATCTTAATTTGCTTTATTATTTAAGAAAATACAATAAATAGGGAAAAAGAAAGAAAGGAGTTATTAATAGAGTGAAGGAATTTAAACAAGATATAAAGAATGTTAGGTGGATACGATAGAGAGATAGAAATGGGAAATCACCGACCCGGTGGGGGAAAATTTATAGCCGGTCCGGCAAGCTATGCCCCTGCTCATAGCTGGGAATGGTCAGTGACTTCCCGAAGGTATCCTGAAAGCAACGATTTTATTAGGGGTAGAGAAAGTTCGGTAGAGAAAACGTGATATAAACTATTATAATTTTTACATAGCACTCGAAAAGGAATGTGCATAGCGTAGTCAGTTGTGCACGTAGATAGGAATAAGGGGCGATAATTTCTGGTTGGTCTAGCCGGAACAGAGAATTGAAGACGCTCTAGCAGAGAAGGAGAATCTATATCGCAAACAATCAACTTATGTAGAAAGACAACACCGAGAACTGTCCTGCGGTTGATTAACGACGGAAGATTGAGAAGAAGCAGCCTGCTGGAGTAAGATGGCAACCGAAGATTAGTGTTCCAATGTAAACCACGTAAGGCAAAAAGCAGAAATTGCTTCTGAACAGATTCAATACGATCCTGGCTATTGATATACCAGATGCAAGAGCAGTATTGAAGGATAGGGCGAACGAGAGAGATGTACAGAAGTTTCTTTATAAAAGGATCGTTAAACTCTCTAGACCATCGTTTAATGAATCCAAGTACACCTTTTGCCTCATTAACGATGGTATCTATATGCAGATTGAAGCTGAGTTTAGAATCAATAGCTGACAAGATAAGGTGTAGTGCGATTGAAGGTCATAAACATAAACTTTGAACAATTCAGATGCAATTGATTGGCCGAACACCAAAATTGCATAGCGTTCAAATCGTCTTGTAGAGGAGAATGATGTAGGGGATTAGTGTATGATAGAATAAGTTTCACATCATCCGCATACATGAGTACACGGACATGTGATATAACAGAGGGGAGATCATTTATAAAAAGAGTAAAGAGTAAAGGTCCAAGATGACTACCTTGAGGAACACCAGAAGTAACGTGAACCTGTTTAGAGGTAGTCAGCCTCAGCATAACTCTTTGGGTCCTGCCTTTTAAATAAGAGCTAATCCAAAGCAAAAGAGATGGAGGGATACCTATACGGTCAAGTTTAAAAAGTAAAATGTCGTGGTGCACAGAGTCAAACGCCTTACTGAAGTCAGTGTTAATGACAACAGTTTGCATTTTCGAAAAGAAAGCATCATTTACCAAGGAAGTAAACTCTAGTAGATTGGTTGTAGTTGACAAATTCTTTACAAATCTAAGTTGCACAGGGAAAACAAAAGAATTTCAGAAATGCTGTAAATTTGAAGTGATTGATTATTTTTTCAAATAATTTAGGAATAGCGGATAGTTTTGCAATGCCCCTGTAATTTTGTATATCAGACTTTCCACCTTTCTTGTGGAGAGGAATGATATAAGATTCTTTCCAAAGAGATGAATTAAAAATCTTTAGCAATGGATAAACAAGGCAAGAACTACACTCCTTAAGTAGACAACTTGGAATATTGTCAGGCCCAGGAGAGTAAGAAGATTGTAAAGAATTTATAGCTAAAGGGAGAGAGGAATGGGAAATAATAGGAGGAGGTATAGAACTAGAGGAAGTAATAGTGTAAGGGTAAGAGTTATTATTAGGACAGACTGAAGAGTAAGTTGATTGGAAAAAATTAGCAGAGGTTAGCAGAATCAGAGTCATTGCTAGCTTTATCCATCCCGAAAGAAAAAGAAGATGGCAAACTTGAAGATTTCCGCTTCAAGTTAACAAAATTGTAAGACTGTCTCGGATTTTGTGCAAATTGCCTTTTGCAACGACTTAGATAATTCTCATAACATTGAGAATTCAGAAGAAAGGAGTTCGACTTGGCTATGGAATATTTAGCCAAGTCTGTACACGAACCAGACTTATTAAACTTTTTAAAATATTTTGATTTTACATTTTTCAGATTTGATAATCTGGGAGTAAACCAGGGTGGCTTTGAAGAAGTAGTCGAAGGTATTGACTTGGGAATACATATATCTAAGAGGGAGTTTAGGGTGTTATAAAAATAATTAACAGCAGTATTCATATCAACCGAGTCATTTAAGAAAGACCAATCGGTTGCATAAATAAGCTGATTTAGCAATGTATAATTTCCTTTGCGAAAACAACGGCGGGGCTTATTGGCTGATGAGCACAACACGAGAGGATAACAATTGCACATTGCAACCTCTAAAGTAGGATGATATACATCCTCAGGAAGAGGTAAAGGAGGGGACCTAGACACATTAGAAATAAGGAAGTTGTTTACAAATACCAGATCAAGAGTTCTATTCAAAAGATTAGAAATTGAATTGATTTGAAACAACGAAAGATTAAGCATGCAATCTATAAAGTCATGCTGTGCTGAGGGCACTAGATAATTTTCGGAAGTGAATAATGACCACGAGATGTTCGGCAAATTAAAATCACCCAACACAATAAATAGGTCATAATCACGCACGTGTGAAGAAACTTCTTTAATACAAGTTATATGTTTCATAAAAACTTGAATATCAGAAGATGGAGGAACATAAGAGCATGTAATATAGATATTCCGTGTAGGAAAAGACACATTGACTGAGACAATCTCAGCGTCAGTAGGCGTACTAAAACAGAAAAATTCAGACTGGAGTGTGGCTTTAAAGGCAATTAATACCTCACCACCTCGAGACGGCCGATCATTTCTATGCAAAATAAAACTATTCGAAAAAACCTCAACATCAGATATGGTTGAATTTAACCATGTTTCTGAAAATGCGATTATATCCGAATCGAAGGAAGTGCTGGCCAGGAAAAGATTTTTAAGCTTTGAATTAAGACCTCTGACATTCTGATAATGAATAGCGACTTGGTCAGAAGGCGAAGTTAGTTTTTTGGGACAGAAATGGTACCTTGTATTGAAGGGACTGGAAGGATGACAGGCTGGTTACGCTTTTTTGGCTTGAACTCTTGAACAATGACTCAGAAGTGGTGTCAGACGAAAGTCGAGACACAAAAACTTGCCTACGAGGGGCAACCACAGTTAAGGTAGGAGCTGATGGGGCATCAGCTAATTCAGGATTTGGTGGGGTTAAAGAGGCACCTTGATTGTTTTTAACAATCTGGGCAAGATTGCGCGCAGGTCTACCTTTGCGGCCAGGAGCTGACGGGGCTGAGGCAGTTTGGCTAACTATGCTCTCCATATATAAGCAAAATCCTATTAAGATCGGACCACTATAGCTCATATAGCTGCCGTAGAAACGACCGGTCGAAAATTAAGGTGTTTCATGAAAAAAAATGTTGTTTATCAAGATATCTTGACCAACCTCGACATTTATAAGTTTTACTACACTCCTCATATATGTGCAAAATCCTATTAAGATCGGACCATAGCCATATATAGCTGCCATAGGAACTGTTGGGCTAACAAGCCTTTTTATTAGCACTTAATAGCGAGAAATTTAGACTGTTATGAAAATGCCGCTTTTTCTTATATATTCATGAAACAATTGATTTATTTATATTCTTATAGCGAGCGTATTATGCGAAATATGCGAAAAATTGCGATTTTAACGAAGCGATAGATAAGAGTTCCGATATAGCGAACGTAGGAGACAAGAGTGAGTTGCGGCGTCGCTAGCATTGATGCGCTAGCCGCTTAAGACAAAGTGCAAAAGGTGAATGAGCGCAATGACAGAAGCTCCGATGAGCGCAAAGCGATAAGCGCTGGATAGTTAACAGGAAAACAAAACAGTGACATTGCTTGCCTCGCAGGGCAAGATGTAATTGAAATGTTATGCAAACATAATATTAATTCAATTTAAAGCTGCTGGACCGAAAATACTGCCCCCGTTGAACGATTGAGCTTCAACAGGATCGATAATGGGAAGCAGACACAGCTTATTAGTTGCTCGCTTTATGACTCCATTAGCTGTCTTGAGAACTGCAACGCGTGTGATGTCATCAGTTCCTTTGACCAATTCAACCACTCTCGCTAGTGGCCATTTCAAAGGAGGTAAGTTCTCGTCTTTGACAAGAACGATGTCGTTGAGAGCCACACCAGGCTTGGGAGTCCGCCATTTGGAACGCTGTTGCAGAAGATTTAAATATTCCTCTCGCCAGCGAGACCAAAAGACTTATTGCATGTAGGACACTCGCTGCCAGCTGTCCAGATGATTGAAATTGAGCCGTGTCACATCTGGTTCTGTGAACGTGGATTGTGGGCCACCAACCAAAAAATGAGCTGGGGTGAGAACATCAAGGTCTTCTGGATCTTCCGAAATGGGAAGCAGTGGTCTAGAATTAATGACTGCCGTTATGTGGCACACAAGGGTACGAAGCTCTTCGAATCCTAGAACAGTTGATCCTACAACCCGATAGAAGTGATGCTTTGCAGTTTTTACCGCCGCCTCCCAAAGGCCACCAAAGTGAGGGGAGCGCGGTGGAATGAAGCGCCAGTCAATTGTGTCCGCCAAACAAAACTGGAGCACAGCCTCTTGATGACAGCTACTGAGGAAGAGATTTTTCAGCTCCAACAGCTCGTTTTTAGCGCCGACAAAGTTGGTGGCATTGTCAGATAAAATCTGACGTGGCTTGCCACGAGTGCATATAAAGCGCTTTAGAGCATTAAGAAATGCACACGTAGATAGGTCCTTGACCAACTCCAAATCAACGGCTTTCGTGGCGAAGCAAATAAATACGCTGATGTAGCATTTTATAGGAGCTTTATTTCGAGTGTCAGGCTTGTAGAAGAATGGTCCGCAAAAGTCCACACCAGATATATCAAACGCTCGAGTTTCAACAAATCGCTCCTTTGGAAGATTAGCCATTACGTGCTCCATCAAGCGGGGCTTGTTCCGGAAACATCCGATGCATTTGTTTACTATGCTGGAAACTGTTTTGCGGCCACCAATCGGCCATTATTGCAGACGAATTGCTCCCAACAAAGCTCGTGGTCCAGCATGGAGATTCCGCTCATGAATGTGAGTGACAATGGCGATGGTAACTGGATGTTGTCTAGGCAGTATAATAGGATGACGGGCCTCATAAGACTTTCCGAGGCGCCCCCCAACTCGAAGAATACCAAATTCATCCTGATAGGGCAATAATGATGAGAGTTTGCTCGAACGAGCGACCACGCCCTTTGATTGCAGGTTCTTTATATCATCCTAAAGAGAAGCCTTTTGAACGTTACGTAAAAGTATGAACGATCCAAAACGTATGTCGGAGATCAAAAGTCCGGGGCGCCGAATACGATGGATAAACTTGTACACATAGACAAATACTCGTTGAATAGCAGAAAAGGAATTCACATATTTGCACCTTAATATGGCATCATCTGTAGGATCTGTGATGAGCAACACTCTTTTGCGTAACTCCAATATTGGTTTTTCAAGAAGACAAGTTGCAGGCCAGCAGCTTTGTAAACCAGTCAAAAATTCAGGACCACATGACCAAAGTTTTGACTGTATAAGCTCGTCGGGAGTGGCCCCTCTGGAGAGAATGTCAGCTGGATTACTGGCTGTTGGAACATAATCCCACTGGAAGCCCGCTGTGAGCTCCTGGATGGTGGCGATCCGATTTGCAACGAATACGTTGAACTTCGACGATTCATCTCGGATCCATGATAGGCATATTGATGAATCTGACCAGCAATGGAATGTACCGGTAAATAATTTCATTTCAGATACTTCCTGCATCAATTGGGCTAACAAAAGTGCGCCACAAAGCTCGAGTTTTGAACTCGAATGATGTCCCTTTGAAACCACATAAATGCAAGCTCCGTACGCGATAATGCTGGCGTCACAGAAACCGTGAACCTCTACATCGCACATTGTATTGCAAACCAACCGGGGAAAGGTTGATGATTGGACATTGCTGAAAGTTTGGCAAAGCTCCTGCCAGGCAGTATTTAGAGAAGTTGGAAGACTCTCATCCCAATCCAAGTTTTCCTTCCAAAGAAGCTGCATAAAGATTTTGGCCCTAACGATGACTGGTCCAATTAATCCTAGTGGATCGTAAAAACGAGCTATAGTGGACAGAACAGATCTCTTGCAAGGGTTAAATGTCTGATTGGCAGGCGTGAGAGAAAACATTAATTTATCAGTTGAAGGATCCCATGCGAGGCCCAAAGTTTTGGTAATGTCGCTTCCATCGCTAAATTTTAAAAACGAGTCCTTATCCTTGTCAGGAACACTTTTTAGCACTGCAGAGTGACTCGAGCAAAATTTTCTGAGTTCAAAGCAACCTTAAGAGAGGATGCACTTTGTTTGATTTAATACGTCGATCGCTTCTTGGACCGAGGCACCGCCAGATATAAGGTCATCTACATAGAAATCTCGTCGAAGAATTTTGGCACCAATTGGAAATGAATGCTGGTCGTCGACTGCCAATTGCTGCATTGCTCGAACAGCAAGAAAGGAAGCTGGTTTTGTGCCATAAGTTACTGTGTCCAACTTGAAGACACTTATTTCAGAATTAGTAGAATTTCGCCACAAGATGCATTGTAGGTAGTTATCTGGGACCGTTACTCTGACACAGCGATACATCTTGCCAATGTCTCCACTAAGGGCAACAGAGAACGTGCGAAATCGCATCAAAATGTTAAACAGCTTCGGTTGTATGACGGGCCCAGCCATCAACACTTCATTCAGCGAACATCCAGTGCTGGTGACAGCTGAACCATCAAACACGACACAAAGCTTAGTGCTCGTGCTTTGTTCCTTCAGCGCGCAATGATGAGGGAGAAAATATTTGCATAAACGTAACGACTCTGGAGGGACAAGCGTCATATGTCCGAGATCCATATATTCTTGAATGAACGCGCAATACTGGGATTTAAGGTTGGATGACGATGCAACTTTCTCTCAAGCGATATAAATCTGCGAAATGCCTGTTGATAAGATTCACCTAATTGATCCAGAATGAGTTTGAGAGGGAGTCGCACGGAATATGCTCCTGTTGGCAACCTTTTGAAATTATTAATAAAATGCTCCTCGCAGTCAAGCTCTTCCCTTGTTGCTTTAGCAACAGGCTCTGTAAAACTTTCTACTTCCCAAAATCGTTGAATTAACTCATCGGTTCGGTTATCAGACTCAGTGCGGGCATCAGACGATACACGATTTGCCAAAAGAGAGGTACCGCCTTGCTGGGAACCGCCACCTGCAACTATCCATCCAAAGCGTGTCCAAAGCAGAAGAGGCAATCCCGGTAGCAGTTTTATTTGCCCGACACACATTAGCTCGTAGAAAAGACTAGCTCCGATTAATAAGTCAACTCGCTGCGGCTTGTAAAAGCAAGGATCAGCGAGGCGAATATTTCCAGGCACATTCCAATTAGTTGTATTAAGGGCGATGCTTGGCTGGCGATCTGCTATAGTGGAAGCTACGATGGCTGTGATGACTGCAGAGTACTCTGATGTTTGAGATTGTAGATTGACGGTCACAGTGCATCCATCAGTAGCGAAAGGAGCGTTTCCCAGACCAGCAACTGCCGTTGAAGATGGACTTTTCTTCAACTTAAACTGTTGAGCGAATCGGGATGTAATTAAATGTTGCTGTGACCCACCATCCAATACAGCACGACACGGAACTAGAGTCCCAGACCGATTTTTAACTAGTACAATAGCAGTGGCCAGGAACACAACATCGCTGGTGAGGTTGTCGGCAACAAGAGAGATAGAGGCGGGGGCTGAAGAAGCTGCAGTAGGAGTGACAGAGTGAGGAACCGAATCGTCTAAATGCAGAAGCGTATGGTGTTTGGAGCCACAGTTGCGACAAGTTCCGGAATTGCATGTTCGTAAAAGATGTCCCCTTTTAAGGCAGTTGAGGCATAAAGATAATCGCTTTGCTTCCTTGAGACGCATATCTGGAGACAAATTGCCAAATCTTGGGCATTGCCATATATTATGCTCTTCACCATTACAAAAAAAGCAAACAGCAGCCATTGAGTTAGTAGAAACGAGTGATGTTCTACTGGGGTTAGTTTTTATGTTCTTGCCCACCTGAGAACTCGGCGTATAGGTTGCCATAGCATAATCCACACTCTCTAGGGTTCTGCAGCGTTGCTCCAAAAATGTGGCAATTTGTGCCCATGATGGAATTCAATTTGCAAAGGCGGGATCCTCCAGCTTCTCTTCCCACTTCGCCTGCGTAGCAGGATCCAGTTTTTGCAGTAGCACCTGAACAAGGATGTAACCATCAATTTGCTCCTTGCTACCCAAACTGGTAAGAGCACGAATATGGGCATTAAACTTATCCGACAATTCGCGCAGCATGACAGCGGAGCCACTCTCTACCTTCTTGAGCCCCAGCAGTTCAACGATGTGTGCCTGAAATACTAATCGGCGGTTATCAAATCGTTTTTGTAATAAATTTAATGCTATGGAATAATTAGCCTCTGATATTTCCAATGACTGAATGGTATCCAGCGCAGAGTCCTTCAAGCAGAGCCGCAAATGCTGCATTTTTTTAATGTTTGAGTTCGGGATGATTTTCAACCTCCAGAAAACGTTGGCAATTTGATTGGCGGTAAGGCTGGTAACGCTCTGGACCTAGTTATTGACGGAGCAGCAATAGGCTCATTTACAAATGTGGAGCTGGACGGCAATGCTCTACTGCGCTTAGAGATTTCAAACCGCACCGAAGTCTCCAATGTTACTGAAAGCTCATCAAAAGCCTCGCGTAACTCACTGCCTATTTCGTCAAAGTCTAGTTCTTCCAATTTGTTTTGCGCGTCTTCGAATGCAGATTCCACTTTTTCAATCCGCTTGAGCAGCACCGACAATGCAATTTCATCGTTATTGGCAACGGGCGTTTGGTTGAGGCTAGATTGAAGCGCCTGCAACCGCTCAAACGAGGAAGCCACCTTGCGCTTTAAAAATGACACCCTGTTTGTAGGCTGGGCCAGCGATTCAGCACTAGAACCTTCCATAGCAACCGAAGCAAAGCATAAGCAAAATGAAGATAGCCAGAGCCAAGGCGTCTGTATGTATGTGTATATATGCTTATGTACACAGACTCCGCTTTCCTGCAATTTACCGCACGACACTTGCTTGTACATATGTATGTATGTTGCTGCCGAAACTAATAACAATCAGCTCAATTTTAATTTAAATAATTTTATGCAACAATATAATGTTAAATAAAAGAATAATCACGTCGGGGTCACCAAAATGTTGGGCTAACAAGCCTTTTTATTAGCACTTAATAGCGAGAAATTTAGACTGTTATGAAAATGCCGCTTTTTCTTATAGATTCATGAAACAATTGATTTATTTATATTCTTATAGCGATCGTATTGATTATGCGAAATATGCGAAAAATTGCGATTTTAACGAAGCGATAGATAAGAGTTCCGATATAGCGAACGTAGGAGACAAGAGTGAGTTGCGGCGTCGCTAGCATTGATGCGCTAGCCGCTTAAGGCAAAGTGCAAAAGGTGAAAGAGCGGAATGATAGAAACTCCGATGAGCGCAAAGCGATAAGCGCTGAATAGTTAACAGTTAACATAGCAAATAATATTGAGATATTTTATGAAATGCGAGAAGCGCCAAACAAAACAAAACAGTGACATTGCTTGCCTCGCAGGGCAAGATGTAATTGAAATGTTATGCAAGCATAATAGTAATTCAATTTAAAGCTGCTGGACCGAACAGGAACGATCGGTCGAAAATGAAGTTGTTGTATGAAAACAAGTTTTGTTTATCAATATATCTTGACTTACCCCGGCATTTGTTAGTTTTACATGCTCCTCATACAAATGCAAAATCACATTAATGTCGGACCACTCCCCACATATATGCAAAATCCTATTAAGATCGGACCTCTATATCATATAGCTGCCATAGGAACAACCGGTCGAAAATTAAGGTATTTCATGAAAAAAAATGTTGTTTATCAAGATATCTTGACTAACCTCGACATTTATTAGTTTTACTACACTCCTCATATCTGTGCAAAATCCTATTAAGATCGGGCCACTATATATAGCTGCCATAGGAACGATCGGTCGAAAATAGGGTGTTGTATAAAAAAGAATGTTGTTTATCAAGATATCTTGAGCAAACACGACATTTATTAGTTTTACTATACTCCCCACATATATGTAAAATCCTACTAATATCGGACCACTATATCATATAGCTGCCATAGGAACTATCGGTCGAAATTTAAGGTGTTTATAAAAAAAATGTTGTTTATCAACGTATCTTGACCAACCTCGACATTTATTAGTTTTACTACACTCCTCATACATATGCAAAATCCTATTAAGATCGGACCACTATATATATAAATAGCTGCCATGGGAACGATCGGTCGAAAATTAAGTTGTTGTATGAAAAAAAGTTATGTTTATCAAGATATCTTGACCAAAATCGGCATTTATTAGTTTTACTAAGCTTTCCACATATATGCAAAATCCTATTAAGATCGGACCTCTATATCATATAGCTGCCATAGAAACTAACGGTCGAAAATTAAGGTGTTGTATGAACACAAGTTTTGTTTATCAAGATATCTTGACCAAACTCGGCATTATTAGTTTTACTATACTCCTCATGTATATGCAAGATCCTATTAATATCGGACCACTATATAGCTGCCATAGGAACGATTGGTCGAAAATTAAGTTGTATGAAAAAAAATGTTGTTTATCAAGACATCTTGACCAAACACAGCATTTATTATTTTTCTATGCTCCTCATATATATGCAATATTAAGATAGGACCACTGTATCGTATAGCTACCATAGGAACGATCGGTCGAAAATGAAGTTGTTGTATGAAAACAAGTTTTGTTTATCAAGATATCTTGACCAAGCTCGGCATTTATTAGTTTTCCTATGCTCCTTATATATATTCAAAATTCTATTAAGATCGGACCACTATATCATATAGCTACCATAGGAACGATCGGTCGAAAATTAAGTTATTGTATAAAAACAAGTTTTGTTTATCAAGATATCTTGACCAACCTCGACATTTATAAGTTTTACTACACTCCTCATATATGTGCAAAATCCTATTAAGATCGGACCATAGCCATATATAGCTGCCATAGGAACTAACAAGGGCTAACAAGCCTTTTTATTAGCACTTAATAGCGAGAAATTTAGACTGTTATGAAAATGCCGCTTTTTCTTATATATTCATGAAACAATTGATTTATTTATATTCTTATAGCGAGCGTATTGATTATGCGAAATATGCGAAAAATTTCGATTTTAACGAAGCGATAGATAAGAGTTCCGATATAGCGAACGTAGGAGACAAGAGTGAGTTGCGGCGTCGCTAGCATTGATGCGCTAGCCGCTTAAGACAAAGTGCAAAAGGTGAATGAGCGCAATGACAGAAGCTCCGATGAGCGCAAAGCGATAAGCGCTGGATAGTTAACAGGAAAACAAAACAGTGACATTGCTTGCCTCGCAGGGCAAGATCTAATTGAAATGTTATGCAAACATAATATTAATTCAATTTTAAGCTGCTGGACCGAACAGGAACGATCGGTCGAAAATTAAGTTGTTGTATGAAAACAAGTTTTGTTTATCAATATATCTTGACTTACCCCGGCATTTGTTAGTTTTACTATGCTCCTTATATAAATGCAAAATCACATTAATGTCGGACCACTATATCATATAGCTTGTTGTATGAAAAATATTTTTGTTTATAAAGATATTTTGACCAAACTCGGCATTTATTAGTTTTACTATGCTCCCCACATATATGCAAAATCCTATTAAGATCGGACCACTATATCATATATCTGCCATAGGAACTACCGGTCGAAAATTAAGGTGTTTCATGAAAAAAAATGTTGTTTATCAAGATATCTTGACTAACCTCGACATTTATTAGTTTTACTACACTCCTCATATCTGTGCAAAATCCTATTAAGATCGGACCACTATATATAGCTGCCATAGGAACTATCGGTCGAAAATAGGGTGTTGTATGAAAAAGAATGTTGTTTATCAAGATATCTTGAGCAAACGCGACATTTATTAGTTTTACTATACTCCCCACATATATGCAAAATCCTACTAATATCGGACCACTATATCATATAGCTGCCATAGGAACTATCGGTCGAAATTTAAGGTGTTTATAAAAAAATGTTGTTTATCAACATATCTTGACCAACCTCGACATTTATTAGTTTTACTACACTCCTCATACATATGCAAAATCCTATTAAGATCGGACCACTATATATATAAATAGCTGCCATGGGAACGATCGGTCGAAAATTAAGTTGTTGTATGAAAAAAAGTTATGTTTATCAAGATATCTTGACCAAAATCGGCATTTATTAGTTTTACTAAGCTTTCCACATATATGCAAAATCCTATTAAGATCGGACCTCTATATCATATAGCTGCCATGGAAACTAACGGTCGAAAATTAAGGTGTTGTATGAACACAAGTTTTGTTTATCAAGATATCTTGACTAACCTCGACATTTATTAGTTTTACTACACTCCTCATATCTGTGCAAAATCCTATTAAGATCGGACCACTATATATAGCTGCCATAGGAACGATCGGTCGAAAGTAGGGTGTTGTATGAAAAAGAATGTTGTTTATCAAGATATCTTGAGCAAACGCGACATTTATTAGTTTTACTATACTCCCCACATATATGCAAAATCCTACTAATATCGGACCACTATATCATATAGCTGCCATAGGAACTATCGGTCGAAATTTAAGGTGTTTATAAAAAAATGTTGTTTATCAACATATCTTGACCAACCTCGACATTTATTAGTTTTACTACACTCCTCATATCTGTGCAAAATCCTATTAAGATCGGGCCACTATATATAGCTGCCATAGGAACGATCGGTCGAAAATGAAGTTGTTGTATGAAAACAAGTTTTGTTTATCAAGATATCTTGACCAAGCTCGGCATTTATTAGTTTTCCTATGCTCCTTATATATATTCAAAATTCTATTAAGATCGGACCACTATATCATATAGCTACCATAGGAACGATCGGTCGAAAATTAAGTTATTGTATAAAAACAAGTTTTGTTTATCAAGATATCTTGACCAACCTCGACATTTATAAGTTTTACTACACTCCTCATATATGTGCAAAATCCTATTAAGATCGGACCATAGCCATATATAGCTGCCATAGGAACTGTTGGGCTAACAAGCCTTTTTATTAGCACTTAATAGCGAGAAATTTAGACTGTTATGAAAATGCCGCTTTTTCTTATATATTCATGAAACAATTGATTTATTTATATTCTTATAGCGAGCGTATTGATTATGCGAAATATGCGAAAAATTTCGATTTTAACGAAGCGATAGATAAGAGTTCCGATATAGCGAACGTAGGAGACAAGAGTGAGTTGCGGCGTCGCTAGCATTGATGCGCTAGCCGCTTAAGACAAAGTGCAAAAGGTGAATGAGCGCAATGACAGAAGCTCCGATGAGCGCAAAGCGATAAGCGCTGGATAGTTAACAGGAAAACAAAACAGTGACATTGCTTGCCTCGCAGGGCAAGATCTAATTGAAATGTTATGCAAACATAATATTAATTCAATTTTAAGCTGCTGGACCGAACAGGAACGATCGGTCGAAAATTAAGTTGTTGTATGAAAACAAGTTTTGTTTATCAATATATCTTGACTTACCCCGGCATTTGTTAGTTTTACTATGCTCCTCATATAAATGCAAAATCACATTAATGTCGGACCACTATATCATATAGCTTGTTGTATGAAAAATATTTTTGTTTATAAAGATATTTTGACCAAACTCGGCATTTATTAGTTTTACTATGCTCCCCACATATATGCAAAATCCTATTAAGATCGGACCACTATATCATATATCTGCCATAGGAACTACCGGTCGAAAATTAAGGTGTTTCATGAAAAAAAATGTTGTTTATCAAGATATCTTGACTAACCTCGACATTTATTAGTTTTACTACACTCCTCATATCTGTGCAAAATCCTATTAAGATCGGACCACTATATATAGCTGCCATAGGAACTATCGGTCGAAAATAGGGTGTTGTATGAAAAAGAATGTTGTTTATCAAGATATCTTGAGCAAACGCGACATTTATTAGTTTTACTATACTCCCCACATATATGCAAAATCCTACTAATATCGGACCACTATATCATATAGCTGCCATAGGAACTATCGGTCGAAATTTAAGGTGTTTATAAAAAAATTTGTTTATCAACATATCTTGACCAACCTCGACATTTATTAGTTTTACTACACTCCTCATACATATGCAAAATCCTATTAAGATCGGACCACTATATATATAAATAGCTGCCATGGGAACGATCGGTCGAAAATTAAGTTGTTGTATGAAAAAAAGTTATGTTTATCAAGATATCTTGACCAAAATCGGCATTTATTAGTTTTACTAAGCTTTCCACATATATGCAAAATCCTATTAAGATCGGACCTCTATATCATATAGCTGCCATGGAAACTAACGGTCGAAAATTAAGGTGTTGTATGAACACAAGTTTTGTTTATCAAGATATCTTGACTAACCTCGACATTTATTAGTTTTACTACACTCCTCATATCTGTGCATAATCCTATTAAGATCGGACCACTATATATAGCTGCCATAGGAACGATCGGTCGAAAATAGGGTGTTGTATGAAAAAGAATGTTGTTTATCAAGATATCTTGAGCAAACGCGACATTTATTAGTTTTACTATACTCCCCACATATATGCAAAATCCTACTAATATCGGACCACTATATCATATAGCTGCCATAGGAACTATCGGTCGAAATTTAAGGTGTTTATAAAAAAATGTTGTTTATCAACATATCTTGACCAACCTCGACATTTATTAGTTTTACTACACTCCTCATATCTGTGCAAAATCCTATTAAGATCGGGCCACTATATATAGCTGCCATAGGAACGATCGGTCGAAAATGAAGTTGTTGTATGAAAACATGTTTTGTTTATCAAGATATCTTGACCAAGCTCGGCATTTATTAGTTTTACTATGCTCCTCATATATATTCAAAATCCTATTAAGATCGGACCACTATATCATATACCTGCTATAGGAACGATCGGTTGAAAAGTAAGTTGTTGTATGAAAGCAAGTTTTGTTTATCAAGATATCTTGACCAAGCTCGGCATTTATTAGTTTTACTTTGCTTTCCATATATATGCAAAACCCTATTAAGATCGGACCACTATATCATATAGCTGCCATAGGAACGATCGGTCGAAAATTAAGTTGTTGTATGAAAACAAATTTTATTTATCAAGATATCTTGACCAAGCTCGGCATTTATTAGTTTTACTATGCTCCTCATATATATTAAAAATTCTATTAAGATCGGACCACTATATCATATAGCTACCATAGGAACGATCAGTCGAAAATTAAGTTGTTGCATGGAAAAAAGTTATGTTTATTAAGATATCTTGACCAAGCTCGACATTTATTATTTTTACTATGCTCCTCAAATATATGCAAAATCCTATTAAGATCGGACCACTATATCATATAGCTGCTATAGGAACGATCGGTCGAAATTTAAGGTGTTTATAAAAAAAAGTTATGTTTATCAAGATATCTTGACCAAAATCGGCATTTATTATTTTTATTAAGCTTTCCACATATATGCAAAATCCTATTAAGATCGGACCACTGTATCATATAGCTACCATAGGAACGATCGGTCGAAAATTAAGTTGTTGTATGAAAAAAAGGTTTGTTTATTAAGATATCTTGACCAAACTCGGCATTTATTAGTTTTACCATGCTCCCCATATATATGCAAAATCCTATTAAGGTCGGACCTTTATATAGCTGCCATAGGAACGATCGGTCGACAATTAAGGTGTTGTATGAAAAAAAGTTTTGTTTATTAAGATATCTTGACCAAACTCGGCATTTATTAGTTTTACTATGCTCCCCACATATAAGCAAAAACCTATTACGATCGGACCACTGTACTATATATCTGCCATAGGAACGATCGTTCGAAAATTAATTTGTTGTATGAAAAAAGTTTTGTTAATCTAGTTATCTTGACCAAACTCGGCATTTATGACTTTTACTATGTTCCCCATATATGTGCAAAATCCTATTAAGATCGGACCACTATATCATATAGCTGCCATAGGAACAATCGGTCGAAAATTAAGGTGTTGGATGAAAAAGAATGTTGTTTATCAAGATATATTGACCAAACTCGGCATTTATTAGTTTTACTATGCTCCTCATATATATTCAAAAGCCTATTAAGATCAGACCACTATATCATATAGCTGCCACAGGAACGATCGGTCGAAAATTAAGTTGCTGTATGAAAAACATGTTTTTTTAACTAGATATCTTCACTAAGCTCGGCATTTATTAGTTTTACTTTGCTCCTCATATAAATGCTAAATTCAATTAATGTCGGACCACTATATCATATAGCTGCCATAGGAAAGAACGGTCGAAAATTAAGTTGTTGTATGAAAAACATTTTTGTTTATAAAAATATTTTATGACCAAACTCGGCTTTTGTTAATTTTACTGTGCTCCCCATATATAAGCAAAATCCTATTAAGATCGGACCGCTGTATCATATAGCTGCCATAGGAACGATCGGTCGAAAATTAAGGTATTGCATAAAAAAAATGTTGTTTATGAAGATATCTGGACCAAACACAACATTTATTAGTTTTGCTATGCTCCTCATATATAAGAAAAATCCCATTTAGATCGGACCACTGTATCAAATAGCTGCCAAAGGAACGATCGGTCGAAAGTCAAGTTATTGTATAAAAAAAAAGTTTTATCAAGATATCTTGACCAAACTCGGCATTTATTAGTTTTACTATGCTCCCCACATATATTCAAAATCCTATTAAGATCGGACCTCTATATCATATAGCTGCCATAGGAACTATCGATCGAAAATAAAGGTGTTGTATGAAACAAAATGTTGTTTATCAAGATATCTTGACCATCAATAAAAAGTTTTGTTTATCTAGTTATCTTGACCAAACTCGGCATTTATTAGTTTTACTATGTTCCCCATATATATGCAAAATCCTGTTAAGATCGGACCTCTATATCATATAGCTGCCATAGGAACAATCGAAAATAAAGGTGTTGTATGAAAAAGAATGTTGTTCATCAAGATATATTGACCAAACTCGGCATTTATTAGTTTTACTATGTTCCCCATATATAAGCATAATCCTATTAAGATCGGACCACTATATCATATAGCTGCCATAGGAACGATCGGTCGAAAATTAAGGTGTTGTATGACAAAAAATTTTGTTTATCAAGATATCTTGACCAAACTGGGCATTTATTAGTTTTACTATACTCCTCATTTTTATGCAAAATCCTATTAAGATCGGACCACTATATCATATAGCTGCCATAGGCACGATCGCTCGAAAACTAAGGTATTGTATGAAAAAAATTGTTGTTTATCAAGATATCTGGACCAAACTCGGCATTTATTAGTTTTACTATACTCCTCATATATGTGCAAAATCCTATTAAGATCAGACTACTATATGATATAGCTGCCATAGGAACGATCGGTCGAAAATAAAGTTGTGTGAAAAAAAATGTTGTTTATCAAGACATCTTGGCCAAACACAGCATTTATTAGTTTTACTATGCTCCTCATATATAAACCAAATCATATTAAGAGCGGACCACTGTATCATACAGCTACCATAGGAACGATCGGTCGAAAATTAGGTTGTTGTATGAAATAGAATGTTGTTTATCAAGATATATTGACCAAACGCAGCATTTATTAGTTTTACAATGCTCTTCATATATATGCAAAATCCTATTAAGATCAGACCACTATATCATATAGCTGCCATAGGAACGATCGGTCGAAAATGAAGTTGTTGTATGAAAACAAGTTTTGTTTATCAAGATATCTAGACCAAGCTCGGCATTTATTAGTTTTACTATGCTCCTCATATATAAGCAAAATCCTATTAAGATCGGACCTCTATATCATATAGCTACTATAGGAACGATCGGTTGAAAATTCAGGTGTTGAATAAAAAAAATTTTGTTTATCAAGATATCTTGACCATCACATATATAGCTACCATAGGAACGATCGGTCGAAAATTAGGTTGTTGTATTAAAAAAAGTTTTGTTTATCAATTTATCTTGACCAAGCTCGGCATTTATTAGTTTTACTATGCTCCTCATTCAGAATCCTATTAAGATCGGACCACTATATCAAAGAGCTGCCATAGGAACGATCGCTCGAAAATCAAGTTTTATTTATTTATTTATTTATTTATTAATGGTTGACAAAACGAGTGTCTTCCTCATTAAACATACAATACATAATGGAATTATATGCTAAAAGCCTAGTTAGATAACACAGTTCACTAAATAGCATCACCGACCGATGGAGGTGTTTTAGTTGCCAGTCCGGCCAGCTGTGCCCCTTTTCACAGCTAAATTTGTCAGTGACGCTATTAGAGCCTACATCTAAGCAGAAGGGAGTAAGTAGGAAAAAGTGTTCTTAAGTAAAATTAAAGATAATCTTAGTTTGCTATATTAATTAATAAAATACAATAAATAAGAAAAAGGAAAGTAAGAAGATTGTTAATAAAGTAAAGAAATTTAAGCTAGATGTATAGAGTGTTAAGTAGATAGGACAGAGAGAAAAGTAATGGGAAATCACCGACCCGGTGGGGGAAAATTTACAGCCTGTCCGGCAAGCTATGCCCCTGCTCATAGCTGGGAGTGGTCAGTGACTTCCCGAAGGTATCCTGAAAGCAACGATTTTATTAGGGGTAGAGAAAGTTCTATAGAGAAAACGTGATGCAAACTATTATAATTTTTACATAGCACGCGAAAAGGATTGTGCATAGCGTAGTCTGTTGTGCACGTAGACAGGAATAAGGGGCGGTAATTTCTGGTTGGTCTAGACGGAACAGAGAATTGAAGACGCCCTAGCAGAAAAGGAGAATCTATATCGCCAATAATCAACTTATGTAGAAGGACAACACCAAGAATTGTCCTACGGTTGGTTAATGACGGAAGGTTAAGAAGAAGCAGCCTGCTGGAGTAGGATGGCAAACGAAGATTAGGGGTCCCAATTTAAACCTCGTAAGGCAAAAAGCAGAAATTGCTTCTGAACAGATTCAATACGATCCTGGCTATTGTTATACTGCTGAGACCAGATGCAAGAGCAGTATTCAAGGATAGGGCGAACAAGAGAGATGTACAGAAGTTTCGTTATAAAAGGATCGTTAAACTCTTTAGACCATCGTTTAATGAATCCAAATACACCTTTTGCCTCATTAACGATGGTATCTATGTGAAGATTGAAACAGAGTTTAGAATCAAAAAGAACGCCTAGATCCTTAACTGTTAGTATACGTTGCAAAGGGGTATTGTCGATTGTATAACTGACAATATAAGGTGTAGTACGATAAAATGTCATAAACATACACTTTGAACAATTCAGATGCAATTGATTGGCCGAACACCAAAGTTGCATAGCGTTCAAATCGTCTTGTAGACGAGAATGATGTAGGGGATTAGTGTATGATAGAATAAGTTTCACATCATCCGCATACATGAGTACACGGGCATGTGATATAACAGAGGGGAGATCATTTATAAAAAGAGTAAAGAGTAAAGGTCCAAGATGACTACCTTGAGGAACACCAGAAGTAACGTGAACCTGTTTAGAGGTAGTCTGCCTCAGCATTACTCTTTGGGTCCTACCTTTTAAATAAGAATTTATCCAAAGCAAAAGAGACGGAGGGAAACCTATTCGGTCAAGTTTAAAAAGTAAAATGTCATGGTGCACAGAGTCAAACGCCTTACTGAAGTCAGTATAAATGACATCAGTTTGCATTTTCGAAAGAAAGGCATCATTTACCAAGGAAGTAAATTCAAGCAGATTGGTCGTAGTTGACCGATTCTTTACGAATCCATGTTGAACAGGGGAAACAACTGATTTGCAGAAATGCTGCAAATTCGAAGTGATTATTTTTTCAAATAATTTAGGAATAGCGGACAGTTTTGCAACGCCCCTGTAATTTTGTATATCAGACTTTCCACCTTTCTTGTGGAGAGGAATGATATAAGATTCTTTCCAAAGAGATGGAAATACAGAAGATTCAAGAGATAGAATAAAAAGCTTTTGCAATGGATAAAGAAGGGAAGAACTACACTCCTTGAGTAGACAACTAGGAATATTGTCAGGCCCAGGAGAGTAAGAAGATTTTAAAGAGTTTATAGCTGAAAGGAGAGAGGAGTGTGAAATAATAGGAGGAGGTATAGAACTAGAGGAAGAAATAGTATAAGGATAAAAATTATTATTAGGACAGACTGAGGAGTAAGTAGATTGGAAAAAATTAGCAAAGAGGTTAGCAGAATCAGAGTCATTACTAGCTTTATCCATCCCGAAAGAAAAGAAGTTGGCAAACTTGAAGATTTACGCTTCAAGTTTACAAAATTGTAAAACTGTCTCGGATTTTTGGGCAAATTGCCTTTTGCAACGAGTTAGATAATTCTCATAGCATTGAGAATTCAGAAGAAAAAAGTTCGACTTGGCTATGGAATATTTAGCCAAGTCTGTACACGAACCAGACTTTTTAAACTTTTTAAAATATTTAGATTTTAAGTTTTTAAGATGTGACAATCTGGGAGTAAACCAGGGTGGTTTTGAAGAAGTAGTCGAAGGAATTGACTTGAGAATGCTCATATCTAAGAGGGAGTTTAGGGTGCTATAAAAAAAGTAATAGCAGTATTCATATCAACCGAGTCATATAAGAAAGACCAATCGGTTGCATAAATAAGCTGATTCAGCAATGAATAATTTCCTTTGCGAAAGCAGAGGCGGGGCTTATTGGCTGATGAGCACGAAATGAGACGATTACAATTGAACATTGTAATCTCTAAAGTAGGATGATATACATCCTCAGGAAGAGATAAAGGAGGGTACCTAGACACATTAGAGATAAGGTAGTTGTTAACAAATACAAGGTCAAGTGTTCTATTCAAATGATTAGAAATTGAATTGATTTGAAACAACGAAAGATCAAGCATGCAGTCTATAAAATCATGCTGTGCTAAGGGCACTAGATAATTTTCGGCAGTGAATAATGACCAAGAGATGTTCGGCAAATTAAAATCACCCAACACCATAAATAGATCATTATCACGCACGTGTGAAGAAACTTCTTTAATACAAGTAATATGTTTCATATAAACTTGAATATCAGAAGAAGGAGGAACATAAGAGCATGTAATATAGATATTCCGTGTAGGAAAAGACACCTTGACTGAGATAATTTCAGCGTCAGTAGGCGTACTAAAACAGAAAAGTTCTGACTGGAGAGTGGCTTTAACGGCAATTAACACCCCACCATCTCGAGTCGGCCGATCATTTCTATGCAAAATAAAACTATTCGAAAATACCTCAAAATCGGATATGGTTGAATTTAACCATGTTTCGGAAAATGCTATTATATCCGAGTCGAAGGAAGTACTGGCTATGAAAAGATTTTTAAGCTTTGAAATAAGACCTCTGACATTCTGATAATGAATACAGATTTGGTCAGAAGATGAAGTTAGTTTTTGGGGCAGAAATGGTACCCGGTATTGAAGGGACTGGAAGGGTGACAGGCTGGTTACGCTTTTTTTGGCTTGAACTCGTGAACAATCATGTGTGGAGGCCAAAATTTGGGATCACAAATGATTGGGAACATATCATGTGAAACATTTATTTTGAATGATGATATTTCACGAGGGGTGGAGAAATTAAATTTAGTTATTGACACGCTAGCAGAAGATTTGCTAGCAATATAGGCTGCCAATGACTCAGAAGTGGTGTCCGATGAAAGTCGAGACACAAAAACTTGCCTACGAGGGGCAACAACCGTTAAAGTAGGTGCTGATGGGGCTGCAGGTAGTACAGGAGATGGAGGAGCTAAAGAGGCACCATGATTGTGTTTAACAATCTGGGCAAGATTACGGGCAGGTCTACCTTTGCGGCCAGGAGCTGACGGGGCTGAGGCAGTTTGGATAACTGGGACGGTATCAGGTACGGGCTCTGCTAGAACTACTATAGGGGATAAAACGGGGTAATTGGGCAGTCGCTTGGGGAAGGCGATAAAGACAACATTGGAGATAAATCCATGTTGCCAGGAAGGGACAAGAAAGGCGTAGGTGTCTGAACAGACGTAGACGGCAATTGCAAAAGTTGAGGCTCCAACCGGCGATTGGTTGGAGACTCAAATTTATAATTGGCAAGCAACTCAAAACTCGAGTCAAATTTACTCCGAAGTTGCTTAGCCACATTATTCAATTTTAAGAATTGATTTCTCACAGAATTATACATTCTGGAGAAATCAATTTGCTTGTCGATGCAATCTGGGCACGACCAACGCAAGCCACCGCAGCCCTTCTTTGCAACTGCAGCGATCTTGTCGCAATCACGCCCAGTGAGAACTGCACATTTAGCATGCATCATATTCTCACACAGCCAAAAATTAACAAATTGCGGCTGTGCAGAATCATCAGCCTGCTTGAACGTGCAAAGTTTCTTACAGCACGACATAATTCTTGTAATAAGCAAGTTGCGAAAGCGCAGAGCAAAACGAAAACGGTACACAAACAAATTGTTTGGAGCGAAAGGCAATAGCAAAATTTGCGAGAGCGCGATGCACAAGCAGAAATATGCGGCAGCGAACACACGCTCAAACAAGTGTATGCACAGGGGAGCACCAAAGCAAAAGAATCAAAACAGGCAATAACAACAATACAGAACTGACGCCGCGTTCAATAAATGCAATTATTAACAGACTTACGCTGCGACAACAGAATAACACTTTGCACAATTACACAGCTTTTTAAATAAAGCACAAAAAGGCCAAATTTAGAAATAAAAAGCAGGATTAAAGCGCAAAAAATATATAAAAATCTTGGAGCACAAGTAAAACACGTCAATCACTCTCAACTGAGAACTCTCTCTGTGTTATTGTATGAAAAAAAGTTTTGTTTATCAAGATATCTTGACCAAACTCGGCATTTATTAGTTTTACTATGCTCATCAAATATATGCAAAATCCTATTAAGGTTGGACCACCACGAAAATTATGTGGTTGTATGGACACGTTTTGTTTATCGAGATATCTTGACCAAGCTAGACATTTATTATTTTTACTATGCTCATATATATGCAAAATCCTATTAAGATCGGACCAATATATCATATAACTGCCATAGGAACGATCGGTCGAAAATTAAGTTGTTGTCTGAAAGCAGGTTTTGTTTATCACGATATCTTGACCAAACTCGGCATTTATTACTTTTATTATGCACCTCATATATATGCAAAATCCTATTAAGATCGGACTACTATATCATATAGCTGCCATAGGAACGATCGGTCGAAAATTATGTGGTTGTATGAAAAAAAGTTTTGTTTGTCAAGATATCTTGACCAAGCTCGACATATATTATTTTTGCTATGCTCCTCATATATGTGCAAAATTCTATTAAGATCGGACCTCTATATCAGATAACTGCCATACGAACGATCGGTCTAAAATCAAGTTGCTGTAAGAAAACAAGTTTTGTTTATCGAGATAACTTGACCAAGCTCGTCATTTATTATTATTTTTACTATGCTCCTCATATATATTCAAAATCCTATTAAGATCGGACCTCTATATCAGATAACTACCATACGATCGATCGGTCGAAAATTAAGTTGTTGTATGAAAGCAAGTTTTGTTTATCAAGATATCTTGACCAAACTCTGCATTTATTAGTTTTACTATGCTCCTCATACACATGCAAAATCCTATTAAGATCGGACCAATATATCATATAACTGCCATAGGATCAATCGGTCGAAAATTAAGGTGTTGTATGATAATAATGTTGTTAATCAAGATATCTTGACCAAACACAGCATTTATTAGTTTTACTATGCTCCTCTTATATATGCAAAACCCTATTAAGATCGGACCACTGTATTGTATAGCTGCCATAGGAACGATCGTTCGAAAACTAATTTGTTGTATGAAAACGAGTTTTATTTCTCAAGATAACTTGACCACGTTCGACATTTATTATTTTTACTATGCTCCTCATATATATGCAAAATCCTTTCAAGATCGGACCACTATATCATATAGCTGCCATGGGAACGATCGGTCGAAAATTAAGTTGTTGAATGAAAAAAAGTTATGTTTATCAAGATATCTTGACCAAAATCGGCATTTATAAGTTTTACTAAGCTTCCCACATATATGCAAAATCCTATTAAGATCGGACCTCTATATCATATAGCTGCCATAGGAACTAACGGTCGAAAATTAAGGGGTTGTATGAACACAAGTTTTGTTTATCAAGATATCTTGACCAAACTCGGCATTTATTAGTTTTACTATGTTCCCCACATATATGCAAAATCCTATTAAGATCGGACCACTATATCATATAGCTGCCATAGGAACAATCGGTCGAAAATTACGGTGTTGGATGAAAAAGAATGTTGTTTATCAAGATATATTGACCAAACTCGGCATTTATTAGTTTTACTATGCTCCTCATATATATTCAAAAGCCTATTAAGATCAGACCACTATATCATATAGCTGCCATAGGAACGATCGGTCGAAAATTAAGTTGTTGTATGAAAACAAATTTTGCTTATCAAGCTATCTTGACCAAGCTCGGCATTTATTAGTTTTACAATGCTCCTCATATATATTCAAAATTCTATTAAGATCGGACCACTATATCATATAGCTACCATAGGAACGATCGGTCGAAAATTAAGTTGTTGCATGAAAAAAAGTTATGTTTATCAAGATATCTTGACCAAACTCGGCATTTATTAGTTTTACTATGCTCCTCAAATATATGCAAAATCCTATTAAGATCGGACCACTATATCATATAGCTGCTATAGGAACGATCGGTCGAAAATTAAGTTGTTGCATGAAAAAAAGTTATGTTTATCAAGATATCTTGACCAAACTCGGCATTTATTAGTTTTACTATGCTCCTCAAATATATGCAAAATCCTATTAAGATCGGACCACTATATCATATAGCTGCTATAGGAACGATCGGTCGAAATTTAAGGTGTTTATAAAAAAAATGTTGTTTATCAACATATCTTGACCAACCTCGACATTTATTAGTTTTACTGCACTCCTCATACATATGCAAAATCCTATTAAGATCGGACCACTATATATATAAATAGCTGCCATGGGAATGATCGGTCGAAAATTAAGTTGTTGCATGAAAAAAAGTTATGTTTATCAAGATATCTTGACCAAACTCGGCATTTATTAGTTTTACTATGCTCCTCAAATATATGCAAAATCCTATTAAGATCGGACCACTATATCATATAGCTGCTATAGGAACGATCGGTCGAAATTTAAGGTGTTTATAAAAAAAATGTTGTTTATCAACATATCTTGACCAACCTCGACATTTATTAGTTTTACTGCACTCCTCATACATATGCAAAATCCTATTAAGATCGGACCACTATATATATAAATAGCTGCCATGGGAATGATCGGTCGAAAATTAAGTTGTTGTATGAAAAAAAGTTATGTTTATCAAGATATCTTGACCAAAATCGGCATTTATTAGTTTTACTAAGCTTTCCACATATATGCAAAATCCTATTAAGATCGGACCACTGTATCATATAGCTACCATAGGAACGATCGGTCGAAAATTAAGTTGTTGTATGAAAAAAAGGTTTGTTTATTAAGATATCTTGACCAAACTCGGCATTTATTAGTTTTACTTTGCTTCTCATATATATGCAAAACCCTATTAAGATCGGACCTCTATATCATATAGCTGCCATAGGAACGATCGGTCGAAAATTAAGTTGTTGTATGAAAACAAATTTTGTTTATCAAGGTATCTTGACCAAACTCGGCATTTATTATTTTTCTATGCTCCTCATATATATGCAATATTTAGATAGGACCACTGTATCGTATAGCTACCATAGGAACGATCGGTCGAAAGTTAGTTTGTTGTAAAAAAAAAGTTTTTATTATCAAGATATTTTGACCAAACTCGGCATTTATTACTTTTATTATGCACCTCATATATATGCAAAATCCTATTAAGATCGGACCACTATATCATATAGCTGCTATAGGAACGATCGGTTGAAAAGTAAGTTGTTGTATGAAAGCAAGTTTTGTTTATCAAGATATCTTGACCAAGCTCGGCATTTATTAGTTTTACTATGCTCCTCATATATATTCAAAATTCTATTAAGATGGGACCACTATTTCATATAGCTACCATAGGAACGATCGGTCGAAAATTAAGTTGTTGCATGAAAAAAAGTTATGTTTATCAAGATATCTTGACCAAACTCGGCATTTATTAGTTTTACTATGCTCCTCAAATATATGCAAAATCCTATTAAGATCGGACCACTATATCATATAGCTGCCATATGAACTATCGGTCGAAATTTAAGGTGTTTATAAAAAAATGTTGTTTATCAACATATCTTGACCAACCTCGACATTTATTAGTTTTACTACACTCCTCATACACATGCAAAATCCTATTAAGATCGGACCACTATATATATAAATAGCTGCCATGGGAACGATCGGTCGAAAATTAAGTTGTTGTATGAAAAAAAGTTATGTTTATCAAGATATCTTGACCAAAATCGGCATTTATTAGTTTTACTAAGCTTTCCACATATATGCAAAATCCTATTAAGATCGGACCACTGTATCATATAGCTACCATAGGAACGATCGGTCGAAAATTAAGTTGTTGTATGAAAAAAAGGTTTGTTTATTAAGATATCTTGACCAAACTCGGCATTTATTAGTTTTACCATGCTCCCCATATATATGCAAAATCCTATTAAGGTCGGACTTTTATATAGCTGCCATAGGAACGATCGGTCGACAATTAAGGTGTTGTATGAATAAAAGTTTTGTTTATTAAGATATCTTGACCAAACTCGGCATTTATTAGTTTTACTATGCTCCCCACATATAAGCAAAAACCTATTAAGATCGGACCACTGTACTATATAGCTGCCATAGGAACGATCGGTCGAAAATTAAGTTGTTGTATGAAAAAAGTTTTGTTAATCTAGTTATCTTGACCAAACTCGGCATTTATTACTTTTACTATGTTCCCCATATATGTGCAAAATCCTATTAAGATCAGACCACTATATCATATGGCTGCCACAGGAACGATCGGTCGAAAATTAAGTTGCTGTATGAAAAACATGTTTTTTTAACTAGATATCTTGACTAAGCTCGGCATTTATTAGTTTTACTTTGCTCCTCATATAAATGCTAAATTCAATTAATGTCGGACCACTATATCATATAGCTGCCATAGGAAAGAACGGTCGAAAATTAAGTTGTTGTATGAAAAACATTTTTGTTTATAAAAATATTTTATGACCAAACTCGGCTTTTGTTAATTTTACTGTGCTCCCCATATATAAGCAAAATCCTATTAAGATCGGACCGCTGTATCATATAGCTGCCATAGGAACGATCGGTCGAAAATTAAGGTGTTGCATAAAAAAAATGTTGTTTATGAAGATATCTGGACCAAACACAACATTTGTTAGTTTTGCTATGCTCCTCATATATAAGAAAAATCCTATTTAGATCGGACCACTGTATCAAATAGCTGCCAAAGGAACGATCGGTCGAAAGTCAAGTTATTGTATAAAAAAAAAGTTTTATCAAGATATCTTGACCAAACTCTGCATTTATTAGTTTTACTATGCTCCTCATACACATGCAAAATCCTATTAAGATCGGACCAATATATCATATAACTGCCATAGGATCAATCGGTCGAAAATTAAGGTGTTGTATGATAATAATGTTGTTAATCAAGATATCTTGACCAAACACAGCATTTATTAGTTTTACTATGCTCCTCTTATATATGCAAAACCCTATTAAGATCGGACCACTGTATTGTATAGCTGCCATAGGAACGATCGTTCGAAAACTAATTTGTTGTATGAAAACGAGTTTTATTTCTCAAGATAACTTGACCACGCTCGACATTTATTATTTTTACTATGCTCCTCATATATATGCAAAATCCTTTCAAGATCGGACCACTATATCATATAGCTGCCATGGGAACGATCGGTCGAAAATTAAGTTGTTGTATGAAAAAAGTTATGTTTATCAAGATATCTTGACCAAAATCGGCATTTATTAGTTTTACTAAGCTTCCCACATATATGCAAAATCCTATTAAGATCGGACCTCTATATCATATAGCTGCCATAGGAACTAACGGTCGAAAATTAAGGGGTTGTATGAACACAAGTTTTGTTTATCAAGATATCTTGACCAAACTCGGCATTTATTAGTTTTACTATACTCCTCATGTATATGCAAGATCCTATTAATATCGGACCACTATATAGCTGCCATAGGAACGATTGGTCGAAAATTAAGTTGTATGAAAAAAAATTTTGTTTATCAAGACATCTTGACCAAACACAGCATTTATTATTTTTCTATGCTCCTCATATATATGCAATATTTAGATAGGACCACTGTATCGTATAGCTACCATAGGAACGATCGGTCGAAAGTTAGTTTTTTGTAAAAAAAAAGTTTTTATTATCAAGATATTTTGACCAAACTCGGCATTTATTAGTTTTACTATGTTCCCCACATATATGCAAAATCCTATTAAGATCGGACCACTATATCATATAGCTGCCATAGGAACAATCGGTCGAAAATTACGGTGTTGGATGAAAAAGAATGTTGTTTATCAAGATATATTGACCAAACTCGGCATTTATTAGTTTTACTATGCTCCTCATATATATTCAAAAGCCTATTAAGATCAGACCACTATATCATATAGCTGCCATAGGAACGATCGGTCGAAAATTAAGTTGTTGTATGAAAACAAATTTTGTTTATCAAGATATCTTGACCAAGCTCGGCATTTATTAGTTTTACAATGCTCCTCATATATATTCAAAATTCTATTAAGATCGGACCACTATATCATATAGCTACCATAGGAACGATCGGTCGAAAATTAAGTTGTTGCATATTTATCAAGATATCTTGACCAAACTCGGCATTTATTAGTTTTACTATGCTCCCCACATATATTCAAAATCCTATTAAGATCGGACCTCTATATCATATAGCTGCCATAGGAACGATCGTTCGAAAATTAATTTGTTGTATGAAAAAAGTTTTGTTAATCTAGTTATCTTGACCAAACTCGGCATTTATTACTTTTACTATGTTCCCCATATATGTGCAAAATCCTATTAAGATCAGACCACTATATCATATAGCTGCCACAGGAACGATCGGTCGAAAATTAAGTTGCTGTATGAAAAACATGTTTTTTTAACTAGATATCTTGACTAAGCTCGGCATTTATTAGTTTTACTTTGCTCCTCATATAAATCCTAAATTCAATTAATGTCGGACCACTATATCATATAGCTGCCATAGGAACAATCGGTCGAAAATTAAGGTGTTGGATGAAAAAGAATGTTGTTTATCAAGATATATTGACCAACTCGGCATTTATTAGTTTTACTATGCTCCTCATATATATTCAAAAGCCTATTAAGATCAGACCACTATATCATATAGCTGCCACAGGAACGATCGGTCGAAAATTAAGTTGCTGTATGAAAAACATGTTTTTTTAACTAGATATCTTGACTAAGCTCGGCATTTATTAGTTTTACTTTGCTCCTCATATAAATGCTAAATTCAATTAATGTCGGACCACTATATCATATAGCTGCCATAGGAAAGAACGGTCGAAAATTAAGTTGTTGTATGAAAAACATTTTTGTTTATAAAAATATTTTATGACCAAACTCGGCTTTTTGTTAATTTTACTGTGCTCCCCATATATAAGAAAAATCCTATTTAGATCGGACCACTGTATCAAATAGCTGCCAAAGGAACGATCGGTCGAAAGTCAAGTTATTGTATAAAAAAAAAGTTTTATCAAGATATCTTGACCAAGCTCGGCATTTATTAGTTTTACTATGCTCCTCATATATATTCAGAATCCTATTAAGATCGGACCACTATATCAAAGAGCTGCCATAGGAACGATCGCTCGAAAATCAAGTTATTGCATGAAAAAAAGCTTTGTTTATCAAGATATCTTGACCAAACTCGGCATTTATTAGTTTTACTATGCTCATCAAATATATGCAAAATCCTATTAAGGTTGGACCACTATATCATATAGCTGCCATAGGAACGATCGGCCGAAAAATATGTGGTTGTATGGACACGTTTTGTTTATCGAGATATCTTGACCAAGCTAGACATTTATTATTTTTACTATGCTCCTCATATATATGCAAAATTCTATTAAGATCGGACCAATATATCAGATAACTGCCATAGGAACGATCGGTCGAAAATTAAGTTGTTGTCTGAAAGCAAGTTTTGTTTATCAAGATATCTTGACCAAACTCGGCATTTATTACTTTTATTATGCACCTCATATATATGCAAAATCCTATTAAGATCGGACTACTATATCATATAGCTGCCATAGGAACGATCGGTCGAAAATTATGTGGTTGTATGAAAAAAAGTTTTGTTTGTCAAGATATCTTGACCAAGCTCGACATATATTATTTTTGCTATGCTCCTCAAATATATGCAAAATTCTATTAAGATCGGACCTCTATATCAGATAACTGCCATACGAACGATCGGTCTAAAATCAAGTTGCTGTATGAAAACAAGTTTTGTTTATCGAGATAACTTGACCAAGCTCGTCATTTATTATTATTTTTACTATGCTCCTCATATATATTCAAAATCCTATTAAGATCTGACCTCTATATCAGATAACTGCCATACGAACGATCGGTCTAAAATTAAGTTGTTGTATGAAAGCAAGTTTTGTTTATCAAGATATCTTGACCAAACTCTGCATTTATTAGTTTTACTATGCTCCTCAAATATATGCAAAATCCTATTAAGATCGGACCACTATATCAAATAGCTGCCATAGGATCAATCGGTCGAAAATTAAGGTGTTGTGTGAAAATAATGTTGTTTATCAAGATATCTTGACCAAACACAGCATTTATTAGTTTTACTATGCTCCTCTTATATATGCAAAACCCTATTAAGATCGGACCACTGTATTGTATAGCTGCCATAGGAACGATCGTTCGAAAACTAATTTGTTGTATGAAAACGAGTTTTATTTCTCAAGATAACTTGACCACGCTCGACATTTATTATTTTTACTATGCTCCTCATATATATGCAAAATCCTTTCAAGATCGGACCACTATATCATATAGCTGCCATGGGAACGATCGGTCGAAAATTAAGTTGTTGTATGAAAAAAGTTATGTTTATCAAGATATCTTGACCAAAATCGGCATTTATTAGTTTTACTAAGCTTCCCACATATATGCAAAATCCTATTAAGATCGGACCTCTATATCATATAGCTGCCATAGGAACTAACGGTCGAAAATTAAGGGGTTGTATGAACACAAGTTTTGTTTATCAAGATATCTTGACCAAACTCGGCATTTATTAGTTTTACTATACTCCTCATGTATATGCAAGATCCTATTAATATCGGACCACTATATAGCTGCCATAGGAACGATTGGTCGAAAATTAAGTTGTATGAAAAAAAATTTTGTTTATCAAGACATCTTGACCAAACACAGCATTTATTATTTTTCTATGCTCCTCATATATATGCAATATTTAGATAGGACCACTGTATCGTATAGCTACCATAGGAACGATCGGTCGAAAGTTAGTTTGTTGTAATAAAAAAGTTTTTATTATCAAGATGAAAAAAATGTTGTTTATCAAGATATCTTGACCAAACTCGGCATTTATTAGTTTTACTATGCTCCTCATATATGTGCAAAATCCTATTAAGATCGGACTACTATATCATATAGCTGCCATATGAACGATCGGTCGAAAATTAAGTTGTGTGAAAAAAAATCTTGTTTATCAAGACATCTTGGCCATACACAGCATTTATTAGTTTTACTATGCTCCTCATATATATGCCAAATCCTATTAAGAGCGGACCACTGTATCATACGGCTACCATAGGAACGATCGGTCGAAAATTAGGTTGTTGTATGAAAAAGAATGTTGTTTATCAAGATATATTGACCAAACTCAGCATTTATTAGTTTTACTATGCTCTTCATATATATGCAAAAATCCTATTAAGATCGGACCACTGTATCAAATAGCTGCCAAAGGAACGATCGGTCGAAAGTCAAGTTATTGTATAAAAAAAAAGTTTTATCAAGATATCTTGACCAAACTCGGCATTTATTAGTTTTACTATGCTCCCCACATATATTCAAAATCCTATTAAGATCGGACCTCTATATCATATAGCTGCCATAGGAACTATCGATCGAAAATAAAGGTGTTGTATGAAAAAAATGTTGCTTATCAAGATATCTTGACCAAACTCGGCATTTATTAGTTTTACTATGCTCCTCATATATGTGCAAAATCCTATTAAGATCGGACTACCAGATCATATAGCTGCCATAAGAACGATCGGTCGAAAATTAAGTTGTGTGAAAAAAAATGTTGTTTATCAAGACATCTTGGCCAAACACAGCATTTATTAGTTTTACTATGCTCCTCATATATATGCCAAATCCTATTAAGAGCGGACCACTGTATCATACAGCTACCATAGGAACGATCGGTCGAAAATTAGGTTGTTGTATGAAAAAGAATGTTGTTTATCAAGATATATTGACCAAACTCAGCATTTATTAGTTTTACTATGCTCTTCATATATATGCAAAATCCTATTAAGATCAGACCACTATAGCATATAGCTGCCATAGGAACGATCGGTCGAAAATGAAGTTGTTGTATGAAAAAGAATGTTGTTTATCAAGATATATTGACCAAACTCAGCATTTATTAGTTTTACTATGCTCTTCATATATATGCAAAATCCTATTAAGATCAGACCACTATAGCATATAGCTGCCATAGGAACGATCGGTCGAAAATGAAGTTGTTGTATGAAAACAAGTTTTGTTTATCAAGATATCTTGACCAAACTCGGCATTTATTACTTTTATTATGCACCTCATATATATGCAAAATCCTATTAAGATCGGACTACTATATCATATAGCTGCCATAGGAACGATCGGTCGAAAATTATGTGGTTGTATGAAAAAAAGTTTTGTTTGTCAAGATATCTTGACCAAGCTCGACATATATTATTTTTGCTATGCTCCTCAAATATATGCAAAATTCTATTAAGATCGGACCTCTATATCAGATAACTGCCATACGAACGATCGGTCTAAAATCAAGTTGCTGTATGAAAACAAGTTTTGTTTATCGAGATAACTTGACCAAGCTCGTCATTTATTATTATTTTTACTATGCTCCTCATATATATTCAAAATCCTATTAAGATCTGACCTCTATATCAGATAACTGCCATACGAACGATCGGTCTAAAATTAAGTTGTTGTATGAAAGCAAGTTTTGTTTATCAAGATATCTTGACCAAACTCTGCATTTATTAGTTTTACTATGCTCCTCAAATATATGCAAAATCCTATTAAGATCGGACCACTATATCAAATAGCTGCCATAGGATCAATCGGTCGAAAATTAAGGTGTTGTGTGAAAATAATGTTGTTTATCAAGATATCTTGACCAAACACAGCATTTATTAGTTTTACTATGCTCCTCTTATATATGCAAAACCCTATTAAGATCGGACCACTGTATTGTATAGCTGCCATAGGAACGATCGTTCGAAAACTAATTTGTTGTATGAAAACGAGTTTTATTTCTCAAGATAACTTGACCACGCTCGACATTTATTATTTTTACTATGCTCCTCATATATATGCAAAATCCTTTCAAGATCGGACCACTATATCATATAGCTGCCATGGGAACGATCGGTCGAAAATTAAGTTGTTGTATGAAAAAAAGTTATGTTTATCAAGATATCTTGACCAAAATCGGCATTTATTAGTTTTACTAAGCTTCCCACATATATGCAAAATCCTATTAAGATCGGACCTCTATATCATATAGCTGCCATAGGAACTAACGGTCGAAAATTAAGGGGTTGTATGAACACAAGTTTTGTTTATCAAGATATCTTGACCAAACTCGGCATTTATTAGTTTTACTATACTCCTCATGTATATGCAAGATCCTATTAATATCGGACCACTATACAGCTGCCATAGGAACGATTGGTCGAAAATTAAGTTGTATGAAAAAAAATTTTGTTTATCAAGACATCTTGACCAAACACAGCATTTATTATTTTTCTATGCTCCTCATATATATGCAATATTTAGATAGGACCACTGTATCGTATAGCTACCATAGGAACGATCGGTCGAAAGTTAGTTTGTTGTAATAAAAAAAGTTTTTATTATCAAGATGAAAAAAATGTTGTTTATCAAGATATCTTGACCAAACTCGGCATTTATTAGTTTTACTATGCTCCTCATATATGTGCAAAATCCTATTAAGATCGGACTACTATATCATATAGCTGCCATATGAACGATCGGTCGAAAATTAAGTTGTGTGAAAAAAAATCTTGTTTATCAAGACATCTTGGCCATACACAGCATTTATTAGTTTTACTATGCTCCTCATATATATGCCAAATCCTATTAAGAGCGGACCACTGTATCATACGGCTACCATAGGAACGATCGGTCGAAAATTAGGTTGTTGTATGAAAAAGAATGTTGTTTATCAAGATATATTGACCAAACTCAGCATTTATTAGTTTTACTATGCTCTTCATATATATGCAAAATCCTATTAAGATCGGACCACTGTATCAAATAGCTGCCAAAGGAACGATCGGTCGAAAGTCAAGTTATTGTATAAAAAAAAAGTTTTATCAAGATATCTTGACCAAACTCGGCATTTATTAGTTTTACTATGCTCCCCACATATATTCAAAATCCTATTAAGATCGGACCTCTATATCATATAGCTGCCATAGGAACTATCGATCGAAAATAAAGGTGTTGTATGAAAAAAATGTTGCTTATCAAGATATCTTGACCAAACTCGGCATTTATTAGTTTTACTATGCTCCTCATATATGTGCAAAATCATATAGCTGCCATAAGAACGATCGGTCGAAAATTAAGTTGTATGAAAAAAAATGTTGTTTATCAAGACATCTTGGCCAAACACAGCATTTATTAGTTTTACTATGCTCCTCATATATATGCCAAATCCTATTAAGAGCGGACCACTGTATCATACAGCTACCATAGGAACGATCGGTCGAAAATTAGGTTGTTGTATGAAAAAGAATGTTGTTTATCAAGATATATTGACCAAACTCAGCATTTATTAGTTTTACTATGCTCTTCATATATATGCAAAATCCTATTAAGATCAGACCACTATAGCATATAGCTGCCATAGGAACGATCGGTCGAAAATGAAGTTGTTGTATGAAAACAAGTTTTGTTTATCAAGATATCTAGAACAAGCTCGGCATTTATTAGTTTTACTATGCTCCTCATATATAAGCAAAATCCTATTAAGATCGGACCTCTATATTTATTTTTTATTTATTTATTTATTAATGGTTGACAAAACGAGTGTCTTCCTCATTAAACATACAATACATAATGGAATTATATGCTAAAAGCCTAGTTAGATAACACAGTTCACTAAATAGCATCACCGACCGATGGAGGTGTTTTAGTTGCCAGTCCGGCCAGCTGTGCCCCTTTTCACAGCTAAATTTGTCAGTGACGCTATTAGAGCCTACATCTAAGCAGAAGGGAGTAAGTAGGAAAAAGTGTTCTTAAGTAAAATTAAAGATAATCTTAGTTTGCTATATTAATTAATAAAATACAATAAATAAGAAAAAGGAAAGTAAGAAGATTGTTAATAAAGTAAAGAAATTTAAGCTAGATGTATAGAGTGTTAAGTAGATAGGACAGATAGAAAAGTAATGGGAAATCACCGACCCGGTGGGGGAAAATTTACAGCCTGTCCGGCAAGCTATGCCCCTGCTCATAGCTGGGAGTGGTCAGTGACTTCCCGAAGGTATCCTGAAAGCAACGATTTTATTAGGGGTAGAGAAAGTTCTATAGAGAAAACGTGATGCAAACTATTATAATTTTTACATAGCACGCGAAAAGGATTGTGCATAGCGTAGTCTGTTGTGCACGTAGACAGGAATAAGGGGCGGTAATTTCTGGTTGGTCTAGACGGAACAGAGAATTGAAGACGCCCTAGCAGAAAAGGAGAATCTATATCGCCAATAATCAACTTATGTAGAAGGACAACACCTAGAATTGTCCTACGGTTAATGACGGAAGGTTAAGAAGAAGCAGCCTGCTGGAGTAGCATGGCAAACGAAGATTAGGGTCCCAATTTAAACCTCGTAAGGCAAAAAGCAGAAATTGCTTCTGAACAGATTCAATACGATCCTGACTATTGATATACTGCGGAGACCAGACGCAAGAGCAGTATTCAAGGATAGGGCGAACAAGAGAGATGTACAGAAGTTTCGTTATAAAAGGATCGTTAAACTCTTTAGACCATCGTTTAATGAATCCAAGTATACCTTTTGCCTCATTAACGATGGTATCTATGTGAAGATTGAAACAGAGTTTAGAATCAAAAAGAACGCCTAGATCCTTAACTGTTAGTATACGTTGCAAAGGGGTATTGTCGATTGTATAACTGACAATATAAGGTGTAGTACGATAAAATGTCATAAACATACACTTTGAACAATTCAGATGCAATTGATTGGCCGAACACCAAAGTTGCATAGCGTTCAAATCGTCTTGTAGACGAGAATGATGTAGGGGATTAGTGTATGATAGAATAAGTTTCACATCATCCGCATACATGAGTACACGGGCATGTGATATAACAGAGGGGAGATCATTTATAAAAAGAGTAAAGAGTAAAGGTCCAAGATGACTACCTTGAGGAACACCAGAAGTAACGTGAACCTGTTTAGAGGTAGTCTGCCTCAGCATTACTCTTTGGGTCCTACCTTTTAAATAAGAATTTATCCAAAGCAAAAGAGACGGAGGGAAACCTATTCGGTCAAGTTTAAAAAGTAAAATGTCATGGTGCACAGAGTCAAACGCCTTACTGAAATCAGTATAAATGACATCAGTTTGCATTTTCGAAAGAAAGGCATCATTTACCAAGGAAGTAAATTCAAGCAGATTGGTCGTAGTTGACCGATTCTTTACGAATCCATGTTGAACAGGGGAAACAACTGATTTGCAGAAATGCTGCAAATTCGAAGTGATTATTTTTTCAAATAATTTAGGAATAGCGGACAGTTTTGCAATGCCCCTGTAATTTTGTATATCAGACTTTCCACCTTTCTTGTGGAGAGGAATGATATAAGATTCTTTCCAAATAGATGGAAATACAGAAGATTCAAGAGATAGATTAAAAAGCTTTTGCAATGGATAAAGAAGGGAAGAACTACACTCCTTGAGTAGACAACTAGGAATATTGTCAGGCCCAGGAGAGTAAGAAGATTTTAAAGAGTTTATAGCTGAAAGGAGAGAGGAGTGTGAAATAATAGGAGGAGGTATAGAACTAGAGGAAGAAATAGTATAAGGATAAGAATTATTATTAGGACAGACTGAGGAGTAAGTAGATTGGAAAAATTAGCAAAGAGGTTAGCAGAATCAGAGTCATTACTAGCTTTATCCATCCCGAAAGAAAAGAAGTTGGCAAACTTGAAGATTTACGCTTCAAGTTTACAAAATTGTAAAACTGTCTCGGATTTTGGGCAAATTGCCTTTTACAACGAGTTAGATAATTCTCATAGCATTGAGAATTCAGAAGAAAAAAGTTCGACTTGGCTATGGAATATTTAGCCAAGTCTGCACACGAACCAGACTTTTTAAACTTTTTAAAATATTTAGATTTTAAGTTTTTAAGATGTGACAATCTGGGAGTAAACCAGGGTGGTTTTGAAGAAGTAGTCGAAGGAATTGACTTGGGAATGCTCATATCTAAGAGGGAGTTTAGGGTGCTATAAAAAAAGTAATAGCAGTATTCATATCAACCGAGTCATATAAGAAAGACCAATCGGTTGCATAAATAAGCTGATTCAGCAATGAATAATTTCCTTTGCGAAAGCAGAGGCGGGGCTTATTGGCTGATGAGCACGAAATGAGACGATTACAATTGAACATTGTAATCTCTAAAGTAGGATGATATACATCCTCAGGAAGAGATAAAGGAGGGTACCTAGACACATTAGAGATAAGGTAGTTGTTAACAAATACAAGGTCAAGTGTTCTATTCAAATGATTAGAAATTGAATTGATTTGAAACAACGAAAGATCAAGCATGCAGTCTATAAAATCATGCTGTGCTAAGGGCACTAGATAATTTTCGGCAGTGAATAATGACCAAGAGATGTTCGGCAAATTAAAATCACCCAACACCATAAATAGATCATTATCACGCACGTGTGAAGAAACTTCTTTAATGCAAGTAATATGTTTCATATAAACTTGAATATCAGAAGAAGGAGGAACATAAGAGCATGTAATATAGATATTCCGTGTAGGAAAAGACACCTTGACTGAGATAATTTACTTACTAAAACAGAAAAGTTCTGACTGGAGAGTGGCTTTAACGGCAATTAAAACCCCACCACCTCGAGTCGGCCGATCATTTCTATGCAAAATAAAAGTATTCGAAAATACCTCAAAATCGGATATGGTTGAATTTAACCATGTTTCGGAAAATGCTATTATATCCGAGTCGAAGGAAGTACTGGCTATGAAAAGATTTTTAAGCTTTGAAATAAGACCTCTGACATTCTGATAATGAATACAGATTTGGTCAGAAGATGAAGTTAGGTTTTTGGGGCAGAAATGGTACCCAGTATTGAAGGGACTTGAAGGGTGACAGGCTGGTTACGCTTTTTTGGCTTGAACTCGTGAACAATCATGTGTGGAGGCCAAAATTTGGGATCACAAATGATTGGGAACATATCATGTGAAACATTTATTTTGAATGATGATATTTCACGAGGAGTGGAGAAATTAAATTTAGTAATTGACACGCTAGCAGAAGATTTGCTAGCAATATAGGCTGCCAATGACTCAGAAGTGGTGTCCGATGAAAGTCGAGACACAAAAACTTGCCTACGAGGGGCAACAACCGTTAAAGTAGGTGCTGATGGGGCTGCAGGTAGTACAGGAGATGGAGGAGCTAAAGAGGCACCATGATTGTGTTTAACAATCTGGGCAAGATTACGGGCAGGTCTACCTTTGCGGCCAGGAGCTGACGGGGCTGAGGCAGTTTGGATAAGTGGGACGGTATCAGGTACGGGCTCTGCTAGAACTACTATAGGGGATAAAACGGGGGTAATTGGGCAGTCGCTTGGGGAAGGCGATAAAGACAACATTGGAGATAAATCCATGTTGCCAGGAAGGGACAAGAAAGGCGTAGGTGTCTGAACAGACGTAGACGGCAATTGCAAAAGTTGAGGCTCCAACCGGCGATTGGTTGGAGACTCAAATTTATAATTGGCAAGCAACTCAAAACTCGAGTCAAATTTACTCGACAGTTGCTTAGCCACATTATTCAATTTTAAGAATTGATTTCTCACAGAATTATACATTCTGGAGAAATCAATTTGCTTGTCGATGCAATCTGGGCACGACCAACGCAAGCCACCGCAGCCCTTCTTTGCAACTGCAGCGATCTTGTCGCAATCACGCCCAGTGCGGCTGTGCAGAATCATCAGCCTGCTTGAACGTGCAAAGTTTCTTACAGAACGACATAATTCTTGTAATAAGCAAGTTTCGAAAGCGCAGAGCAAAACGAAAACGGTACACAAACAAATTGTTTGGAGCGAAAGGCAATAGCAAAAATTTGCGAGAGCGCGATGCACAAGCAGAAATATGCGGCAGCGAACACACGCACAAACAAGTGTATGCACAGGGGAGCACCAAAGCAAAAGAATCAAAACAGGCAATAACAACAATACAGAACTGACGCCGCGTTCAATAAATGCAATTATTAACAGACTTACGCTGCGACAACAGAATAACACTGCACAATTACACAGCTTTTTAAATAAAGCACAAAAAAGGCCAAATTTAGAAATAAAAAGCAGGATTAAAGCGCAAAAAAATATATAAAAATCTTGGAGCACAAGTAAAACACGTCAATCACTCTCAACTGAGAACTCTCTCTCATATAGCTATCATATAGCTACCATAGGAAGGATCTGTTGAAAATTCAGGTGTTGAATAAAATAAATGTTGTTTATCAAGATATCTTGACCAAACTCGGCATTTATTAGTTTTACTATGCTCCCCACATATATGCAAAATACTATTTAGTTCGGACCTCTAGATTATATAGCTGCCATAGGAACGATCGGTAGAAAATTAAGTTGTATGAAACAAAATGTTGTTTATCAAGATATCTGGACCATCATATATATAGCTACCATAGGAACGATCGGTCGAAAATTAGGTTGTTGTATGAAAAAAAGTTTTGTTTATCTAGTTATCTTGACCAAACTCGGCATTTATTAGTTTTACTATGTTCCCCATATATATGCAAAATCCTATTAAGATCGGACCTCTATTTCATATAGCTGCCATAGAATCGATCGGTCGAAAATGAAGGTGTTGTATGAAAAAAATTTTGTTTATCAAGATATCTTGACCAAACTCGGCATTTATTAGTTTTACTATGCGCCCCACATATATGCAAAATACTATTTAGTTCGGACCTCTAGATTATATAGCTGCCATAGGAACGATCGGTAGAAAATTAAGTTGTATGAAACAAAATGTTGTTTATCAAGATATCTTGACCATCATATATATAGCTACCATAGGAACGATCGGTCGAAAATTAGGTTGTTGTATGAAAAAAGTTTTGTTTATCTAGTTATCTTGACCAAACTCGGCATTTATTAGTTTTACTATGTTCCCCATATATATGCAAAATCCTATTAAGATCGGACCTCTATTTCATATAGCTGCCATAGAATCGATCGGTCGAAAATGAAGGTGTTGTATGAAAAAAAATTTTGTTTATCAAGATATCTTGACCAAACTCGGCATTTATTAGTTTTACTATGCGCCCCACATATATGCAAAATCCTTTTAAGATCGGACCGCTATATCATATAGCTGTCATAGGAAATATCGGTGGAACATTAAGTTGTATGAAAAAAAATGTTGTTTATCAAGATATCTTGACCATCAGATATATGCAAAATCCTTTTAAGATCGGACCACTATATCATATAGCTGCCATAGGAACGATCGGTCGAAAATTAAGTTGTTGTATGTAAAACATGCTTTTTTATCTATATATCTTGACTAACCTCGGCATTTATTAGTTTTACTATGCTCCTCATATATATGCAAAATCCTTTTAAGATCGGACCACTATATCATGGAGCTGCTATAGGAACGATCGGTCGAAAATTAAGTTGTATGAAAACAACTTTTGTTTATCAAGATATCTTGACCAAGCTCGACATTTATTATTTTTACTATGCTCCTCATATATATGCAAAATTCTTTTAAGATCGGACCTCTATATCAGATAACTGTCATACGAACGATCGGTCGAAAATTAAGTTGTTGTATGAAAGCAAGTTTTGTTTATCAAGATATCTTGACCAAACTCTGCATTTATTAGTTTTACTTTGCTCCTCAAATATATGTAAAATCCTATTAAGATCGGACCACTATATCAAATAGCTGCCATAGGATCAATCGGTCGAAAATTAAGGTGTTGTATGAAAAAAAATGTTGTTTATCAAGATACCTTGACCAAACACAGCATTTATTAGTTTTATTATGCTCCTCTTATATATGCAAAATCCTATTAAGATCGGACCACTGTACTATATAGCTGCCATAGGAACGATCGTTCGAAAATTAATTTATTGTATGAAAACAAGTTTTGTTTATCGAGATAACTTGACCAAGCTCGGCTTTTATTATTTTTACTATGCTCCTCATATATATGCAAAATCCTATTAAGATCGGACCACTATATCATATAGCTGCCATAGGAACGATCGGTCGAAAATTAATTTGTTGTATGAAAAACATGTTTCTTTATCTAGATATGTTGACGAACCTCGGCATTTATTAGGTTTACTATGCTCCTCTTATAAATGCTAAATCCCATTAATGTCGGACCACTATATCATATAGCTGCCATAGGAAAGATCGGTTGAAAATTAAGTTGTTATATAATAAACATTTTTTTTTATCAAGATATCTTGACCAAACTCGGCATTTATTAGTTTTACTATGCTCCTCAAATATATGCAAAATCCTTTTAAGATCGGACCACTATATCATGGAGCTGCTATAGGAACGATCGGTCGAAAATTAAGTTGTTGTATGTAAAACATGCTTTTTTATCTATATATCTTGACTAACCTCGGCATTTATTAGTTTTACTATGCTCCTCAAATATATGCAAAATCCTATTGAGATCGGACCACTATATCAAATAGCTGCTATGGGATCAATCGGTCGAAAATTAAGGTGTTGTAAGAAAAAAAATGTTGTTTATCAAGATATCTTGACCAAACACAGCATTTATTAGTTTTATTATGCTCCTCTTATATATGCAAAATCCTATTGAGATCGGACCACTGTACTATATAGCTGCCATAGGAACGATCGTTCGAAAATTAATTTGTTGTATGAAATCAAGTTTTGTTTATCTAGATAACTTGACCAAGCTCGGCATTTATTATTTTTACTATGCTCCTCATATATATGCAAAATCCTATTAAGATCGGACCACTATATCATATAGCTGCCATAGGAACGATCGGTCGAATATTATGTTGTTGTATGAAAAACATGTTTCTTTATCTAGATATGTTGACTAACCTCGGCATTTATTAGGTTTACTATGCTCCTCTTATAAATGCTAAATCCCATTAATGTCGGACCACTATATCATATAGCTGCCATAGGAAAGATCGGTTGAAAATTAAGTTGTTATATAATAAAAATTTTTTTTATCAAGATATCTTGACCAAACTCGGCATTTATTAGTTTTACTCTGCTCCCCACATATATGCAAAATCCCATTAAGATCGGACCGCTATATCCTATAGCTGCCATAGGAACTATCAGTCGAAAATTCAGGTTTTTCATACAAAAAATCCCAGCGGTCTTTTTATTTTAGATACCGGCACATCCAATCGTGGCGCTGGAGCTATGCTTAGTCAGAACCAGGGAGGGCGAGAATGCGTTTTAGAATATTATAGTAAAACTTTCAGCCCCGCGGAACGAAACTATTGCCTCACCAGGAAAGAGCTGCTGGCCTTAGTGCTGGCAACTGAGCATTTCCATCACTACCTATTTGGGCGAAGATTCCTGCTCAGTACCGATCATCCATCTTTTAAGTGGCTTTACAACTTCCGGGAACCAGAAGGTCAAATTGCGCGCTGGATTGAGCGCCTGCAGCAATATGACATGGATATCCAACATCGCAGTGGCAGACACCACGGATACGCAAACAGCCTTTCTCGTCGGCCCTGTGGCGAATGTCGCATATGAGAAAAAGCCAAGCAGAGCGACAATCAAGGTGTCCTGTTCCTGCAAATTCAGCCAATCGACTACGTTAAGCGACAAAACGAGGACCCGACGCTGACGATGCTGTTGTCTTGGCTGAGCAAAGGGCGGCGGAGGGCGGCCATCCAAAAGTGCCATCTTGGGCGAGCGCCCGGCACCCTGTACTTAGACCAAGGCGTGCTGATGACCAAGAATAAGGAAGGCGACGCAGCTGTCATAGTACCCAGATGCCTTCAGGAAGAGACCCTTCGGAGCGTACATAATGCTACTACAGGGGGCCACTTTGGCGTGAGTAAAATGTTGGCCAAACTGAAGCGCTACTATTGGATTGGGCAGAGTGCGCACGTGGCAATCTGGTGCGCTCACTGCCCGAAATGCAACGCCAGGAAATTACTCTCTCGCCGCACGGTCGGTCGGCTGCAACCCAGTTCCATTGGCGCCCCCCTCGAGCGTATTGCGATCGATATTCTGGGCCCCCTGCCCACCACCACTCTTGGCAATCGGTATATCGCAGCTGTCATGTGCTACTTTACCAAATGGCCAGAGTGTATAGCCCTCCCTAATCAGACGGCAGCAACCGTAGCACGAGCCCTTGTACAGGAAGTATTTTGCCGCTATGGCACCCCATTTATCTCGGATCAAGGCCGAAACTTCGAGTCGGAAGTATTCCAAGCCTGCCTTCGAATCCTCGGTGTGGAGAAAACACGCACAACGCCGTTACATTCCCAATCGGATGGGATGGTTCAACGTTTTAACCGGACACTGCTGGACTACCTGGCCAAATTCGTCGCTGCCGACCAACGCTTTGGGCATACCGCTCTGCCCCTCTCGAAGCTACTGGATTTTCGCCCTCGGAACTGATGTTCGGTTGCCCAACGCCCGACGCAGAAAGCTATCCCGCTTTCGTCGAGCATTTAAGGGAAAACATTAGGAAACTCACCAGACCGCCCGTCAACATTTGCGAGCGGCCGCAGAAGTAAACAAGGTGCGTTACGATCCCACTCTACCGAGCTCTTACCTGGCGACTTCACATGGTTGTGCTCTCCATTCGCAGAGTCGGTCGATGCCCCAAATTTCTGTCCGATTGGATAGGACCGACGACCGTAGTACGCCGCCACTCTGACTTGATTTATGAGGTGCGCCTCCAGGTAGGCGCATGACAAGGACGGTTCACGTCAACCGCCTTGCACCTTACCTTGGACCAACCACCGTTGTACTCCGCCAGGAGGCTCGAGTCTCAGAGGGGGCAATGTAACGAAAATAGCGGAGCCAGTCCCTTTCCACTGTTCCTGCTTTGTCGCTACCTCCATCCGAATAGTTCGACAAATATCGCGATCACGCTATCGATATATCGACTGGCACCCCCACCCCTAAGCTGACAGTGGGACCATCTCTTTTTCCTTCTTCTTGTTTTGGCTACGACCCGGCTACCACGTGCCTCGGATAATGTTGTCTTTGTAGGGTAATTTAATAAAGCTTGGTTTTAAACGTCTATGAGCTATCTGCCGTTGCTGCCCCTCACCTAATTAGTTCCGCTCGGCTACCCGTGGCGACGCCAACGCACTTTGGCCCAAAGTTCGATACAATATGTTCGGACATATAAATATCATAAATTTTATTTATTTATTTATTTATTATTGGTCGACAAAACGAGTGTCTTCCTAATTATTTAATACAATTTACACTTATAATAAAATTTAATGCTAAAAGCATTAAACAGAATTCTCTAAAAGCATCACCAACCGATGGAGGGGTTTTATTTGCCAGTCCGGCCAGCTGTGCCCCTATTCACAGCTAATTTTGTCGGTGACGCTATTAGAGCCTACAGCTAAGGAGAAGGATGTTAGTAGAGAAAATAGTGTTCTTTAGTAAAATTTAAAAATAATCTTATAATATAAATATAATATAATATAATTTTTACATAGCACGCGAAAAGGATTGTGCATAGCGTAGTCTGTTGTGCACGTTGATAGGAATAAGGGGCAATAATTTCTAGTTGGTCTGGACGGAACAGTGAATTGAAGACTCCCTAACAGAAAAGGAGAATCTATATCGCCAACAATCAACTTATATAGGAAGACAACACCGAGGATTGTCCTACGGTTGATTAACGACAAAAGATTAAGAAAAAAGCCGTCTGCTGGAGTAGGATGGCAACCGAAGATTAGATTCACAATTTAAACCTCGTAAGGCAAAAAAAGAAATTGCTTCTGAACAGATTCAATACGATCCTGACTATTGATATACTGCGGAGACCAGATGCAAGAGCAGTATTCAAGGATAGGGCGAACGAGAGAGATGTACAGAAATTTCGTTAGAAAAGGATCGTTAAACTCTTTAGACCATCGTTTAATGAATCCAAGTACACCTTTTGCCTCATTAACGATGGTATCAATATGCAGATTGAAGCTGAGTTTAGAATCAAAAAGAACGCCTTGATCCTTAACTGTTTGTATACGTTGCAATGGAGTATTGTTAATTGTATAGCTGACAAGATAAGGGGTAGTGCGATTGAAGGTCATAAACATACATTTTGAACAATTCAGATGCAATTGATTGGCCGAACACCAAAATTGCATACCGTTCAAATCGTCTTGTGAACGAGAATGATGTAGGGGATTAGTGTATGATAGAATAAGTTTCAAATCATCCGCATACATGAGTACACGGGCATGTGATATAACAGAGGGGAGATCATTTATAAAAAGAGTAAAGAGTAAAGGTCCAAGATGACTACCTTGAGGAACACCAGAAGTAACGTGAACCTGTTTAGAGGTAGTCTGCCTCAGCATAACTCTTTGGGTCCTGCCTTTTAAATAAGAGCTAATCCAAAGCAAAAGAGACGGAGGGAAACCTTTTCGGTCAAGTTTAAAAAGTAAAATATCGTGGTGCATAATATAAGGGATATATATATAATATATATATATATATATATAATATAATATATAATTTTGTATATCAGACTTTCCACCTTTCTTGTGGAGAGGAATGATATAAGATTCTTTCCAAAGAGATGGAAAGACAGAAGATTCAAGGGATAGATTAAAAAGCTTTAGCAATGGATAAACAAGGCAAGAACTACACTCCTTGAGTAGACAACTAGGAATATTGTCAGGCCCAGGAGAGGAAGAAGATTTTGAAGAATTAATAGCTAAAAGGAGAGAGGAATGGGAAATAATAGGAGGAGTTAAAGAACTAGAGGAAGTAATAGTATAAGGCAAAGAATTATTATTAGGACAGACTGAAGAGTAAGTTGATTGGAAAAAATTAGCAAAGAGGTTAGCAGAATCAGAGTCATTGCTATCTTTATCCATCCCGAGAGGCAAAGAAGATGGCAAACTTGAAGATTTCCGCTTCAAGCTTACAAAACTGTCTCGGATTTTGTGCAAATTGCCTTTTGCAACGAGTTAGATAATTCTCATAGCATTGACTGACATAGACTTGGATATGGAATATTTAGCCAAGCCTGTACATGAACCAGACTTATTAAACTTTTTAAAATATTTTGATTTTACATTTTTCAGATTTGATAATCTGGGAGTAAACCAGGGTGGCTTTGAAGAAGTAGTCGATGGTATTGACTTGGGAATACATATATCTAAGAGGGAGTTTAGGGTGTTATAAAAATAATTAACAGCAGTATTCATATCAACCGAGTCATTTAAGAAAGACCAATCGGTTGCATAAATAAGCTGATTTAGCAATGTATAATTTCCTTTGCGAAAACAACGGCGGGGCTTATTGGCTGATGAGCACGAAACGAGAGGATAACAATTGCACATTGCAACCTCTAAAGTAGGATGATATACATCCTCAGGAAGAGGTAAAGGAGGGGACCTAGACACATTAGAAATAAGGAAGTCGTTTACAAATACCAGATCAAGAGTTCTATTCAAAAGATTAGAAATTGAATTGATTTGAAACAACGAAAGATCAAGCATGCAATCTATAAAGTCATGCTGTGCTGAGGGCACTAGATAATTTTCGGAAGTGAATAATGACCACGAGATGTTCGGCAAATTAAAATCACCCAACACAATAAATAGGTCGTTATCACGCACGTGTGAAGAAACTTCTTTAATACAAGTTATATGTTTCATAAAAACTTGAATATCAGAAGATGGATGAACATAAGAGCATGTAATATAGATATTCCGTGTAGGAAAAGACACATTGACTGAGACAATCTCAGCGTCAGTAGGCGTACTAAAACAGAAAAGTTCAGACTGGAGTGTGGCTTTAAAGGCAATTAATACCCCACCACCTCGAGTCGGCCGATCATTTCTATGCGAAATAAAATTATTCGAAAAAACCTCAACATCAGATATGGTTGAATTTAACCATGTTTCTGAAAATGCGATTATATCCGAATCGAAGGAAGTGCTGGCCAGGAAAAGATTTTTAAGCTTTGAATTAAGACCTCTGACATTCTGATAATGAATAGCGAATTGGTCAGAAGGCGAAGTTAGTTTTTTGGAGCAGAAATGGTACCTTGTATTGAAGGGACTGGAAGTATGACAGGCTGGTTACGCTTTTTTGGCTTGAACTCGTGAGCAATCATGTGAGGAGGCAAAAGTTTGGGATCACAAATGATTGGGAACATATCATGTGAAACATTTATTTTGAATGATGATATTTCACGAGGAGTGGAGAAATTAAATTTAGTAATTGACACACTAGCAGAAGTTTTGCTAGCAATATAGGCTGCCAATGACTCAGAAGTGGTGTCAGACGAAAGTCGAGACACAAAAACTTGCCTACGAGGGGCAACCACAGTTAAGGTAGGAGCTGATGGGGCATCAGCTAATTCAGGATTTGGTGGGGTTAAAGAGACACCTTGATTGTTTTTAACAATCTGGGCAAGATTGCGCGCAGGTCTACCTTTGCGGCCAGGAGCTGACGGGGCTGAGGCAGTTTGGCTAACTATGCTCTCCATATATAAGCAAAATCCTATTAAGATCAGACCACTATAGCTCATATAACTGCCGTAGAAACGACCGGTCGAAAATTAAGGTGTTTCATGAAAAAAAATTTTGTTTATCAAGATATCTTGACCAACCCCGACATTTATAAGTTTTACTACACTCCTCATATATGTGTGTTTGTATGAAACTTTTTTGTTAACCATTCCTCCTTGGTCGAAATGGAATTTCAATCACAAGGATATACATGAACTTAAAAAGACATGTTTTCTACGGAGCCAACCTCAGTACACAACATGCATTCATATGTGAATACAAATTTGGGATTGTTCATGATCAGCGCTGGAAAACTAAGAAAATGTATTTCTTTGCCAGCCAGAGACTTTGCTAGGGCAGTGAATAGCAACACATTCAAATATGCTGTTATGTATGTATATTCATACGCATACAAACATATTTGCTTGCATGGCCCTCAAATTCTATTTTTAGGTTTTTCGCTCTCTCGGCTGTGAGAGCGCAATGATACAGATTTCGTTTGCGTTCTCAATTTTCAAAAAATCAAGCTGCATAAAAACATTTTGTTGTATGGCGTTAATCATCTTAGTGTTTATATCGTCTTTGCCCAAACCCATCAATAAATTGTATAAAATAATATAATTTTAATGGCGCCCCCGGATGGACAGTTTTAAAAGATAATTTTGCGTATTAAATAAACTTTAGTGGTTTAAGTGCAACTACCTGTGGCTCGCGAGAAAAGAAAAATAAATTCGCATCGACCGGGAATAATTAAAAAATAAATTTATGCATCGATATGCCATCGTTGGAGAATGCCAAGAAAAGCAGCTTCCAAAGTGGAACGTCCGGAACAGCAGGTACTGGGCACAAATTGATAGCCTAACTCTTTTGGCTTGGTTACGCTACTAAAACCAACGCTTTCATTTCTTGGCACATATGTAAAGTAGTTGAGCATAATTAAAATTTGCATGCATATACTAACCGCTTTGGAGATTCATACATATAATTTATTATTTGTGGCATTTAGTGCATCTGAGCGAATGCTAGTTAGTGTCAAAAATTAATTGTGACTACAATTTCATTTCGCTTAGTCCTTGTGGTTGCCTCCTTTTGCGACCAGTCTCAACCGCTATACGTTATACAGTTGTCCAGTACACGCATACATACACAAGTACATAGTAAGCTAGCTGCAGCCCGTTTATTTTCGTTCTGCTTTGTGCTAAGCATTGGCTGTGCCTTAGATTTATTGATCAGACATATTAGTTTTTTTAATTCGTTTGGCTATTCTATTCTATTTTAACTTAAATTAATAATTATCAAATCGAATTAAGTGTCAAATATGGCTACTAAGGATAGTTTTGACGATTCAAAAAAGCAACGCAATATGTCCGTTATGAGCATAATGGGTTCAAATGATCAAATAATAAAGGGTAAATGAAAGATAGAATCTACAGAATTAGATTAGAAATGCTGGCCTCACATTCAGAAACAGCGTTAAAATATCAGTCTCGACTCGACCCAGATGATAAGTATCGTGCCGAGCTCGAGGAACTCTGTATAATAACAAAAGCTCGTCTAAGGTCCGTTATTAAGACAATAAGTCATAACGATCATGCGATCCCGAGCATAGAGGAATTCAATTATCTGATCTCATGTCTCTGTGGTGAATCTCTAGGCGAAAAACAAAACGAAAACCAATCTTAATGAAATTTTCTACAGTATATCTAATTGAACCATAGAATTCTTGTGCATTCTCAAAAAGTCAATTGCATTACAATTGTGTGCTTAAATTGTTTGGCAATACAAGTTTATAGCTCTGCGAGGATAGCGGGGAGGTGGCGATAGGTATAAAATGAAAGATATTTCATATATATATAATATTCTACCAGCAACATATCAAGTTTAGTGACTCTAGATCTTATTATTTAGACAACTTGCTCAAAAAACAGGATGTCGATATCGATTTTAATTGACTGCTTGGAAACGGAGTAAGTTATCGATTATCGGATCTGCGTATCAGCCTCGATCTGCGTAGGCACTAGGAGGACCTACAGCGAAAATTTCAAGTCTCTAGCTCTTATAGGTTCTGAGATCCTTGGGTTCATACATACGGACAGACGGACAGACAAACAAGAACTGATCAAGAATATATATACTTTATGGGGTCGGAGATGCTTCCTTCTGCCCGTTACATACATTTACATTTCGCACAAATACAATATACCCTTTTCAGACATTTTTAGTGGGTTCAGGGTATAATAATACAACTGGCAGTACGCCAGCTGAAATATTTATATACGCAGGAACCCCTGCACACAACACACAGCTAAACTGAACTAAGTATAAAGGAAAGGTACCCTTGGAAAGGTACCCTTGGAAAGGTACCCTTGGAAAGGTACCCTTGGAAAGGTACCCTTGGAAAGGTACCCTTGGAAAGGTACCCTTGCAGAGGGCATTATAATTTTGTCGTGAAATGTGTAACGCATAGAAGGAGACATCTCCGACCCCATAAAGTATATATAATCTTGATCAGTATTGTAATATCCCAGGTTATTATAATAATATTTCATGCTGGTTGGGCTTATATTCAGAATGAATATTATTATATTTGGGCATGTTCTTAGCCTATGGATAACATATATAAACTTATGCTGTGATCAGTTAACACCTACAAAGAAAGAGAAAGCGAGTGTTCTCATATATTTGGGAGCTCACTCAGAGAGTAGCTAAAGGTCCAGCGCAGCATTTGTAGTTATTTTTAGTATAATTGATTGAAATTATTAGTTATATGAAAATTGAATAGCATAAAAATATAAAAAAAATTTTTTAAATAAATATAAATATTTTAAAATTTATTATAATAATTTGTTGTTCTTAAAAAAAATTTTTTTTTTCATCTGGCTGATCAGGCCGTTGCATATATATATATGTTTTTTTATTTTGAATTCGAATTCATTGTGGTATGCACATATCGAGAACTTACTGTGCTCAGCACTATGTCCAGTATATACTTCATATATATCAATAATCATAAATGCTAGAATGCAACGACACTTAGTCTTTGTTGCATAAACATATGCATAAACATATTCAAGTGCAGTACACATTCAAGTACAGTACCGAAATATGATCAGCCACCAGTGCCTCGACTACAGACAAGCCGCGTCAGCATGTGTCCCATGCTTACATATAAGCTACATATATTCGTTTTATATGTTATATATAAAAGGACCAATATACTAAGGGCAGCGCTGCCACTGAGGACTGCGCAGTCTTAGGATTACTATTACTTAATACCAAAATGTAGAATGACATCAATAAAAGTATCCGGAGCGACATGCTCCTTCCTAAACTTGTTTCCAAACGGCAACCGTTTGACTATGGTCAAAATAAACCTGGACATGGAAGAACAGCAGCAACGGCAGTAACAACAACAACAGCAGCAACGGCAGTTACAACGATGACAGCAACAACAGCAGGAACAACAAATTACTAAGAAGAGGAAACAAAGCAGTGAGTACAGTGTCATGAGTGCAAAGTTATCAACTCGAAAAAGTCAAGCACCAGCCACGCACACATCCACCTACCCTTTTATTAAAAAGATTTCAAAAGAAAAATTAATACAATCTGAACCCAAATTAAAGGAGATTCCGAAGCTGAAGAAGACCTGCCCCAATAACTGCGAGGAACCGTTAAACTCACCTCACTGTGAGTACACGTGTACCGGTGCACTAACATAGAAGAAGCAGCCTGTGCAGCCAGCACCGGCACAGTCTGGTGCATCAAGCCAGACCACGGATAAGAGAGCCGACAGCGCTTCCAAGAGCGCACAACATAATAATTTGTATACCCTTGCAGAGGGTATTATAATGTTGTCGTGAAATGTGTAACGCATAGAAGGAGACATCTCCGACCCCATAAAGTATAGCTTGATCAAACTTGGCATTTATTAGTTTTACTATGCTTCTCATATATATGCAAAATCCTATCAATATCGGACCACTATATCATATAGCTGCCATAGAAACGATCGGTCGAAAATTATGTTGTTGTATAAAATAAAGTTTTGTTTATCGAGATATTTTGACCAAACTCGGCATTTATTAGTTTTACTATGCTCTCCAAATATATGCAAAATCCTATCAATATCGGACCACTATCATATAACTGCCATAGGAACAATCTGTCGAAAATTAAGTTGTATGAAAAAAATGTTGTTTATTAAGATATCTTGACCATCAGATATATGCAAAATCCTATTAAGATCGGACCACTATATCAGATAGCTGCCATAGGAACGGTCGGTCGAATAATAAGGTGTTGTATGAAAAAAAATGTTGTTTATCAAGATATCTTGACCAAACTCGGCATTTATTAGTTTTACTATGCTCCTCAAATATATGCAAAATCCTATTAAGATCGGACCACTAAATCAAATAGTTGCCATAGGAACGACCGGTAAAACCTTATATTGTTATATGAAAAAAAGTTTTGTTTAGCAAGATATCTTGACCAAACTCGGCATTTATTAGTTTTACTATGCTCCTCATATATATGCAAAATCCTATTAAGATCGGACCACTATAACATATAGCTGCCATAGAAACGATCGGTCGAAAATTAAGTTATTATATGAACAAAAGTTTTGATGTTGTGTTGGCCGACCTTTCCATTTGATAATTGTTTGTTTGGCTGGCTCGAGGTCCGGAGATCACTCATTCAATCCAAAATTGAAAACGCAATTTATTTTTTTTTTTTATTTTAACCAATATATTTCGGCTGCACTTCGGCAACCGTCTTCAGGGCACTAACACAAAAAACAAAAAACACAATTAACTTTAAGATACAAATAAAATTGAAACAACACTTAAACAATTTAAAAAAATTTCTTTAAAAAACATACAATGTTTTATACGTCTACGCTCATTGACGTGGATGTTGAAACTATTTTACAATTCAATTGACGTCTGTAAGTTTTCGGTGTCCGTTTTGTAGTTTAGTCATCTGTTGTTTGGTGTGTTTATTATGTGTAACATTTCTAGTGTATGACTTTTGTTATAGTGTTGTTCTTGTTTTAAAATTGTCGTCGCATCGAAATTTGGTAAGTGGTTGCTTTTCATACAGTGGGTCATAAGTTCTGTTTTTTGTATATTATTTTGATGTCTTAATTTGAAGTCAGATTTGTGTTGGGCTACTCTTGTTTTTAGTTTGGATTTTGTTGTGCCGATGTACACTCTGATGCAATTATTGTTATTATCTCCGCCACAAGGTATTTTGTAAATGACATTACTTTTATCCATCATTGGTATTAGTTTTACTATACTCCTCAAATATATGCAAACTTCTATTAAGATCAAATCAAATATCAAATAGCTGCCACTGGAACGATCGGTCGAAAATCAAGTTATTGTAACAAAAAAAGTTTTGTTTATCAAGATATCTTGACCAAACTCGACATTTATTAGTTTTACTAAGCTCCTCAAATATATGCAAAATCCTTTTAAGATCGGACCACAAAATAAAATAGCTGCCATAAGAACGATCTGTCGAAAATTAAGTTTCTGTATGAAAAACATTTCTGTTTATCAAGATATATTGCCGAAACTCGGCATTTACTTACTATGCTGCTCATATATAGGCAAAATCCTATTAAGATCGGACCACTATATCATATAGCTGCCATAGGAACGATCTTTCCAAAATTAAGTTGTATGAAAAAAGTTTTATCAAGATATCTTGACCAAACTCGGCATTTATTAATTTTACTATGCTCCCATATATATGCAAAATCCTATTAAGATCGGACATTACATATAAGCAAAATTCTATTAAGATCGGACCACGATATCATATAGCTGCCATAGAAACGATCGGTCGAAAATCAAGTTATTGTATGAAAAAAAAAGTAGTTTATCGTGATATCTTGACCAAATTCGGCATTTATTTGTTTTACTATGCTCCTCAACTATATGTAAAATCCTATTAAGATAGGACCGCTATATCTTATAGCTGTGATAGGATACTATCGGGTGAAAATTAAGGTGTTTTATGAAAAAAAATTTTTATCAAGATATCTTGACCATCAAATATATTCAAAATCCTTTTAAGATTGAACCTCTATATCAGATAACTGCCATATGAACGATCGGTCGAATAATAAGGTTTTGCATGAAAAAAAAAGTTGTTTATCAAGATATCTTGACCAAACTCGGCATTTACTTGCTAAGCTCCTCATATATATGCACAATCCTATTAAGATCGGACCACTGTATCATATAGCTGTTATAGAAACATTCGATCAAAAATTAAGTAGTTTAAAAAAAAATGTTTGTTTATCAAGATGTCTTGACCAAACTCGGCATTTATTAGATTTACTATGCTCCCCATATATATGCAAAATCCTCTTAAGGTCGGACCACTATATCATATAGCTGCCATAGGAACGATCTGTCGAAAATTAAGTTGTATGAAAAAAAGTTATATTTATCAAAATATCTTGACCAAACTCGCTATTTATTAGTTATACTATGCGCCCCACATATATGTAAAATCCTTTTAAGATCGGACCGCTATATCATATAGCTGTCATAGGAACTATCGGTCGAAAATTATGATGTTGTATGTTTATCAAGATATCTTGTCCATCAGATATAAGCAAATTCCTTTTAAGATCGGACCTCTATATCAGATAACTGCCATAGAAATGATCGGTCGAAAATTAAGATGTTATATGAAATAAAGTTTTGATGTTGTGTTTGGCGACCTTTCCATTTCATAATTATTTGTTTGGCTGGCTCCAGGTCCGGGGTTCACTCATTCAATCCAATATTGAAAACGCAATGTTTTATTTTAACTGTTTTAATTTGTTTAAATTGTAATTATATAGACATATATATAGAAACTTAATTTCCCCTATCCTGAACACTTAGAGAGATACCACTGTGGTAACTATAAACTGTCTCGAATGTTCTAGCGCCAACTTCCTCACTGGAGAGATTTCAAAAAGCCCAATCAACGGGAGAGTCACAATTGGTAGTGGGCGTTTTTAAATCTAATAGGCACCTAAATCCATTCTTGACCAATTCATCGTAAAGGGCCCTACATCTATCAAATTTGCTCAAGTATAAATTAAAGTCTCCTAAAAGAATGCAACTCTCCCTTAGAAATGAATATTGCTGAAATATATCCTCAAATTCAGTTTTAAACAAACCAAGCGGATATGACGGACTTTTGTAAATAACTAAAAAACATACAGACTTATAACGAAATATTGCATGCTCAAAAACGACTGACCCAGATATTTTCCTACCGCTTAAGCAATTAGATATATTGTTTAAAATTGCATTTAATATAAATGACGATTCCCCTCTTAGGTCGCACTGCATTAGGTATTACCTCGCAATCAAGGCGGACAACAACAGTAAACCCTGGAATTTTAATATTTTCATTTGAGTATGTTGAGGCCTCACCGAAACATAGAACAGGCGACTGAAGCATAAGCTTATCTGATCGAATATCTTCAATATGACAGTGAATGCTTTCAGTATTATGAAAGAAAATGTCAAAGGCGGAACTGTTAACTAAGTGATCATAATGTGCTCGAAGTAGTTTTCCATTCCGCAATTTCCCTCCCTCATTTTGGACCTTATCGTCATTTTTCGGAGGCTTAGCAGGAACAAAATCTCCTATTATAAACAACCTGGAAGCAGTTGTTGCTCTACTACAAGCTACGTATATTGCAGCACGCTGCATACGAGAGCAAGTGTGAACCACCACTTTGCTATACGTAGCTCCCTGACTTTTGTGAATAGTTATACCTTCTGCAGGTACAACTGGAAACTGCCTGCGGTCAATAGAAACTTGCTCATTTCTTCTATATTGAAAACTTTTAACTATTTTCTGAATTGGGGTCCAGAAAGCGAGCAAGTAGTAGTACTAATAGTACTACTAAGTTATTAGTTTTACTATGCTCCCCATATATATGCAAAATCCTATCAATATCGGACCTCTATATCATATAACTGCCCTAGGAACAATCTGTCGAAAATTAAGTTGTATGAAAAAAATGTTGTTTATTAAGATATCTTGACCATCAGATATATGCAAAATCCTATTAAGATCGGACCACTATATCAGATAGCTGCCATAGGAACGATCGGTCGAATAATAAGGTGTTGTATGAAAAAAAATGTTGTTTATCAAGATATCTTGACCAAATTCGGCATTTATTAGTTTTACTATGCTCCTCAAATATATGCAAAATCCTATAAAGATCGGACCACTAAATCAAATAGTTGCCATAGGAACGACCGGTAAAACCTTAGATTGTTATATGAAAAAAGTTTTGTTTAACAAGATATCTTGACCAAACTCGGCATTTATTAGTTTTACTATGCTCCTAATATATATGCAAAATCCTATTAAGATCGGACCACTATAACATATAGCTGCCATAGAAACGATCGGTCGAAAATTAAGTTATTATATGAAAAAAAGTTTTGATGTTGTGTTGGGCGACCTTTCCATTTGATAATTGTTTGTTTGGCTGGCTCGAGGTCCGGGGTTCACTCATTCAATCCAAAATTGAAAACGCAATTTTTTTTTTTTTTTATTTTAACCAATATATTTCGGCTGCACTTCGGCAACCGTCTTCAGGGCACTAACACAAAAAACAAAAAACACAATTAACTTTAAGATACAAATAAAATTGAAACAACACTTAAACAATTTAAAAAATTTCTTTAAAAAACATACAATGTTTTACACGTCTACGCTCATTGACGTGGAGGTTGAAACTATTTTACAATTCAATTGATGTCTGTAAGTTTTCGGTGTCCGTTTTGTAGTTTAGTCATCTGTTGTTTGGTGTGTTTATTATGTGTAACATTTCTAGTGTATGACTTTTTGTTACAGTGTTGTTCTTGTTTTAAAATTGTGGTCGCATCGAAATTTGGTGTGTGGTTGCTTTTCATAAAGTGGGTCATAAGTGTTGGTTTTTGTATATTATTTTGATGTCTTAATTTGAAGTCAGATTTTTGTTGGGTTATTCTTGTGGTTAGTTTGGATTTTGTTGTGCCGATGTACACTCTCGACGAATATTGTCTTGTTCTTGTTCGTCTGCCCTATAAACTGGGTTTTGTCTGCGTCTCGATCGACGCGAAGTATTAGCCAATTGCTCCTATTGTCTAACTGGAGAATTAGCTCGTCGAGTCGAGTGGTCTACAGTAGTTTGTCTTTGTTCGTTTGCCCGGTAGTCTGGATCTTGTCTGCGTCTCGATCGACGCGAAGTATTAGCCAATTGCTCCTGTTGTCTAACTGGACAATTAGCTCGTCGAGTCGAGTGGTCTACAGTATTTTGTCTTTGTTCGTTTGCCCTGTAAACTATGTCTTGTCTGCGAACTTGGTATCTTTGCATATTCCTATTTCTCTCAGTTTGGCTATAACCTTCAGCATATTCAGAATTATACCTATTTAACTCATTTCTAGCTTGTTGTCTCCGAGCCCTATTCAAAACTGACAACTTTTTTGTCCTAGTTATTTTACTTAACTTTAAAACTTTAATAAAAATAAAAATGAAATATAGTAAAATTTGTAATTAAAATTAAATCATTCGAATAAATTATTTGCAATATAATTTATTAAAATTATTTTATAATATATATATATATATATATATATATATGTTATATGTCTGGAATAAATAAAAAGTAGGTAATATTTGTATAGTCTTTAAAAAAGACTTTGAAATTATAATTATGTTCAAAAACTGGCCATTTTTGCGATTTCAGTTAAAATGGCTTTCCAAAACTCACTAACAACACCATCTGTGTGAATGGCATTCGCAGAAATACGGTTCCTAGTAAGTGTCTATCACACACTTGCACATAAACGCCAAATTGTAACGGCCGAAAACTATTTTTATCAATAATTCACTGTTTTTATTAAAATGGTCACAAAACACTGCAATTTATTTATTTTCAACCCCTCGGAACCGATAGAATAGTTTATATGAATGATAATCGTTGTTAGATCAGTAAGGAACGTAAAAATCACAAATTCTGTAGTGTCACTAGCCAAACAGCATATAACACCGCTCGACTCCGAAGTTCACTGTCAACTAAAGCAGTGCCTGTCCTGGAAACTGCCAGGAAGTCTAATTTTTAGTAGTTTTTTCAAACAGTTTTTTGGATTTCCCAGATTTTATGGCATTTACCGGACGAAATTTCTAAACAAATTTATGAAGGTGCAGCAGGTCATAAAATTATCAGTCATTTGACCTACATATGCAGATGCAGGGGCTTGCCATAAGTTTACCCTTTCGACCCAATGGGCTGCTGCAGGTAATAAGGGGTCAACATTCATCAATTCAAACCCAAAATCATAAAAAGGAAGGGCGCGCGTCAGACGCGTGCCAATAATGATATTTTCTTTTGCGCCCATGATCTGCCCATTCACACACATTTGGGTGTGTGTGTGTCTGTGAGTCGAAAGTCAGAAATCCCAAAATATAGTCAAATTTGCATCGGACAGGCAGGCAGGCACCAACAGGCACAAAAACTTTTAAATGCACACATGCCAGCGCTTAGATATCCTTTCCAATAATAACGAGGTAAAATGCAAGAATTTCGTATCGACGTGGCCAACCCTTTCATTATTTCATAATACTCGTCCCTTCAAAAGGGAAGAAATGCCTCCGACATATGAAATTTAAAATTGTGCGTAAATTTGCTTGTGCGGACAATTACACACACAACCATTTTAACGGTACCTAGACATAAAGAGAGCACTGAGAGTAAGTGCGAACGAGATAAAAATAAACAGCGATGCCGTTCTATCGCCCAAATCATACTTAGTTTATTATTATAATCACATATATAATAACATTAATCTATTGATAATATTTATTAATGCATCAGTTAAGCTCCTCAAGATTGTCTAATAATTATTCATAAGCAGCAATATCAATTATTAACATCATGTAATTATAATAAATATTTACGAAATAAAATTGTCAAATGACGCGCGCAGGTTTATAGTAACAGTGTTGAAAAGTTCCACTTTGTGGTCTTCGACTACTTGCGGGAAGAAAATAATGTGTACAAACACACATATGTATGTAAATTATTATAATGTATATACGTATATGTATATGCACTGGTTAGGCCTAACCTTAAAACGTATTTATGTATGAGAATAGATATACATACATATGATAACATTCTTTTGTAAGATTTAATAAAGATAATGATTTCTGAATAAGGAAATTAAATTATGCGTAAATTGATATTTTATTGATTTAATTTTAAGATGTATGCATATTTATTCATACTCTCATACATACACAAAAATAACCTGAAATAGCTCGCACTCCGCACTTGCCAAGCTTACTAAGGCTTTAACCAAAAAAAAAGAAGCATTTTATGGCATTAAACGGACGAAATTTCTAAACAAATTTATGAATTATCAGTCATTTGACCTACATATGCAGATGCAGGTGCTTGCCATAAGTTTACCCTTTCGACCCAATGGGCTGCTGCAGGTAATAAGGGGTCAACATTCATTCATCAATTCAAACCCAAAATCATAAAAAAGAAGGGCGCGCGTCAGACGCGTGCCAATAATGATATTTTCTCTAGTCTCCAGTCTCTAGCTCTTATAGGTTCTGAGATCCTTGCGTTCATACATACGAACGGACGGACAGACAGACAGACGGACATGGCTAGATCGACTCGGCTATTGATGCTGATCAAGAATATATATACTTTATGGGGTCAGAGATGCTTCCTTCTGCCTGTTACATACACTTGCATTTGGCACAAATACAATATACCCTTTTACCATTTTCAGGGTATAAAAACGCAATTAACATTAAGATACAAATAAAATTGAAACAACTACTTAAACAATTTAAAAATTTTTTTAAGAAAAACATACATTTTTTTACACGTCGGCGCTGATTGACGTGGAGGTTGAAACTATTTAACAATTTAATAAATGTCTGTAAGTTTTCGGTGTCCGTTTTGTAGTTTAGTCGTCTGTTGTTTGGTGTGTTTATTATGTGTAACATTTCTAGTGTACGACTTTTGTTATAGTGTACTTGTTTTTAGCTTTTCATACAGTCGGTCATAAGGGCTGTTTTTTGTATATTATTTTGAAGTCACATTTGCGTTGGGTTATTCTTGTTTTTAGTTTGGATTTTGTTGTGCCGATGTACACTCTGTTGCAATTATTGTTATTAGCCCCGCCACATGGTATTTTGTAAATGACATTACTTTTATCCATCATTGGTATTAGTTTTACTATACTCCTCAAATATATGCAAAAACCTATTAAGATCGGAATCAAATAGCTGCCATAGGAACGATCGGTCGAAAATCAAGTTATTGTAAGAAAAAAAGTTTTGTTTATCAAGATATCTTGACCAAACTTGGCATTTATTGAGAATAGATATACATACATATGATAACATTCTTTTGTAAGATTTAATAAAGATAATGATTTCTGAATAAGGAAATTAAATTATGCGTAAATTGACATTTTATTGATTTAATTTTAAGATGTATGCATATTTATGCATACTCTCATACATACACAAAACTAACCTGAAATAGCTCGCACTCCGCACTTGCCAAGCTTACTAAGGCTTTAACCAAAAAAAAGAAGCATTTTATGGCATTTAACGGACGAAATTTCTAAACAAATTAATGAAGGCGCAGCAGGTCATAAAATTATCAGTCATTTGACCTACATATGCCGATGCAGGTGCTTGCCATAAGTCTACCCTTTCGACCCAATGGACTGCTGCAGGTAATAAGGGGTCAACATTCATTCATCAATTCAAACCCAAAATCATAAAAAAGAAGGGCGCGCGTCAGACGCGTGCCAATAATGATATTTTCTTTTGCGCCCATGATCTGCCCATTCACACACATTTGTGTGTGTGTGTCTGTGAGTCGAAAATCAGAAATCCCAAAATATAGTCAAATTTGTATCGGACAGGGAGGCAGGCACCAACAGGCACAAAAACTTTTAAATGCACACATGCCAACGCTTATATATCCTTTCCAATAATAACGAGGTAAAATGCAAGAATTTCGTATCGACGTGGCAAACCCTTTCATTATTTCATAATACTCGTCCCTTCAAAAGGGAAGAAATGCCTCCGACATATGAAATTTAAAATTGTGCGTAAATTTGCTTGTGCGGACACATACACACACAACCATTTTAACGGTACCTAGACATAAAGAGAGCACTGAGAGTATGTGCGAGCGAGATAAAAATAAACAGCGATGCCGTTCTATCGCCCAAATCATACTTAGTTTATTATTATAATCACATATATAATAACATTAATCTATTGATAATATTTATTAATGCATCAGTTAAGCTCCTTAAGATTGTCTAATAATTATACATAAGCAGCATTATCAATTATTAACATCATGTAATTATAATAAATATTTACGAAATAAAATTGTCAAATTACGCGCTCAGATTTATAGTAACAGTGTTGAAAAGTTCCACTTTGTGGTCTTCGACTACTTGCGGGAAGAAAATAATGTGTACCAATACACATATGTATGTAAATTATTATAATGTATATACGTATATGTATATGCACTGGTTAGACCTAAGCCTAAAACGTATGTATGTATGAGAATAGATATACATACATATGATAACATTCTTTTGTAAGATTTAATAAAGATAATGATTTCTGAATAAGAAAATTAAATTTTGCGTAAATTGACATTTTATTGATTTAATTTTAAGATGCATGCATATTTATGCATACTCTCATACATACATAAAACTAACCTGAAATAGCTCGCACTCCGCACTTGCCAAGCTTACTAAGGCTTTAACCAAAAAAAAAGAAGCATTTTATGGCATTAAACGGACGAAATTTCTAAACAAATTTATGAATTATCAGTCATTTGACCTACATATGCAGATGCAGGTGCTTGCCATAAGTTTACCCTTTCGACCCAATGGGCTGCTGCAGGTAATAAGGGGTCAACATTCATTCATCAATTCAAACCCAAAATCATAAAAAAGAAGGGCGCGCGTCAGACGCGTGCCAATAATGATATTTTCTCTAGTCTCCAGTCTCTAGCTCTTATAGGTTCTGAGATCCTTGCGTTCATACATACGAACGGACGGACAGACAGACAGACGGACATGGCTAGATCGACTCGGCTATTGATGCTGATCAAGAATATATATACTTTATGGGGTCAGAGATGCTTCCTTCTGCCTGTTACATACACTTGCATTTGGCACAAATACAATATACCCTTTTTACCATTTTCAGGGTATAAAAACGCAATTAACATTAAGATACAAATAAAATTGAAACAACTACTTAAACAATTTAAAAATTTTTTTAAGAAAAACATACATTTTTTTACACGTCGGCGCTGATTGACGTGGAGGTTGAAACTATTTAACAATTTAATAAATGTCTGTAAGTTTTCGGTGTCCGTTTTGTAGTTTAGTCGTCTGTTGTTTGGTGTGTTTATTATGTGTAACATTTCTAGTGTACGACTTTTGTTATAGTGTACTTGTTTTTAGCTTTTCATACAGTCGGTCATAAGGGCTGTTTTTTTGTATATTATTTTGAAGTCACATTTGCGTTGGGTTATTCTTGTTTTTAGTTTGGATTTTGTTGTGCCGATGTACACTCTGTTGCAATTATTGTAATTAGCCCCGCCACATGGTATTTTGTAAATGACATTACTTTTATCCATCATTGGTATTAGTTTTACTATACTCCTCAAATATATGCAAAAACCTATTAAGATCGGAATCAAATAGCTGCCATAGGAACGATCGGTCGAAAATCAAGTTATTGTAAGAAAAAAAGTTTTGTTTATCAAGATATCTTGACCAAACTTGGCATTTATTGAGAATAGATATACATACATATGATAACATTCTTTTGTAAGATTTAATAAAGATAATGATTTCTGAATAAGGAAATTAAATTATGCGTAAATTGACATTTTATTGATTTAATTTTAAGATGTATGCATATTTATGCATACTCTCATACATACACAAAACTAACCTGAAATAGCTCGCACTCCGCACTTGCCAAGCTTACTAAGGCTTTAAAAAAAAGAAGCATTTTATGGCATTTAACGGACGAAATTTCTAAACAAATTAATGAAGGCGCAGCAGGTCATAAAATTATCAGTCATTTGACCTACATATGCCGATGCAGGTGCTTGCCATAAGTCTACCCTTTCGACCCAATGGACTGCTGCAGGTAATAAGGGGTCAACATTCATTCATCAATTCAAACCCAAAATCATAAAAAAGAAGGGCGCGCGTCAGACGCGTGCCAATAATGATATTTTCTTTTGCGCCCATGATCTGCCCATTCACACACATTTGTGTGTGTGTGTCTGTGAGTCGAAAATCAGAAATCCCAAAATATAGTCAAATTTGTATCGGACAGGGAGGCAGGCACCAACAGGCACAAAAACTTTTAAATGCACACATGCCAACGCTTATATATCCTTTCCAATAATAACGAGGTAAAATGCAAGAATTTCGTATCGACGTGGCAAACCCTTTCATTATTTCATAATACTCGTCCCTTCAAAAGGGAAGAAATGCCTCCGACATATGAAATTTAAAATTGTGCGTAAATTTGCTTGTGCGGACACATACACACACAACCATTTTAACGGTACCTAGACATAAAGAGAGCACTGAGAGTATGTGCGAGCGAGATAAAAATAAACAGCGATGCCGTTCTATCGCCCAAATCATACTTAGTTTATTATTATAATCACATATATAATAACATTAATCTATTGATAATATTTATTAATGCATCAGTTAAGCTCCTTAAGATTGTCTAATAATTATACATAAGCAGCATTATCAATTATTAACATCATGTAATTATAATAAATATTTACGAAATAAAATTGTCAAATTACGCGCTCAGATTTATAGTAACAGTGTTGAAAAGTTCCACTTTGTGGTCTTCGACTACTTGCGGGAAGAAAATAATGTGTACCAATACACATATGTATGTAAATTATTATAATGTATATACGTATATGTATATGCACTGGTTAGGCCTAAGCCTAAAACGTATGTATGTATGTCGGGGGTGCCCGACTAGAAAATACCCTGAACCCAAGTACAAGACCACAAAACAACTTTTAAATATAAATGTAGGTAATATATTTATTTATATTCATAAAAAAATTCTTAAGTTTAAATTAAACATATTATATTATAGTCATATATATAGAAACTTAAATTACCCTATCCTGAACACTTAGAGAGATACTACTGTGGTAACTATAAACTGGCTCGAATGTTCTAGCGCTAATTTCCTCACTGGAGAGATTTCAAAAAGCCCAATCAATGTGAGAGTCACAATTGGTAGTGGGCGTTTTTAAATCTAATAGGCACCTAAATCCCTTCTTGACCAATTCATCGTAAAGGGCCCTACCTCTATCAAATTTGCTCAAGCATAAAGTCTCCTAAAACAATGCAACTCTCCCTTAGAAATGAATATTGCTGAAATATATCCTCAAATTCAGTTTTAAACAAACCAAGCGGATATGACGGACTTTTGTAAATAACACCAACAGGCACAAAAACTTTTAAATGCACACATGCCAACGCTTATATATCCTTTCCAATAATAACGAGGTAAAATGCAAGAATTTCGTATCGACGTGGCAAACCCTTTCATTATTTCATAATACTCGTCCCTTCAAAAGGGAAGAAATGCCTCCGACATATGAAATTTAAAATTGTGCGTAAATTTGCTTGTGCGGACACATACACACACAACCATTTTAACGGTACCTAGACATAAAGAGAGCACTGAGAGTATGTGCGAGCGAGATAAAAATAAACAGCGATGCCGTTCTATCGCCCAAATCATACTTAGTTTATTATTATAATCACATATATAATAACATTAATCTATTGATAATATTTATTAATGCATCAGTTAAGCTCCTTAAGATTGTCTAATAATTATACATAAGCAGCATTATCAATTATTAACATCATGTAATTATAATAAATATTTACGAAATAAAATTGTCAAATTACGCGCTCAGATTTATAGTAACAGTGTTGAAAAGTTCCACTTTGTGGTCTTCGACTACTTGCGGGAAGAAAATAATGTGTACCAATACACATATGTATGTAAATTATTATAATGTATATACGTATATGTATATGCACTGGTTAGGCCTAAGCCTAAAACGTATGTATGTATGTCGGGGGTGCCCGACTAGAAAATACCCTGAACCCAAGTACAAGACCACAAAACAACTTTTAAATATAAATGTAGGTAATATATTTATTTATATGCATAAAAAAATTCTTAAGTTTAAATTAAACATATTGTAATTATAGACATATATATAGAAACTTAAATTACCCTATCCGGAACACTTAGAGAGATACTACTGTGGTAACTATAAACTGGCTCGAATGTTCTAGCGCTAATTTCCTCACTGGAGAGATTTCAAAAAGCCCAATCAATGTGAGAGTCACAATTGGTAGTGGGCGTTTTTAAATCTAATAGGCACCTCAATCCCTTCTTGACCAATTCATCGTAAAGGGCCCTACCTCTATCAAATTTGCTCAAGCATAAAGTCTCCTAGAAATGAATATTGCTGAAATATATCCTCAAATTCAGTTTTAAACAAACCAAGCGGATATGACGGACTTTTGTAAATAACTAAAAAACATACAGACTTATAACGAAATATTGCATGCTCAAAAACGACTGACCCAGATATTTTCCTACCGCTTAAGCAATTAGATATATTGTTTAAAATTGCATTTTTAATATAAATGACGATTCCCCTCTTAGGTCGCACTGCATTAGGTATTACCTCGCAATCAAGACGGACAACAACATTAAACCCTGGAATTTCAATATTTTCATTTGAGTATGTTGAGGCCTCAACGAAATATAGAACAGACGACTGAAGCATAAGCTTATCTGATCGAATATCTTCAATATGACAGTGAATGCTTTCAGTATTATGAAAGAAAATGTCTAAGGCGGAACTGTTAACTAAGTGATCATAATGTGTTCGAAGTAGTTTTCCAGTCCGCAATTTCCCTATCCCATTTTGGACCTTATCGTTATTTTTCGGAGGCTTAGGAGGAACAAAATCTCCTATTATAAACAACCTGGAAGCAGTTGTTGCTCTACTACAAGCTACGTATATTGCAGCACGCTGCATACGAGAGCAAGTGTGAACCACCACTTTGCTATACGTAGTTCCCTGACTTTTGTGAATAAGTTATACCTTCTGCAGGTACACTGGAAACTGCCTGCGGTCTATAGAAACTTGCTCATTTCTTCTATATTGAAAACTTTTAACTATTTTGTGAATTAGGGTCCAGAAAGGTTCAGTACGATGTGTACACTTTGAGCGAGCAAGTACTCCTACGGTATCATCTGAAAATTTCATCCATAAAGTTATGGGAGTGCTGGATGCATCGAAATCTATTTGCATTAACATGCCTGTTGTCCCATTAACTAATCCATCCCCAGTATCTACATTGACCGTAATCATATATTTTGCAGTGGTTTTTTAGAAGAAGGGACATGCACAATCCCTGTGTTTCGGACGACCTAAAGCTATTAACGGCTTGTAAGATTCTCTGTCTCCAAGCCGCAGTTAAATGTGTTGCTTTTATAAAATCATCAGCGGTAGAAATAAATTGATCAGTCGGAATTGAGTTTAGCTTTGTCGCCGCATTTGTACTAAATAGATGAATAGCATCATCGGGCTTTCCTCTAAAGGCGTTAAGCCTTTCAAACAATCTGGCAGATCGGGAAAATCTAGGCCATTTGTAATAGAAGTTTTAGGTTTTTTGCCTAATTTAATGCTACGACTACACGTTTTGCAAAAACTTTAATTATTATTTTCAGAGGGAAATATAGAGGAAAGATATAAAATATCGGAGCTTACTTCTGCACTACACTTGCTTTCAATAACATCACGAGAAATGTTTTCCACTTGATGTGGAAACCACAGCTGGCCGGACCTGCAATTAAAACACCTCCATCGATGATGCTATTTAGAGAACTGTGTTATCTAACTAGGCTTTTAGCATATCCATTATCTATTGTATGTATTATCTACTGAATAATGAGGAAGACACTCGTTTTGTCGACCATTAAAAAAATAAATAAATAAAAAAAAATAAATAAAATAAGCCTTTGCAACAAAGGCACACCTGATCGGGACCCTGTTTAACTGTTCTATTGAATCCAGCTATCAGACCATCTAAGTTACTCCTAATAGCTGGAGAGATTCTATCCTCTGAAAAACTAATCGCACGTTTACCCCTGTTCCTGGTAGCATTACGCATATTCTCTGCTATCCTATTACCTGTATTACTCCTATACTGGCTAACTCGCTGGGACAAACTTTTATTGGCGTCAAAAGCCTCCTGTCGTGCATGAATGCGAGCACTTCGCCTTACCCTTGTGTTACGTGCCTGCTCAATAATCCTACGAATCGGATTCTGTTTAACATGTGATCTTTGATTCCTATCCCTAGCTCTTTCTAAAAGTCGTCGTTCTATATCTTGTCGATGGCGAGCTCGACGAATATTGTCTTGTTCTTGTTCGTCTGCCCTATAAACTGGGTCTTGTCTGCGTCTCGATCGACGCGAAGTATCAGCCAATTGCTCCTGATGTCTAACTGGAGAATTAGCTCGTCGAGTCGAATGGTCTACAGTATTTTGTCTTTGTTCGTTTGCCCTGTAGACTGGGTCTTGTCTGCGTCTCGATCGACGCGAAGTATTAGCCAATTGCTCCTGTTGTCTAACTGGAGAATTAGCTCGTCGAGTCGAGTGGTCTACAGTATTTTGTCTTTGTTCGTTTGCCCTATAAACTGGGTCTTGTCTGCGTCCCGATCGACGCGAAGTATCAGCCAATTGCTCCTGTTGTCTAACTGGAGAATTAGCTCGTCGAGTCGAGTGGGCTACAGTATTTTGTCTTTGTTCGTTTGCCCTATAAACTGGGTCTTGTCTGCGTCTCCATCGACGCGGAGTATCAGCCAATTGCTCCTGTTGTCTAACTGGAGAATTAGCTCGTCGAGTCGAGTGGTCTACAGTATTTTGTCTTTGTTCGTTTGCCCGGTAGACTGGATCTTGTCTGCGTCTCGATCGACGCGAAGTATTAGACAAATGCTCCTGTTGTCTAACTGGACAATTAGCTCGTCGAGTCGAGTGGTCTACAGTATTTTGTCTTTGTTCGTTTGCCCTGTAAACTATGTCTTGTCTGCGAACTTGGTATCTTTGCATATTCCTATTTCTCTCAGTTTGGCTAAAACCTTCAGCATATTCAGAATTATACCTATTTAACTCATTTCTAGCTTGTTGTCTCCGAGCCCTATTCAAAACTGACAACTTTTTGTCCTAGGTATTTTACTTAACTTTAAAACTTTAATAAAAATAAAAATGAAATATAGTAAAATTTGTGATTAAAATTAAATCATTCGAACTAATTATTTGCAATATAATTTATTAAAATTTTTATATAATATATATATAAAAAACTTTAAAATTATAATTATGTTCAAAAGCTTGCGATTTTTGAGATTTCAGCTAAAATGGTTTTCCAAAACTTCACTAACAACACCATCTGTGTGAATTGCATTCGCAGAAATACGGTTCCTAATAAGTGTCTATCACACACTTGCACATACACGCCAATTGTAACGGACGAAAACTATTTTTATCGATAATTCACTGTTTTTATTAAAATGGTCACAAAACACTGCAATTTATTTATTTTCAACCGCTCGGAACCGATAGAATAGTTTATTTGAATAATAATCGTTGTTAGATCACTAAGAAACGCAAAAATCACAAATTCTAACACCGCTCGACTCCGAAGTTCACTGTCAACTAAAGCAGTGCCTGTCCTGGAAACTGCCAGGAAGTCTAATTTTTAGTAGTTTTTTCAAACAGTTTTTTGGATTTCCCAGATTTTATGGCATTTAACGGATTAAATTTCTAAACAAATTTATGAAGTTGCAGCAGGTCATAAAATTATCAGTCATTTGACCTACATATGCAGATGCAGGTGTTTGCCATAAGTTTACCCTTTCGACCCAATGGGCTGCTGCATCTACTTTATGGGGTCGGAGATGCTTCCTTTTGCCTGTTACATACATTTGCATTTCGCACAAAATACAATATACCCTTTTTACCATTTTCAATGGGATCAGGGTATAAAAACGCAATTAACATTCAGATACAATAAAATTGAAACAACTACTTAAACAATTTAAACAATTTTTTATAAAAAACATACATTATTTTACACGTCGGCGCTGATTGACGTGGAGGTTGAAACCTATTTTACAATTTAATAAATTACTGTAAGTTTTCGGTGTCCGTTTTGTAGTTTAGTCGTCTGTTGTTTGGTGTGTTTATTATGTGTAACATTTCTAGTGTATGACTTTTGTTATAGTGTACTTGTTTTAAAATTGTCGTCGCATCGAAATTTGGTAAGTGGTTGCTTTTCATATAGTGGGTCATAAGTGCTGTTTTTTGTATATTATTTTGATGTCTTAATTTGAAGTTAGATTTGTGTTGGGTTATTCTTGTTATACCCTTGCAGAGGGTATTATAATTTTGTCGTGAAATGTGTAACGCATAGAAGGAGACATCTCCGACCCCATAAAGTATATATATTCTTGATCAGCATCAACAGCCGAGTCGATATAGACATGTCCGTTTTTCCGTCTGTCCGTCTGTCTGTTTCTATGCGAACTAGTCTCTCAGTTTTAAATCTATCTTAATGCAATTTTTTCTTTTGCACGCAGCACATACAGACCACTATATCATATAGCTGCCATAGGAACGATCGGTCGATACCTAAGTTTTTGTATAAAAAACATTTTGTTTTTCAAGATATCTTGACCAAACTCGGCATTTATTAGTTTTACTAAGCTCCTAATATATATGCAAAATCCAATAAAGATCGGACCACTATATCATATAGCTGCCATAGGAACTATCGGTCGAAAATTAAGTTTTTGTATGAAAAAACATTTTGTTTATCAAGATATCTTGACCAAACTCGGCATTTAATAGTTTTACTATGCTCCCCATATATATGCAAAATCCTATTAAGATCGGACCACTATATCATATAGCTGCCATAGGAGCGATCGGTCGAAAACTTGGTTTTTGATTAAAAACCTTTTTGTTTATCAAGATATCTTGACCAAACTCGGCATTAACTATTTTCCATGTGCTTCTTAGATACGGGCAAAGCACTATGAGCATTATGAAAAGGTTGGGTCTGCAAGGGTATTAGATCTTCGGCGTGACGAAGATATCCTTTCTTTCTCGTTTTTAGTTTGGATTTTGTTGTGCCGATGTACACTCTGTTGTATTATCCCCGCCACATGGTATTTTGTAAATGACATTACTTTTATCCATCGTTGGTATTAGTTTTACTATACTCCTCAAATATATGCAAAATTCTATTAAGATCGGACTACTATATCAAATAGCTGCCACAGGAACGATCGGTCGAAAATCAAGTTATTGTATGAAAAAAAGTTTTGCTTATCAAGATATTTTGACCAAACTGGACATTTATTTGTTTTACTAAGCTCCCCATATATATGCAAAAATCTATTAAGATCGGAATACTATATCAAATAGCTGCCATAGGAACGATCGGTCGAAAATCAAGTTATTGTATGAAAAAAAGTTTTGTTTATCAAGATATCTTGACCAAACTTGGCATTTATTAGTTTTACTATGCTCCCCATATATATGCAAAATCCTTTTAAGATCGGTCGGGGGTTCCCGACTAGAAAATACCCTGAATCCAAGTACAAGACCACAAAACAACTTTTATATATAAATGTAGGTAATATATTTATTTAGATTCATAAAAAAATTCTTAAGTTTAAATTAAACATATTGTAATGATATAGACATATATATAGAAACTTAATTTACCCTATCCTGAACACTTAGAGAGATACTACTGTGGTAATTATAAACTGTCTCGAATGTTCTAGCGCTAACTTCCTCACTGGAGAGATTTGAAAAAGCACAATCAATGTGAGAGTCACAATTGGTAGTGGGCGTTTTTAAATCTAATAGGCACCTAAATCCCTTCTTGACCAATTCATCGTAAAGGGCCCTACATCTATCAAATTTGCTCAAGCATAAATTAAAGTCTCCTAAAACAATGCAACTCTCCCTTAGAAATGAATATTGCTGAAATATATCCTTAAATTCAGTTTTAAACAAACCAAGCGGATATGACGGACTTTTGTAAATAACTAAAAAACATACAGACTTATAACGAAATATTGCATGCTCAAAAACGACTGACCCAGATATTTTCCTACCGCTTAAGCAATTAGATATATTGTTTAAAATTGCATTTTTAATATAAATGACGATTCCCCTCTTAGGTCGCACTGCATTAGGTATTACCTCGCAATCAAGACGGACAACAACAGTAAACCCTGGAATTTTAATATTTTCATTTGAGTATGTTGAGGCCTCACCGAAACATAGAACAGGCGACTGAAGCATAAGCTTATCTGATCGAATATCTTCAATATGACAGTGAATGCTTTCAGTATTATGAAAGAAAATGTCTAAGGCGGAACTGTTAACTAAGTGATCATAATGTGTTCGAAGTAGTTTTCCAGTCCGCAATTTCCCTATCCCATTTTGGACCTTATCGTTATTTTTCGGAGGCTTAGGAGGAACAAAATCTCCTATTATAAACAACCTGGAAGCAGTTGTTGCTCTACTACAAGCTACGTATATTGCAGCACGCTGCATACGAGAGCAAGTGTGAACCACCACTTTGCTATACGTAGTTCCCTGACTTTTGTGAATAGTTATACTTTCTGCAGGTACACTGGAAACTGCCTGCGGTCTATAGAAACTTGCTCATTTCTTCTATATTGAAAACTTTTAACTATTTTGTGAATTAGGGTCCAGAAAGGTTCAGTACGATGTGTACACTTTGAGCGAGCAAGTACTCCTACGGTATCATCTGAAAATTTCATCCATAAAGTTATGGGAGTGCTGGATGCATCGAAATCTATTTGCATTAACATGCCTGTTGCCCCATTAACTAATCCATCCCCAGTATCTACATTGACCGTAATCATATATTTTGCAGTGGTTTTTTAGAAGAAGGGACATGCACAATCCCTGTGTTTCGGACGACCTAAAGCTACTAACGGCTTGTAAGATTCTCTGTCTCCAAGCCGCAGTTAAATGTGTTGCTTTTATAAAATCATCAGCGGTAGAAATAAATTGATCAGTCGGAATTGAGTTTAGCTTTGTCGCCGCATTTGTACTAAATAGATGAATAGCATCATCGGGCTTTCCTCTAAAGGCGTTAAGCCTTTCAAACAATCTGGCAGATCGGGAAAATCTAGGCCATTTGTAATAGAAGTTTTAGGTTTTTTGCCTAATTTAAAGCTACGACTACACGTTTTGCAAAAACTTTAATTATTATTTTCAGAGGGAAATATAGAGGAAAGATATAAAATATCGGAGCTTACTTCTGCACTACACTTGCTTTCAATAACATCACGAGAAATGTTTTCCACTTGATGTGGAAACCACAGCTGGCCGGACTGGCAATTAAAACACCTCCATCGATGATGCTATTTAGAGAACTGTGTTATCTAACTAGGCTTTTAGCATATCCATTATCTATTGTATGTATTATCTACTGAATAATGAGGAAGACACTCGTTTTGTCGACCATTAAAAAAATAAATAAATGAAATAAGCCTTTGCAACAAAGGCACACCTGATCGGGACCCTGCTTAACTGTTCTATTGAATCCAGCTATCAGACCATCTAAGTTACTCCTAATAGCTGGAGAGATTCTATCCTCTGAAAAACTAATCACACGTTCACCCGTTCCTGGTAGCATCGCGCATATTCTCTGCTATCCTATTACCTGTATTACTCCTATACTGGCTAACTCGCTGGGACAAACTTCTATTGGCGTCAAAAGCCTCCTGTCGTGCATGAATGCGAGCACTTCGCCTTACCCTTGTGTTACGTGCCTGCTCAATAATCCTACGAATCGGATTCTGTTTAACATGTGATCTTTGATTCCTATCCCTAGCTCTTTCTAGAAGTCGTCGCTCTATATCTTGTCGATGGCGAGCTCGACGAATATTGTCTTGTTCTTGTTCGTCTGCCCTATAAACTGGGTTTTGTCTGCGTCTCGATCGACGCGAAGTATCAGCCAATTGCTCCTAATGTCTAACTGGAGAATTAGCTCGTCGAGTCGAATGGTCTACAGTATTTTGTCTTTGTTCGTTTGCCCTGTAGACTGGGTCTTGTCTGCGTCTCGATCGACGCGAAGTATTAGCCAATTGCTCCTGTTGTCTAACTGGAGAATTAGCTCGTCGAGTCGAGTGGTCTACAGTATTTTGTCTTTGTTCGTTTGCCCTATAAACTGGGTCTTGTCTGCGTCTCCATCGACGCGAAGTGTTAGCCAATCGCTCCTGTTGTCTAACTGGAGAATTAGCTCGTCGAGTCGATTGGTCTACAGTAGTTTGTCTTTGTTCGTTTGCCCGGTAGACTGGATCTTGTCTGCGTCTCGATCGACGCGAAGTATTAGCCAATTGCTCCTGTTGTCTAACTGGAGAATTCGCTCGTCGAGTCGAGTGGGCTACAGTATTTTGTCTTTGTTCGTTTGCCCGGTGGACTGGGTCTTGTCTGCGTCTCGATCGACGCGAAGTATTAGCAAATTGCTCCTGTTGTCTAACTGGAGAATTAGCTCGTCGAGTCGATTGGTCTACAGTAGTTTGTCTTTGTTCGTTTGCCCGGGAGACTGGGTCTTGTCTGCGTCTCCATCGACGCGAAGTATCAGCCAATTGCTCCTGTTGTCTAGCTGGAGAATTAGCTCGTCGAGTCGAATGGTCTACAGTATTTTGTCTTTGTTCGTTTGCCCTATAAACTGGGTTTTGTCTGCGTCTCGATCGACGCGAAGTATTAGCCAATTGCTCCTGTTTTCTAACTGGAGAATTAGCTCGTCGAGTCGAGTGGTCTACAGTATTTTGTCTTTGTTCGTTTGCCCTATAAACTGGGTCTTGTCTGCGTCTTCATCGACGCGAAGTATCAGCCAATTGCTCCTGTTGTCTAACTGGAGAATTAGCTCGTCGAGTCGAGTGGGCTACAGTATTTTGTCTTTGTTCGTTTGCCCGGTAGACTGTGTCTTGTCTGCGTCTCGATCGACGCGAAGTATTAGCCAATTGCTCCTGTTGTCTAACTGGAGAATTAGCTCGTCGAGTCGAGTGGGCTACAGTATTTTGTCTTTGTTCGTTTGCCCGGTGGACTGGGTCTTGTCTGCGTCTCGATCGACGCGAAATATTAGCCAATTGCTCCTGTTGTCTAACTGGAGAATTAGCTCGTCGAGTCGATTGGTCTACAGTAGTTTGTCTTTGTTCGTTTGCCCGGTAGACTGGATCTTGTCTGTGTCTCGATCGACGCGAAGTATTAGCCAATTGCTCCTGTTGTCTAACTGGACAATTAGCTCGTCGAGTCGAGTGGTCTACAGTATTTTGTCTTTGTTCGTTTGCCCTGTAAACTATGTCTTGTCTGCGAACTTGGTATCTTTGCATATTCCTATTTCTCTCAGTTTGGCTAAAACCTTCAGCATATTCAGAATTATACCTATTTAACTCATTTCTAGCTTGTTGTCTCCGAGCCCTATTCAAAACTGACAACTTTTTTGTCCTAGGTATTTTACTTAACTTTAAAACTTTAATAAAAATAAAAATGAAATATAGTAAAATTTGTGATTAAAATTAAATCATTCGAACTAATTATTTGCAATATAATTTATTAACATTTTTATATAATATATATATATATATATATGTGGATATATATATTTATTATATTGTTATATGTCTGGAATAAATAAAAAGTAGGTAATATTTGTGTAGTCTTTAAAAAGACTTTAAAATTATAATTATGTTCAAAAGCTTGCGATTTTTGAGATTTCAGCTTAAATGGTTTTCCAAAACTTCACTAACAACACTATCTGTGTGAATGGCAGAAATACGGTTCGTAATAAGTGTCTATCACACACTTGCACATACACGCCAAATTGTAACGGCCGATAACTATTGTTATCGATAATTCACTGTTTTTATTAAAATGGTCACAAAACACTGCAATTTATTTATTTTCAACCGCTCGGAACCGATAGAATAGTTTATTTGAATAATAATCGTTGTTAGATCACTAAGAAACGCAAAAATCACAAATTCTTACACCGCTCGACTCCGAAGTTCACTGTCAACTAAAGCAGTGCCTGTCCTGGAAACTGCCAGTAAGTCTAATTTTTAGTAGTTTTTTCAAACCGTTTTTTGGATTTCCCAGATTTTATGGCATTTAACGGACGAAATTTCTAAACAAATTTATGAAGGTGCAGCAGGTCATAAAATTATCAGTCATTTGACCTACATATGCAGATGCAGGTGTTTGCCATAAGTTTACCCTTTCGACCCAATGGGCTGCTGCAGGTAATAAGGGGTCAACATTCATTCATCAATTCAAACCCAAAATCATAAAAAAGAAGGGCGCACGTGAGACGCGTGCCAATAATGATATTTGCTTTAGTCTCTAGCTCTTATAGGTTCTGAGATCCTTGCGTTCATACAAACGGGCGGACGGATGGACGGACGGACAGACAGACGGACATGGCTAGATCGACCCTATAAAATATATATATTCTTGATCAGCATCAACAGCCGAGTCGATATAGACATGTCCGTTTGTCCGTCTGTCTGTTTCTATGCGAACTAGTCTCTCAGTTTTAAAGCTATCTTAATGAAACTTTGCAGAAGTCCCTTTTTCTGTTGCACGCAGCACATACAGACCACTATATCATATAGCTGCCATAGGAACGATCGGTCGATAACTAAGTTATTGTATAAAAAACATTTTGTTTTTCAAGATATCTTGACCAAACTCGGCATTTATTAGTTTTACTATGCTCCCCATATATATGCAAAATCCTATTAAGATCGGAAGACTATATCATATAGCTGCCATAGGAGCGATCGGTCGAAAACTAGGGTTTTGATTAAAAACCTTTTTGTTTATCAAGATATCTTGACCAAACTCGGCATTAACTATTTTTCATGTGCTTCTTATATACGGGCAAAGCACTATGAGCATTATGAAAAGGTTGGGTCTGCAAGGGTATTAGATCTTCGGCGTGACGAAGATATCCTTTCTTTCTCGTTTTTAGTTTGGATTTTGTTGCCGATGTACACTCTGTTGCAATTATTGTTATTATCCCCGCCACATGGTATTTTGTAAATGACATTACTTTTATCCATCGTTGGTATTAGTTTTACTATACTCCTCAAATATATGCAAAATTCTATTAAGATCGGACTACTATATCAAATAGCTGCCACAGGAACGATCGGTCGAAAATCAAGTTATTGTATGAAAAAAAGTTTTGTTTATCAAGATATCTTGACCAAACTTGGCATTTATTAGTTTTACTATGCTCCCCATATATATGCAAAACGACACCCGCACCACCTCCAACAAATTCGTAGAAGACGGATTTGTTTTTGGCATTGTGTAAAACATGTGTAAAATAAGTTTTCTGCTTTAAATTAAGTGACCTGACTATATCTGCTAAGCTTTCAGCTGAAACTATAGCTGGAAGTTTTATTAATCGGACATTGTTGTCTTCTGAATCTAGATTCTCGTCATTTTCATTAATGTTTAAGACATTTAAATGAGGATTTATTTCTGGCAATCCTAATACGCGAAATCTATCATCTACTACTTCTGGATTTTCAACATTTTCTTCATTTTCTGCCTGCACTGCATTTTCAAGAGCATGCTGAAGCTCACGGTCATTTAAGCTATTATATTTCCTGCGATTGCTCTCGATTAACTCATGATTCTGGCCGCAAAACGATTCGCAGTCTCTTGCTACTAGTTCTACATTTTCATCCCTCCATGGGACATACAACATAACCAACTCTCGAAAATAATTGCTCCTATCAGTATTAATATTAAATCTCCTATACCTATTTATAATAGGAGTGTTCCTCTTCTTTACGAACCCACTACCATCGCGAAGTGCGTAAACTAATTGTTGGGAAGCCCTGGATGTTTCGATGTCATCAGCATCATCTACATTTTAGCGAGTACCACTATGCCGTTTGCTAAAGCTGTAAAAAGCAGCAAAATCAGCTAGGCATAAACTATCTAAAGTGTCGTGGCGCTGAACAAAATGGTCTATTAGTCCCATTTCCAATATTGCTACTGAGTCATCGGGTAAGTTTTGCAACTGTTGTTTAGACTTCCTTAACCCAACCCGATTCTCTGTTAATGAGGTATTAATAAAAACCACTGCGTTACTGCTTTCGGACAAAGACATACCTAAACAGCAGTAAACGGCTTCCTGGGCTTCCTATATGCTGTTACCTTTGCTTTAAAGTTACATTGCCCCTGCTAATCTCACTTACAGCTTCACGCATTAGCTTTGAAATGCCACTCTGGGACTTGTTTATATAATTAACGACGTAACTGCAGCAAGCATAGGGATCTAATATAAACTGGATATCTATATTCGCGCGCTGCAGTAGAAGGAGATGAGTATTATTAGCATTAAGCTTAATTGCTGCGAATGATCGCTTCAAATATATTTTGGGCTTCTTTATACTTGACCTGAGTGCATTTATATAGCACTCATAACTTAAGTTAAGTTGATCGTGGGTCAAAAAGTTATTGAAATCGCTAAGGTAATCTATGCTTTCACGATCAAACGGATATTCTAAAACTTCTTGAATCTTTTCGAAATTTCTGCGATGCACTTCTTTATTTTCGGCATCTTCTTCTAATGGGAATAGAATTTCTGTTTGGGGCATGGGAGGGTATGGAATACCAAATCTACACATTTTTTGTGCCCTAACTTCTCGTCTACATGATGCCCGTGATTGTGAGTTTAATACTCCAAAAATAAAGCCAAATCCGGGTTATTTGTTTCCGTTGTGATAAACTGATGAATAAAGGACTTTACAGAGGGAATGCTTGACTCATCAGCCAAGTCAACTTTCGGGGCTCAACTCGCCAATAATACTTAATAACTCTGTGACTACCAAAAACACCGCCTTCCTTTTTCATTAGTTTTAAAACCTGCCTCTAACGAAAATCAAGTAACAGGGTCGGCTCTAATTAGACGGGCTTTATTGTCAAAACTTAAATTAGCTGCCAATTCATTTGAAATTTCTATCCTATCTACATTCTTAGAAAGTAAAACTAACAGCTCTGCCCATCTAGTCTCTGCTGCTGAAAAGGTTTTAAAAAATGTCGGAAGACCAATCTGCCTTATCATCGCCATCACCTTCTTTTTTTCTACTTCCCAATGAGCAGGTGAAGTGCGAATATTTTTCAAAACCCTATAGCAATCATCATGACGTATTAAATTTTCTAAATACTCCTCATTAAGGACTTGTGCCGTAATGCCTTGAGTGGCGCTGTGCTTACGTAAGCAAATGGAAGAGGGAACACTCCCTATATTAATCATTTGCAATTTTTTGAAATTAAGAAATAATTTATCTTTTCTACAACCTCGCCTATCAAAGTTTCTAAGTTCTGACCTAACTATGGTTGTAAAACTTTCTGCTCCCTTTCTCATAATGCCAGCAAAAATAGTTGGGAAGGCCACCTCCTCTCCAGAGGCTATAACTATTCTTTGCATGGCAATATTTTCGACAGGGACGTTTTCTAATAATGTTTTCCAACAAACGGAACCTCGTCAGACGAAAAAGACGACAACCACTGTTCATTAACAGTAATTTGATGCTTTCTGTACAGCTCGGTGTTGACTAAAAATTTTATTGCATCAGCAACTTTAAAAGGCCTAATGGTTTCAGCCATGAAATCATGGCTATATTCCATCCTACGTTTGAGATGAATTTGCACTACCTCGCTCTCATAAAACGCCCTCGGAAGGGACGTTACAACATTGGCCACAGGAATGGGTACATTGACCACTGCTCCTTTAATTGCATTTTGTTGACTTAATAATCATCTAAAGGCGTTAAGGCATTCAAACAATCTGGCAGATCGGGAAAATCTAGGCCATTTGTAATAGAAGTTTTAGGTTTTTTGCCTAATTTAATGCACGTTTTGCAAAAACTATATTTATTATTTTCAGAGGGAAATATAGAGGAAAGATATAAAATATCGGAGCTTACTTCTGCACTACACTTGCTTTCAATAACCTCACGAGAAATGTTTTCCACTTGATGTGGAAACCATAAGCCTTTGCAACAAAGGCAAACCTGATCGGGACCCTGCTTAACTGTTATATTGAATCCAGCTATCAGACCATCTAAGTTACTCCTAATAGCTGGAGAGATTCTATCCTCTGAAAAACTAATCGCACATTCACCCCTGTTCCTGGTAGCATTGCGCCTATTCTCTGTTATCCTATTACCTGTATTACTCCTATACTGGCTAACTCGCTGGGACAAACTTCTATTGGCGTTAAAAGCCTCCTGTCGTGCATGAATGCGAGCACTTCGCCTTACCCTTGTGTTACGTGCCTGCTCAATAATCCTACGAATCGGATTCTGTTTAACATGTGATCTTTGATTCCTATCCCTAGCTCTTTCTAAAAGTCGTCGTTCTATATCTTGTCGATGGCGAGCTCGACGAATATTGTCTTGTTCTTGTTCGTCTGCCCTATAAACTGGGTTTTGTCTGCGTCTCGATCGACGCGAAGTATTAGCCAATTGCTCCTGTTGTCTAACTGGAGAATTAGCTCGTCGAGTCGAGTGGTCTACAGTATTTTGTCTTTGTTCGTTTGCCCTATAAACTGGGTCTTGTCTGCGTCTCCATCGACGCGAAGTATCAGCCAATTGCTCCTGTTGTCTAACTGGAGAATTAGCTCGTCGAGTCGAATGGTCTACAGTATTTTGTCTTTGTTCGTTTGCCCTGTAGACTGGGTCTTGTCTGCGTCTCGATCGACGCGAAGTATTAGCCAATTGCTCCTGTTGTCTAACTGGAGAATTAGCTCGTCGAGTCGAGTGGTCTACAGTATTTTGTCTTTGTTCGTTTGCCCTATAAACTGGGTCTTGTCTGAGTCTCCATCGACGCGAAGTATCAGCCAATTGCTCCTGATGTCTAACTGGAGATTTAGCTCGTCGAGTCGAATGGTCTACAGTATTTTGTCTTTGTTCGTTTGCCCTGTAGACTGGGTCTTGTCTGCGTCTCGATCGACGCGAAGTATTAGCCAATTGCTCCTGTTGTCTAACTGGAGAATTAGCTCGTCGAGTCGAGTGGTCTACAGTATTTTGTCTTTGTTCGTTTGCCCTATAAACTGGGTCTTGTCTGCGTCTCCATCGACGCGAAGTATCAGCCAATTGCTCCTGTTGTCTAACTGGAGAATTAGCTCGTCGAGTCGAGTGGTCTGCAGTATTTTGTCTTTGTTCGTTTGCCCGGTAGACTGGGTCTTGTCTGCGTCTCGATCGACGCGAAGTATCAGCAATTGCTCCTGTTGTCTAACTGGAGAATTAGCTCGTCGAGTCGAGTGGTCTACAGTAGTTTGTCTTTGTTCGTTTGCCCGGTAGACTGGATCTTGTCTGCGTCTCGATCGACGCGAAGTATTAGCCAATTGCTCCTGTTGTCTAACTGGAGAATTAGCTCGTCGAGTCGAGTGGTCTACAGTATTTTGTCTTTGTTCGTTTGCCCTATAAACTGGGTCTTGTCTGCGTCTCCATCGACGCGAAGTATCAGCCAATTGCTCCTGTTGTCTAACTGGAGAATTAGCTCGTCGAGTCGAATGGTCTACAGTATTTTGTCTTTGTTCGTTTGCCCTGTAGACTGGGTCTTGTCTGCGTCTCGATCGACGCGAAGTATTAGCCAATTGCTCCTGTTGTCTAACTGGAGAATTAGCTCGTCGAGTCGAGTGGTCTACAGTATTTTGTCTTTGTTCGTTTGCCCTATAAACTGGGTCTTGTCTGCGTCTCCATCGACGCGAAGTATCAGCCAATTGCTCATGATGTCTAACTGGAGAATTAGCTCGTCGAGTCGAATGGTCTACAGTATTTTGTCTTTGTTCGTTTGCCCTGTAGACTGGGTCTTGTCTGCGTCTCGATCGACGCGAAGTATTAGCCAATTGCTCCTGTTGTCTAACTGGAGAATTAGCTCGTCGAGTCGAGTGGTCTTTGTTCGTTTGCCCTATAAACTGGGTCTTGTCTGCGTCTCCATCGACGCGAAGTATCAGCCAATTGCTCCTGTTGTCTAACTGGAGAATTAGCTCGTCGAGTCGAGTGGTCTACAGTATTTTGTCTTTGTTCGTTTGCCCGGTAGACTGGGTCTTGTCTGCGTCTCGATCGACGCGAAGTATCAGCAATTGCTCCTGTTGTCTAACTGGAGAATTAGCTCGTCGAGTCGAGTGGTCTACAGTAGTTTGACTTTGTTCGTTTGCCCGGTAGACTGGATCTTGTCTGCGTCTCGATCGACGCGAAGTATTAGACAATTGCTCCTGTTGTCTAACTGGACAATTAGCTCGTCGAGTCGAGTGGTCTACAGTATTTTGTCTTTGTTCGTTTGCCCTGTAAACTATGTCTTGTCTGCGAACTTGGTATCTTTGCATATTCCTATTTCTCTCAGTTTGGCTAAAACCTTCAGCATATTCAGAATTATACCTATTTAACTCATTTCTAGCTTGTTGTCTCCGAGCCCTATTCAAAACTGACAACTTTTTTGTCCTAGGTATTTTACTTACCTTTAAAACTTTAATAAAAATAAAAATGAAATATAGTAAAATTTGTGATTAAAATTAAATCATTCGAACTAATTATTTGCAATATAATTTATTAAAATTTTTATATAATATATATATATATATATATGTGGATATATATATTTATTATATTGTTATATGTCTGAAATAAATAAAAAGTAGGTAATATTTGTGTAGTCTTTAAAAAGACTTTAAAATTATAATTATGTTCAAAAGCTTGCGATTTTTGAGATTTCAGCTAAAATGGTTTTCCAAAAGTTCACTAACAACACCATCTGTGTGAATTGCATTCGCAGAAATACGGTTCCTAATAAGTGTCTATCACACACTTGCACATACACGCCAATTGTAACGGACGAAAACTATTTTTATCGATAATTCACTGTTTTTATTAAAATGGTCACAAAACACTGCAATTTATTTATTTTCAACCGCTCGGAACCGATAGAATAGTTTATTTGAATAATAATCGTTGTTAGATCACTAAGAAACGCAAAAATCACAAATTCTAACACCGCTCGACTCCGAAGTTCACTGTCAACTAAAGCAGTGCCTGTCCTGGAAACTGCCAGGAAGTCTAATTTTTAGTAGTTTTTTCAAACAGTTTTTGGATTTCCCAGATTTTATGGCATTTAACGGATTAAATTTCTAAACAAATTTATGAAGGTACAGCAGGTCATAAAATTATCAGTCATTTGACCTACATATGCAGATGCAGGTGTTTGCCATAAGTTTACCCTTTCGACCCAATGGGCTGCTGCAGGTAATAAGGGGTCAACATTCATTCATCAAATCAAACCCAAAATCATGAAAAAGACGGGCGCGCGTGAGACGCGTGCCAATAATGATATTTTCTCTAGTCTCCAGTCTCTAGCTCTTATAGGTTCTGAGATCCTTGCGTTCATACATACGGACGGACGGATGGACGGACGGACAGACAGACGGACATGGCTAGATCGACTCGGCTATTGATGCTGATCAAGAATATTTATACTTTATGGGGTCAGAGATGCTTCCTTCTGCCTGTTACATACATTTGCATTTGGCACAAATACAACATACCCTTTTACCATTTTCAGGGTATAAAAACGCAATTAACATTAAGATACAAATAAAATTGAAACAACTACTTAAACAATTTAAAAAATTTTTTAAGAAAAACATACATTTTTTACACGTCTGCGCTGATTGACGTGGAGGTTGAAACTATTTAACAATTTAATAAATGTCTGTAAGTTTTCGGTGTCCGTTTTGTAGTTTAGTCGTCTGTTGTTTGGTGTGTTTATTATGTGTAACATTTCTAGTGTACGACTTTTGTTATAGTGTACTTGTTTTTAAATTGTCGTCGCATCGAAATTTGGTAAGTGGTTGCTTTTCATACAGTGGGTCATAAGTGCTGTTTTTTGTATATTATTTTGAAGTCACATTTGCGTTGGGTTATTCTTGTTTTTAGTTTGGATTTTGTTGTGCCGATGTACACTCTGTTGCAATTATTGTTATTAGCCCCGCCACATGGTATTTTGTAAATGACATTACTTTTATCCATCATTCGTATTAGTTTTACTATACTCCTCAAATATATGCAAAAACCTATTAAGATCGGAATCAAATAGCTGCCATAGGAACGATCGGTCGAAAATCAAGTTATTGTAAGAAAAAAAGTTTTGTTTATCAAGATATCTTGACCAAACTTGGCATTTATTGAGAATAGATATACATACATATGATAACATTCTTTTGTAAGATTTAATAAAGATAATGATTTCTGAATAAGGAAATTAAATTATGCGTAAATTGACATTTTATTGATTTAATTTTAAGATGTATGCATATTTATGCATACTCTCATACATACACAAAACTAACCTGAAACAGCTCGCACTCCGCACTTGCCAAGCTTACTAAGGCTTTAACCAAAAAAAAAGAAGCATTTTATGGCATTTAACGGATTAAATTTCTAAACAAATTTATGAAGGTGCAGCAGGTCATAAAATTATCAGTCATTTGACCTACATATGCAGATGCAGGTGTTTGCCATAAGTTTACCCTTTCGACCCAATGGGCTGCTGCAGGTAATAAGGGGTCAACATTCATTCATCAAATCAAACCCAAAATCATGAAAAAGAAGGTCGCGCGTGAGACGCGTGCTAATAATGATATTTTCTCTAGTCTCCAGTCTCTAGCTCTTATAGGTTCTGAGATCCTTGCGTTCATACATACGGACGGACGGATGGACGGACGGACAGACAGACGGACATGGCTAGATCGACTCGGCTATTGATGCTGATCAAGAATATATATACTTTATGGGGTCAGAGCTGCTTCCTTCTGCCTGTTACATACATTTGCATTTGGCACAAATACAATATACCCTTTTTACCATTTTCAGGGTATAAAAACGCAATTAACATTAAGATACAAATAAAATTGAAACAACTACTGAAACAATTTAAAAATTTTTTTAAGAAAAACATACATTTTTTTACACGTCTGCGCTGATTGACGTGGAGGTTGCAACTATTTTACAATTTAATAAATGTCTGTAAGTTTTCGGTGTCCGTTTTGTAGTTTAGTCGTCTGTTGTTTGGTGTGTTTATTATGTGTAACATTTCTAGTGTATGACTTTTGTTATAGTGTACTTGTTTTTAAATTGTCGTCGCATCGAAATTTGGTAAGTGGTTGCTTTTCATACAGTGGGTCATAAGTGCTGTTTTTTGTATATTATTTTGAAATCTTAATTTGAAGTCACATTTGCGTTGGGTTATTCTTGTTTTTAGTTTGGATTTTGTTGTGCCGATGTACACTCTGTTGCAATTATTGTTATTAGCCCCGCCACATGGTATTTTGTAAATGACATTACTGTGTCTGTGAGTCGAAAATCAGAAATCCCAAAATATAGTCAAATTTGTATCGGACAGGCAGGCAGGCACCAACAGGCACAAAAACTTTTAAATGCACACAAAATTTAAAATTGTGCGTAAATTTGCTTGTGCGGACACATACATACACAACCATTTTAACGGTACCTAGACATAAAGAGAGCACTGAGAGTATGTGCGAGCGAGATAAAAATAAACAGCGATGCCGTTCTATCGCCCAAATCATAATTTGTTTATTATTATAATCACATATATAATAACATTAATCTATTGATAATATTTATTAATGCATCAGTTAAGCTCCTTAAGATTGTCTAATAATTATACATAAGCAGCATTATCCATTATTAACATCATGTAATTATAATAAATATTTACGAAATAAAATTGTCAAATTACGCGCTCAGATTTATAGTAACAGTGTTGAAAAGTTCCACTTTGTAGTCTTCGACTACTTGCGGGAAGAAAATAATGTGTACAAACACACATATGTATGTAAATTATTATAATGTATATACGTATGTGTATATGCACTGGTTAGGCCTAAGCCTAAAACGTATGTATGTATGAGAATAGATATACATACATATGATAACATTCTTTTGTATATACGTATGTGTATATGCACTGGTTAGGCCTAAGCCTAAAACGTATGTATGTATGAGAATAGATATACATACATATGATAACATTCTTTTGTAAGATTTAACAAAGATAATGATTTCTGAATAAGGAAATTAAATTTTGCGTAAATTGACATTTTATTGATTTAATTTTAAGATGCATGCATCTTTATGCATACTCTCATACATACACAAAACTAACTAAAAGCTAACTGAAATAGCTCGCACTACGCACTTGCCAAGCTTACTAAGGCTTTAACCAAAAAAAAAGCATTTTTTTGACTTATTTAGGTTTTTAATGGGTGAAGGAATAAAACTAATATTATTAGAAAAATAAATAGTCAAAAAAATTCTTTCTCCCCAATAGAATTGAACTTGCGCCCCGCAACCAACTGCTTCCCGTGGCTTTTTACCTTGCAGCCATACCGAAAGTTGCTACTAATTGAAAAAAAAACTGAACTAAAATAGGATCAAATATGTATGTACATAGAGCATACGATGCAATCGCAATTGTAATTCTTTTTGTGTGTATTAGTGCACATGTATACAGAAACTCTAGCGCTTTGTGCCAGCTGCCGCTGACTCGTGGCCTGCCAATATATATGTATGTACATATATAACCACATGGTTTCTTTAATAACTTCTATGTATCTTAACAGATCTTGATGAAATTTTCTACAGTGTATCTTATTGTACCATAGAATATTTGTGTATCCTCAAAAAGTCAATTGCATTTAAATTGTGGCTTAAATTGGTTGGCAATACAAGTTGGGTTTTTAACTTCATTTATAGCTCTAGGGTGGTAGCGGGGAGGTGGCGTTAGATATAAAATGAAAGATACTTGACATATATATAATATTCTAGAAGCAACATATCATGTTTGGTGACTCTAGCTCTAATTATTTACCCAATTTGCTCAAAAAACAGGAAGTCGATATCGATATTTATCGATTGTTTGGAAACGGAGTAAGTTATCGATTATCGGAAACAAACTCGATCTGCGCAGGCACTAGGAGCACCTACATCTAAGTCTCTAGCTCTTATAGGTTCTGAGCTCCTTGCGTTCATACATACGGACGGACGGACGGACAGACAGACAGACAGACGGACATGGCTAGATCGACTCGGCTATTGATGCTGATCAAGAATATATATACTTTATGGGGTCAGAGATGCTTCCTTCTGCCTGTTACATACATTTGCATTTGGCACAAATACAACATACCCTTTTTACCATTTTCAGGGTATAAAAACGCAATTAACATTAAAATACAAATAAAATTGAAACAACTACTTAAACAATTTAAAAAATTTTTTAAGAAAAACATACATTTTTTTACACGTCTGCGCTGATTGACGTGGAGGTTGAAACTATTTAACAATTTAATAAATGTCTGTAAGTTTTCGGTGTCCGTTTTGTAGTTTAGTCGTCTGTTGTTTGGTGTGTTTATTATGTGTAACATTTCTAGTGTACGGCTTTTGTTATAGTGTACTTGTTTTTAAATTGTCGTCGCATCGAAATTTGGTAAGTGGTTGCTTTTCATACAGTGGGTCATAAGTGCTGTTTTTTGTATATTATTTTGAAGTCACATTTGCGTTGGGTTATTCTTGTTTTTAGTTTGGATTTTGTTGTGCCGATGTACACTCTGTTGCAATTATTGTTATTAGCCCCGCCACATGGTATTTTGTAAATGACATTACTTTTATCCATCATTCGTATTAGTTTTACTATACTCCTCAAATATATGCAAAAACCTATTAAGATCGGAATCAAATAGCTGCCATAGGAACGATCGGTCGAAAATCAAGTTATTGTAAGAAAAAAAGTTTTGTTTATCAAGATATCTTGACCAAACTTGGCATTTATTGAGAATAGATATACATACATATGATAACATTCTTTTGTAAGATTTAATAAAGATAATGATTTCTGAATAAGGAAATTAAATTATGCGTAAATTGACATTTTATTGATTTAATTTTAAGATGTATGCATATTTATGCATACTCTCATACATACACAAAACTAACCTGAAACAGCTCGCACTCCGCACTTGCCAAGCTTACTAAGGCTTTAACCAAAAAAAAAGAAGCATTTTATGGCATTTAACGGATTAAATTTCTAAACAAATTTATGAAGGTGCAGCAGGTCATAAAATTATCAGTCATTTGACCTACATATGCAGATGCAGGTGTTTGCCATAAGTTTACCCTTTCGACCCAATGGGCTGCTACAGGTAATAAGGGGTCAACATTCATTCATCAAATCAAACCCAAAATCATGAAAAAGAAGGTCGCGCGTGAGACGCGTGCTAATAATGATATTTTCTCTAGTCTCCAGTCTCTAGCTCTTATAGGTTCTGAGATCCTTGCGTTCATACATACGGACGGACGGATGGACGGACGGACAGACAGACGGACATGGCTAGATCGACTCGGCTATTGATGCTGATCAAGAATATATATACTTTATGGGGTCAGAGCTGCTTCCTTCTGCCTGTTACATACATTTGCATTTGGCACAAATACAATATACCCTTTTTACCATTTTCAGGGTATAAAAACGCAATTAACATTAAGATACAAATAAAATTGAAACAACTACTTAAACAATTTAAAATTTTTTTTAAGAAAAACATACATTTTTTACACGTCTGCGCTGATTGACGTGGAGGTTGCAACTATTTTACAATTTAATAAATGTCTGTAAGTTTTCGGTGTCCGTTTTGTAGTTTAGTCGTCTGTTGTTTGGTGTGTTTATTATGTGTAACATTTCTAGTGTATGACTTTTGTTATAGTGTACTTGTTTTTAAATTGTCGTCGCATCGAAATTTGGTAAGTGGTTGCTTTTCATACAGTGGGTCATAAGTGCTGTTTTTTGTATATTATTTTGAAATCTTAATTTGAAGTCACATTTGCGTTGGGTTATTCTTGTTTTTAGTTTGGATTTTGTTGTGCCGATGTACACTCTGTTGCAATTATTGTTATTAGCCCCGCCACATGGTATTTTGTAAATGACATTACTGTGTCTGTGAGTCGAAAATCAGAAATCCCAAAATATAGTCAAATTTGTATCGGACAGGCAGGCAGGCACCAACAGGCACAAAAACTTTTAAATGCACACAAAATTTAAAATTGTGCGTAAATTTGCTTGTGCGGACACATACATACACAACCATTTTAACGGTACCTAGACATAAAGAGAGCACTGAGAGTATGTGCGAGCGAGATAAAAATAAACAGCGATGCCGTTCTATCGCCCAAATCATAATTTGTTTATTATTATAATCACACATATAATAACATTAATCTATTGATAATATTTATTAATGCATCAGTTAAGCTCCTTAAGATTGTCTAATAATTATACATAAGCAGCATTATCCATTATTAACATCATGTAATTATAATAAATATTTACGAAATAAAATTGTCAAATTACGCGCTCAGATTTATAGTAACAGTGTTGAAAAGTTCCACTTTGTAGTCTTCGACTACTTGCGGGAAGAAAATAATGTGTACAAACACACATATGTATGTAAATTATTATAATGTATATACGTATGTGTATATGCACTGGTTAGGCCTAAGCCTAAAACGTATGTATGTATGAGAATAGATATACATACATATGATAACATTCTTTTGTATATACGTATGTGTATATGCACTGGTTAGGCCTAAGCCTAAAACGTATGTATGTATGAGAATAGATATACATACATATGATAACATTCTTTTGTAAGATTTAACAAAGATAATGATTTCTGAATAAGGAAATTAAATTTTGCGTAAATTGACATTTTATTGATTTAATTTTAAGATGCATGCATCTTTATGCATACTCTCATACATACACAAAACTAACTAAAAGCTAACTGAAATAGCTCGCACTACGCACTTGCCAAGCTTACTAAGGCTTTAACCAAAAAAAAGCATTTTTTTGACTTATTTAGGTTTTTAATGGGTGAAGGAATAAAACTAATATTATTAGAAAAATAAATAGTCAAAAAAATTCTTTCTCCCCAATAGAATTGAACTTGCGCCCCGCAACCAACTGCTTCCCGTGGCTTTTTACCTTGCAGCCATACCGAAAGTTGCTACTAATTGAAAAAAAAACTGAACTAAAATAGGATCAAATATGTATGTACATAGAGCATACGATGCAATCGCAATTGTAATTCTTTTTGTGTGTATTAGTGCACATGTATACAGAAACTCTAGCGCTTTGTGCCAGCTGCCGCTGACTCGTGGCCTGCCAATATATATGTATGTACATATATAACCACATGGTTTCTTTAATAACTTCTATGTATCTTAACCGATCTTGATGAAATTTTCTACAGTGTATCTTATTGTACCATAGAATATTTGTGTATCCTCAAAAAGTCAATTGCATTTAAATTGTGGCTTAAATTGGTTGGCAATACAAGTTGGGTTATTAACTTGATTTATAGCTCTAGGGTGGTAGCGGGGAGGTGGCGTTAGATATAAAATGAAAGATACTTGACATATATATAATATTCTAGAAGCAACATATCATGTTTGGTGACTCTAGCTCTAATTATTTACCCAATTTGCTCAAAAAACAGGAAGTCGATATCGATATTTATCGATTGTTTGGAAACGGAGTAAGTTATCGATTATCGGAAACAAACTCGATCTGCGCAGGCACTAGGAGCACCTACATCTGAGTCTCTAGCTCTTATAGGTTCTGAGCTCCTTGCGTTCATACATACGGACGGACGGACGGACAGACAGACAGACGGACATGGCTAGATCGACTCGGCTATTGATGCTGATCAAGAATATATATACTTTATGGGGTCGGAGATGCTTCCTTCTGCCTGTTACATACATTTGCATTTTGAACAAATACAATATACCCTTTTTACCCATTTTCAATGGGTTCAGGGTATAAAAATGTTGTTTATCAAGATATCTTGACCAAACACAGCATTTACTAGTTTTACTATGCTCCTCATATATATGCAAAATTCTATTAAGATCGGACCACTATGTCATATAGCCGCCATAGGAACGATCGGTCGAAAATTAAGTTTTTGTATAAAAAAACATTTTGTTTGTCAAGATATCTTGACCAAACTCGGCATTTATTAGTTTTACTAAGCTCCTCATATATATGCAAAATCCTATTAAGATCGGACCACTATATCATATAGCTGCCATAGGAACGATCGATCGAAAATTAAGTTTTTGTATGAAAAAACATTTTGTTTTTCAAGATATCTTAACCAAACTCGGCATTTATTATACCCTTGCAGAGGGTATTATAATTTTGTCGTGAAATGTGTAACGCATAGAAGGAGACATCTCCGACCCCATAAAGTATATATATTCTTGATCAGCATCAACAGCCGAGTCGAAATAGCCATGTCCGTCTGTCCGTCTGTCCGTCTGTCTGTTTCTATGCGAACTAGTCCCTCAGTTTTAAAGCTATCTTAATGAAACTTTGCAGAAGTCCCTATTTCCTTTGCACGCAGCACATATGTCAAAACCAGCTGGATCGGACCACTATATCATATAGCTGCCATAGGAACGATCGGTCGAAAATTAAGTTTTTGTATGAAAAAACCTTTTGTTTATCAAGATATCTTGACCAAACTCGACATTTATTAGTTTTACTATGCTCCTCATATATATGCAAAATTCTATTAAGATCGGACCACTATATCATATAGCCGCCATAGGAACGATCGGTCGAAAATTAAGTTTTTGTATGAAAAAACATTTTGTTTGTCAAGATATCTTGACCAAACTCGGCATTTATTAGTTTTACTAAGCTCCTCATATATATGCAAAATCCTATTAAGATCGGACCACTATATCATATAGCTGCTATAGGAACGATCGGTCGAAAATTAAGTTTTTGTATGAAAAAACATTTTGTTTGTCAAGATATCTTGACCAAACTCGGCATTTATTAGTTTTACTATGCTCCTCATATATATGCAAAATCCTATTAATATCGGACCACTATATCATATAGCTGCCATAGGAACGATCGATCGAAAATTAAGTTTTTGTATGAAAAAACATTTTGTTTTTCAAGATATCTTGACCAAACTCGGCATTTATTAGTTTTACTATGCTCCTCATATATATGCAAAATCCTATTAATATCGGACCACTATATCATATAGCTGCCATAGGAACGATCGATCGAAAATTAAGTTTTTGTATGAAAAAACATTTTGTTTTTCAAGATATCTTAACCAAACTCGGCATTTATTATACCCTTGCAGAGGGTATTATAATTTTGTCGTGAAATGTGTAACGCATAGAAGGAGACATCTCCGACCCCATAAAGTATATATATTCTTGATCAGCATCAACAGCCGAGTCGATATAGCCATGTCCGTCTGTCCGTCTGTCCGTCTGTCTGTTTCTATGCGAACTAGTCCCTCAGTTTTAAAGCTATCTAAATGAAACTTTGTAGAAGTCCCTATTTCTGTTGCACGCAGCACATATGTCAAAACCAGCTGGATCGGACCACTATATCATATAGCTGCCATAGGAACAATCGGTCGAAAATTAAGTTTTTGTATGAAAAAACCTTTTGTTTATCAAGATATCTTGACCAAACTCGACATTTATTAGTTTTACTATGTTCCTCATATATATGCAAAATTCTATTAAGATCGGACCACTATATCATATAGCCGCCATAGGAACGATCGGTCGAAAATTAAGTTTTTGTATGAAAAAACATTTTGTTTGTCAAGATATCTTGACCAAACTCGGCATTTATTAGTTTTACTAAGCTCCTCATATATATGCAAAATCCTATTAAGATCCGACCACTATATCATATAGCTGCCACAGGAACGATCGGTCGAAAATTAAGTTTTTGTATGAAAAAACCTTTTGTTTATCAAGATATCTTGACCAAACTCGACATTTATTAGTTTTACTATGCTCCTCATATATATGCAAAATTCTATTAAGATCGGACCACTATATCATATAGCCGCCATAGGAACGATCGGTCGAAAATTAAGTTTTTGTATGAAAAAACATTTTGTTTATCAAGATATCTTGACCAAACTCGACATTTATTAGTTTTACTATGCTCCTCATATATATGCAAAATTCGATTAAGATCGGACCCCTATGTCATATAGCCGCCATAGGAACGATCGGTCGAAAATTAAGTTTTTGTATGAAAAAACATTTAGTTTGTCAAGATATCTTGACCAAACTCGGCATTTATTAGTTTTACTATGCTCCTCATATATATGCAAAATCCTATTAAGATCGGACCACTATATCATATAGCTGCCATAGGAACGATCGATCGAAAATTAAGTTTTTGTATGAAAAAACATTTTGTTTTTCAAGATATCTTAACCAAACTCGGCATTTATTATACCCTTGCAGAGGGTATTATAATTTTGTCGTGAAATGTGTAACGCATAGAAGGAGACATCTCCGACCCCATAAAGTATATATATTCTTGATCAGCATCAACAGCCGAGTCGATATAGCCATGTCCGTCTGTCCGTCTGTCTGTTTCTATGCGAACTAGTCCCTCAGTTTTAAAGCTATCTTAATAAAACTTTGCAGAAGTCCCTATTTCTGTTGCACGCAGCACATATGTCAAAACCAGCTGGATCGGACCACTATATCATATAGCTGCCATAGGAACGATCGGTCGAAAATTAAGTTTTTGTATGAAAAAACCTTTTGTTTATCAAGATATCTTGACCAAACTCGACATTTATTAGTTTTACTATGCTCCTCATATATATGCAAAATTCGATTAAGATCGGACCCCTATGTCATATAGCCGCCATAGGAACGATCGGTCGAAAATTAAGTTTTTGTATGAAAAAACATTTTGTTTGTCAAGATATCTTGACCAAACTCGGCATTTATGAGTTTTACTATGCTCCTCATATATATGCAAAATCCTATTAAGATCGGACCACTATATCATATAGCTGCCATAGGAACGATCGATCGAAAATTAAGTTTTTGTATGAAAAAACATTTTGTTTTTCAAGATATCTTAACCAAACTCGGCATTTATTATACCCTTGCAGAGGGTATTATAATTTTGTCGTGAAATGTGTAACGCATAGAAGGAGACATCTCCGACCCCATAAAGTATATATATTCTTGATCAGCATCAACAGCCGAGTCGATATAGCCATGTCCGTCTGTCCGTCTGTCTGTTTCTATGCGAACTAGTCCCTCAGTTTTAAAGCTATCTTAATGAAACTTTGCAGAAGTCCCTATTTCTGTTGCACGCAGCACATATGTCAAAACCAGCTGGATCGGACCACTATATCATATAGCTGCCATAGGAACGATCGGTCGAAAATTAAGTTTTTGTATGAAAAAACCTTTTGTTTATCAAGATATCTTGACCAAACTCGACATTTATTAGTTTTACTATGCTCCTCATATATATGCAAAATTCTATTAAGATCGGACCACTATATCATATAGCCGCCATAGGAACGATCGGTCGAAAATTAAGTTTTTGTATGAAAAAACATTTTGTTTGTCAAGATATCTTGACCAAACTCGGCATTTATTAGTTTTACTAAGCTCCTCATATATATGCAAAATCCTATTAAGATCGGACCACTATATCATATAGCTGCCATAGGAACGATAGGTCGAAAATTAAGTTTTTGTATGAAAAAACCTTTTGTTTATCAAGATATCTTGACCAAACTCGACATTTATTAGTTTTACTATGCTCCTCATATATATTCAAAATTCTATTAAGATCGGACCACTATATCATATAGCCGCCATAGGAACGATCGGTCGAAAATTAAGTTTTTGTATGAAAAAACATTTTGTTTGTCAAGATATCTTGACCAAACTCGGCATTTATTAGTTTTACTAAGCTCCTCATATAAATGCAAAATCCTATTAAGATCGGACCACTATATCATATAGCTGCCATAGGAACGATCGGTCGAAAATTAAGTTTTTGTATGAAAAAACCTTTTGTTTATCAAGATATCTTGACCAAACTCGACATTTATTAGTTTTACTATGCTCCTCATATATATGCAAAATTCTATTAAGATCGGACCACTATATCATATAGCCGCCATAGGAACGATCGGTCGAAAATTAAGTTTTTGTATGAAAAAACATTTTGTTTGTCAAGATATATCGGTCGAAAATTAAGTTTTTGTATGAAAAAACCTTTTGTTTATCATGATATCTTGACCAAACTCGACATTTATTAGTTTTACTATGCTCCTCATATATATGCAAAATTCTATTAAGATCGGACCACTATATCATATAGCCGCCATAGGAACGATCGGTCGAAAATTAAGTTTTTGTATGAAAAAACCTTTTGTTTATCAAGATATCTTGACCAAACTCGGCATTTATTAGTTTTACTAAGCTCCTCATATATATGCAAAATCCTATTAAGATCGGAACACTATATCATATAGCTGCCATAGGAACGATCGGTCGAAAATTAAGTTTTTATATGAAAAAACCTTTTGTTTATCAAGATATCTTGACCAAACTCGACATTTATTAGTTTTACTATGCTCCTCATATATATGCAAAATTCTATTAAGATCGGACCACTATATCATATAGCTGCCATAAGAACGATCTGTCAAAAATTAAGTTGCTGTATGACAAACGTTTCTGTTTATCAAGATATTTTGTCGAAACTCGGCATTTACTTACTATGCAGCTCATATATATGCAAAATCTTATTAAGATCGGACCAGGATATCATATAGCTGCCATCGGAACGATCGGTCAAAAATTAAGTTGTTGTATGTAAAGCATGTTTTTTATAAATATATCTTGACTAATCTCGGCATTTATTAATTTTGCTATGCTCCTCATATAAATGCTAAATCCTATTAATGTCGGACCACTATATCATATAGCTGCCATATGAACTATCGGTCGAAAATTAAATTATAATAAAAAAAATGTTGTTTATCAAGATATCTTGACCACTCTCGATATTATTATTATTAGTTTTACTCTAGTCCTCATATATATGCAAAATCCTATTAACATCGGACCTCTATGTCATATAGCTGCCATAGAAACGATCGGTCGAAAATTAAGTTGTTATATGAAAAAAAGTTTTGCTTATCAAGATATCTTGACCAAACTCGGCATTTATTAGTTTAACTATGCTCGCCATATATATGCAAAATCCTATTAAGGTCGGAACTTCATATAGCTGCCATAGGAACGATCGGTCGAAAATTAGGTGTTGTATAAAAAAAAAAAAGTTGTTTATCAAGATATCTTGACCAAACTCGGCATTTATTAGTTTTACTATGCTCGCCATATATATGCAAAATCCTATTAAGGTCGGAACTTCATACAGCTGCCATGGGAACGATCGGTCGAAAATTAAGGTGTTGTATGAAAAAAAAGTTGTTTATCAAGATATCTTGACCAAACTCGGCATTTATTAGTTTTACTATGCTCGCCATAAAATCCTATTAAGGTCGGAACTTCATATAGCTGCCATAGGAATGATCCGTCGAAAATTAAGTTGTTGTATGAAAACAAGTTTTGTTTATCAATATATCTTGACCAAGCTCGGCATTTATTATTTTGACTATGCTCCTCATATATATGCAGAATCCTATTAAGTTCGGACCACTGTATCATATAGCTGTTATAGGAACGATTGATCAAAAATTAAGTTGTTTTGAAAAAAATGTTTGATTATCAAGATATCTTGACCAAACTCGGCGTTTATTAGGTTTACTATGCTCCCCATATATATGCAAAATCCAGTTAAGATCTGACCTTCATATAGCTGCCAACGGAACGATCGGTCGAAAATTAAGGTGTTGCATGAAAAAAAATGTTGTTTATCAAGATATCTTGACCAAACTCGGCATTTACTTGCTATGCTCCTCATATATATGCAAAATCCTATTAAGATCGGACCACTATATCATATAGCTGCCATAGGAACGATCGATCAGAAATTAAGTTGTATGAAAAAAGTTTTGTTTATCAAGATATCTTGACCAAAGTCGGCATTTATTAGTTTTACTATGCTCCTCAAATATATGAAAAATCCTATTAAGATCGGACCACTATATCATATAACTGAAATAGAAACGATCTGTCGAAAATTAAGTTGTATGAAAAAAAGTTATGTTTATCAAAATATCTTGACCAAACTCGGCATTTATTAGTTTTACTATGCGCCCCACATATATGCAAAATCCTTTTAAGATCGGACCGCTATATCATATAGCTGTCATAGGAACGATAGGTCGAAAATTAAGTTATTGTATAAAAAAAAATGTTTATCAAGATATCTTGACCATCTGATATATGCAAATTCCCTTTAAGATCGGACCTCTATATCAGATAACTGCCATAGAAACGATCGGTTGAAAATTAAGTTGTAATATGAAATAAAGTTTTGATATTCTGTTTGGCGACCTTTCCATTTGATAATTATTTGTTTGGCTGGCTCGAGGTCGGGGGTTCACTTATTCAATCCAATATTGAAAACGCAATGTTTGATATTAACCAATATATTTCGGCTGCACTTCGGCAACCGTCTTCAGGGCACTAACACAAAAAAAAAAAAAAAACACAATTAACATTAAGATAAAAATAAAATTAAAACAACTACTTAAACAATTTAAAAAAAACACACATTGTTTTACACGTCTGCGCTGATTGACGTGGAGGTTGAAACTATTTTACAATTTAATAAATGTCTGTAAGTTTTCGGTGTCCGTTTTGTAGTTTCGTCGTCTGTTGTTTGATGTGTTTATTATGTGTAACATAAGATTGGCAGATTGGCCTGTATCCCGAGGGTTCCTCTATTGGCTTGTCCCCTTTCGGTAGAAGGATTAGTTTCTGTCGCTTCCATCTCTTAGGGAATACACCGTCCTGTAGACATTTAGTATATGTCTCGGCGAAGGCGTCGGGTTTCGTTAGCATTGCTAACTTTAGCGCCTTGTTTGGCCCCCATCTGAACCTGGAGCCTTTTTGTCGCCTAGTTTTTTGTTTGCCGCTAACACGTCGTCTGCCCAGTCGTGGGTGTTGGGGGAACAGTGTCTCAACTATAGTGGCAAGTGCGGTAGGGCAGGTCACGTGGGTTGTTCTCTGGCTGCGGATCTTCTTCGTGACGACCTTGTATGCCGTGCCCCACGGGTTAACATCGGCCTCATCGCATATTTTCTGGAAGCAGCTGGATTTGCTTCGTTTAATGCTTCTCTTGAGGTCTCGCTTGGCTGCCCGCAGGTCTTCCAGCCTAGATGCAAAGTCTGGGTGGCCTCGGGCACGCTGAGAGCGCCTTCTAGCACGCAGGCAGGCCTTCCTTAGGTCGCTGATTTGCTCATTCCACCAGTAGCAAGGTGCTCCTCTTCTGTTTGGCATCCTCCTGGGCATGGATAAGTCGCACGCGTCCGAGATGTTTTCCATGTCCTCTGCTAACTCCGTGGCCCAAGTCCATTGAGCATGAAGTAAGGAGTCCGTGTAGGTTTCCTTCCATTTGGGGCCTGTTGTTTTGGGCTGCTGTTTTCTCCGTCCTCTCCCGCGGATCTCGAAATGCACTGCTCGGTGGTCGCTGAATGTGAATTTGATTGCTGACTTTCCATGTAGTTAGAATATAAAGTGAGCTGCTGAGCAGGGTAAGGTCTATAATAGAGCCTCTACCGGCCTTGTAGTAAGTGAGTTCCTGCCCGTCGTTTGCAAGGCCCAGGTCGAGCGCCGCGAACTCTTCTAGCAGGGTGGTCCCTCTCGCATTAGTTTCCTTGCTTCCCCATTCCACGGCCCAGGCGTTAAAGTCTCCGGCTATGACGAGAGGAGCTCTGTTGCGGGCGTCTTCTGTTATTTCTTCCAGCATGGACTGAAATTGCCGCAGTTCCCAGCTTGGGGGTACTTAGCAACTGTAAACGGTGATTCCATTAATTTTTGCTCTCACGCTCTGACCTCCTGGACCGGTGATTTGAGAGACCAAATGGCCGCTTTTCCACATTTACTTGCCACCCAGCCACTTCCAGCGATAGGCTTGTATGGCTCGCAGATAATTGCGACGTCCGCATTTCTCTCCCGTATTGATTGTGTCAGCAGGGCCTGAGCAGCCTCACAGTGGTTGAGGTTCAGCTGTGTCCACTTTATTTTCTGTTGGCCAGGGCGCTCCTAAACACGGGGCATCTGCCGCTGCCGACAATGTGCTTGCAGTCGGCATTCCTTTCCTTACAGAGCATGCACTGGGGCTCTTGTTTGCAGTCCTTAGCCAGATGGTCCTTTCCTCCGCATCGTCGGCACAGATTCGATCTGTCTAGATCACTTTTGCAGTGTCTTGCTAGATGTCCAAACTCGAGGCATCTGAAACATCTGGTGATGTTTATCCGTTCGCGGATTCTTGAGTTAACCCAGCCTACTTTCAGGAAGCCTACTGAAAGGGCCTTTTTCGCGCTTCCCGCTGGCAGTCTTATCGTCGCCGTCTGTGTTTGGCCTTTCGGAGGCTGATATTCTCTGGGGCTATGTCCAGTATTTGGATTTGACCCCTCATCGCCTCACAGATATTCTCCCTGGTCGTGATCTCGTCCAGGTCCTTGCACTCAACGGTCACTCGGTGGGACAGCGTCAGGACCTCTGCATTTTCGCCTAACGTTTCGCCTACCAGGTTTCCAAACGCTATGGTATTCTCTCCCGAGTGGTTAAGCTGGAGTAGTAGGTCTCCTTTTTGTGTCCTCCTTATTCTTGTCACCGCTTTTCCGAGCTCGCCCAGTTTTTCGTCCGCTTTAACTTTCCTCAGTATCTCTGAGTAGCTCGCTTCGCCTTTTGCCGAGATGACTATTGCATCCGGTCGCGCATTTTCCTTGAGCAATCCCTTGCTGTTTTTCCGGGTGACCTCCTTCCTTTTCTTGTATGTGACCTCCTTCCACTTGTACCGTTGATACGGTAGCCTGGCTACCGGCTGGTCCTCGGATTCGTTTTGTTTGTGGTGTCCGTGCTATGGCTTGCTTCCGCTTGACGTCTATCGTCGTCCTGAACAATGGCGATGTTTGAGACGACTGGTGCGTCCTGATGATCTCCTTGGCTCCTCCGTCGTGCAACTGGATTGCCGCCAGCTCGTAGAGCACTCTGATGCTCTCTATCGAGTCTCGCATTGGCTGGTGGATGGAGCGTCGCTTGCCATCTTCGAGCATGACTACCAGCTTTGAGATCTCCTGCCCGAGTTCTCGTAGTGCTGAGCTGCTCTGGTTTGCCGTCGTTGGCTCACGTTCTGAGTTCGTCTCTGTCGGGGCGGCTGTTGGAACACCTAGTGGTGATCTCGCCATTCTGCTGCTCTTTGCAAAAGCATCACAGACACAGCATTTATTATTTTTACTATGCTCCTCTTATATATGCAAACCCCTATTAAGATCGGACCACTATATTGTATAGCTGCCATAGGAACGATCGTTCGAAAACTAATTTGTTGTATGAAAACAAGTTATGTTTATCAAGATATCTTGACCAAAATCGGCATTTATTAGTTTTCCTAAGCTTCCCACATATATGCAAAATCCTATTAAGATCGGACCTCTATATCATATAGCTGCCATAAGAACTAACGGTCGAAAATTAAGGGGTTGTATGAACACAAGTTTTGTTTATCAAGATATCTTGACCAAACTCGGCATTTATTAGTTTTACTATACTCCTCATATATGTGCAAAATCCTATTAAGATCGGACTACTATATCATATAGCTGCCATATGAACGATCGGTCGAAAATTAAGTTGTGTGAAAAAAAATCTTGTTTATCAAGACATCTTGGCCATACACAGCATTTATTAGTTTTACTATGCTCCTCATATATATGCCAAATCCTATTAAGAGCGGACCACTGTATCATACAGCTACCGTAGGAACGATCGGTCGAAAATTAGGTTGTTGTATGAAAAATAATGTTGTTTATCAAGATATATTGACCAAACTCAGCATTTATTAGTTTTACTATGCTCTTCATATATATGCAAAATCCTATTAAGATCGGACCACTGTATCAAATAGCTGCCAAAGGAACGATCGGACGAAAGTCAAGTTATTGTATAAAAAAAAAGTTGTATCAAGATATATTGACCAAACTCGGCATTTATTTGTTTTACTATGCTCCCCACATATATTCAAAATCCTATTAAGATCGGACCTCTATATCATATAGCTGCCATAGGAACTATCGATCGAAAATAAAGGTGTTGTATGAAAAAAATGTTGCTTATCAAGATATCTTGACCAAACTCGGCATTTATTAGTTTTCTATGCTCATCATATGTGTGCAAAATCCTATTAAGATCGGACTACTATATCATATAGCTGCCATAAGAACGATCGGTCGAAAATTAAGTGGTGTGAAAAAAAATGTTGTTTATCAAGACATCTTGGCCAAACACAGCATTTATTAGTTTTACTATGCTCCTCATATATATGCCAAATCCTATTAAGAGCGGACCACTGTATCATACAGCTACCATAGGAACGATCGGTCGAAAATTAGGTTGTTGTATGAAAAAGAATGTTGTTTATCAAGATATATTGACCAAACTCAGCATTTATTAGTTTTACTATGCTCTTCATATATATGCAAAATCCTATTAAGATCAGACCACTATATCATATAGCTGCCATAGGAACTATCGGTCGAAAATTAGGTTGTTGTATGAAAAAAAGTTTTGTTTATCTAGTTATCTTGACCAAACTCGGCATTTATTAGTTTTACTATGTTCCCCATATATATGCAAAATCCTATTAAGATCGGACCTCTATATTATATAGCTGCCATAGGAGCAATCGAAAATAAAGGTGTTGTATGAAAAAGAATGTTGCTCATCAAGATATATTGACCAAACTCGGCATTTATTAGTTTTACTATGTTCCCCATATATAAGCATAATCCTATTAAGATCGGACCACTATATCATATAGCTGCCATAGGAACGATCGGTCGAAAATTAAGTTGTTGCACGAAAAAAAGTTATGTTTATCAAGATATCTTGACCAAACTCGGCATTTATTAGTTTTACTATGCACCTCAAATATATGCAAAATCCTATTAAGATCGGAACACTATATCATATAGCTGCTATAGGACTGATCGGTTGAAAATTAAGTTTATGTATGAAAACAAGTTTTATTTCTCAAGATAACTTTACCACGCTCGACATTTATTATTTTTACTATGCTCCTCATATATATGCAAAATCCTTTTAAGATCGGACCACTATATCATATAGCTGCCATAGGAACGATCGGTCGAAAATTAAGTTGTTGTATGTAAAACATGCTTTTTTACCTATATATCTTGACTAACCTCGGCATTTATTAGTTTTACTATGCTCCTCATATATATGCAAAATCCTTTTAAGATCGGACCACTATATCATGGAGCTGCTATAGGAACGATCGGTCGAAAATTAAGTTGTATGATAACAACTTTTGTTTATCAAGATATCTTGACCAAGCTCGACATTTATTATTTTTACTATGCTCCTCATATATATCCAAAATTCTTTTAAGATCGGACCTCTATATCAGATAACTGTCATACGAACGATCGGTCGAAAATTAAGTTGTTGTATGAAAGCAAGTTTTGTTTATCAAGATATCTTGACCAAACTCTGCATTTATTAGTTTTACTTTGCTCCTCAAATATATGCAAAATCCTATTAAGATCGGACCACTGTATTGTATAGCTGCCATAGGAACGATCGTTCGAAAACTAATTTGTTGTATGAAAACAAGTTTTGTTTATCAAGATATCTTGACCAAGCTCGGCATTTTTTAGTTTTACTATGCTCCTCATATTTGTGCAAAATCCTATTAAGATCGGACCACTGTATTATATAGCTGCCATAGGAACGATCGTTCGAAAATTAATTTGTTGTATGAAAACAAGTTTTCTTTGTCAAGATATCTTGTCCAAGCTCAGCATTTATTAGTTTTACTATGCTCCTCATATATATGCAAAATTCTATTAAGATCGGACCTCTATATCAAATAGCTGCCATAGGATCAATCGGTCGAAAATTAAGGTGTTGTATGAAAAAAAATGTTGTTTATCAAGATATTTTGACCAAACACAGCATTTATTAGTTTTACTATGCTCCTCTTATATATGCAAAACCCTATTAAGATCGGACCACTGTATTGTATAGCTGCCATAGGAACGATCGTTCGAAAACTAATTTGTTGTATGAAAACAAGTTTTGTTTATCAAGATATCTTGACCAAGCTCGGCATTTTTTAGTTTTACTATGCTCCTCATATTTGTGCAAAATCCTATTAAGATCGGACCACTGTATTATATAGCTGCCATAGGAACGATCGTTCGAAAATTAATTTGTTGTATGAAAACAAGTTTTCTTTGTCAAGATATCTTGTCCAAGCTCAGCATTTATTAGTTTTACTATGCTCCTCATATATATGCAAAATTCTATTAAGATCGGACCTCTATATCATATAACTGCCATACGAACGATCGGTCGAAAATTAAGTTGTTGTATGAAAGCAAGTTTTGTTTATCAAGATATCTTGACCAAATTCTGCATTTATTAGTTTTACTATGCTCCTCAAATATATGCAAAATCCTATTGAGATCGGACCACTATATCAAATAGCTGCAATAGGATCAATCGGTCGAAAATTAAGGTGTTGTATGAAAAAAAATGTTGTTTATCAAGATATCTTGACCAAACACAGCATTTATTAGTTTTATTATGCTCCTCTTATATATGCAAAATCCTATTAAGATCGGACCACTGTACTATATAGCTGCCATAGGAACGATCGTTCGAAAATTAATTTGTTGTATGAAAACAAGTTTTGTTTATCGAGATAACTTGACCAGGCTCGGCATTTATTATTTTTACTATGCTCCTCATATATATGCAAAATCCTATTATGATCGGACCACTATATCATATAGCTGCCATAGGAACGATCGGTCGAAAATTAAGTTGTTGTATGAAAAACATGTTTCTTTATCTAGATATGTTGACGAACCTCGGCATTTATTAGGTTTACTATGCTCCTCTTATAAATGCTAAATCCCATTAATGTCGGACCACTATATCATATAGCTGCCATAGGAAAGATCGGTTGGAAATTAAGTTGTTATATAATAAACATTTTTTTTATTAAGATATCTTGACCAAACTCGGCATTTATTAGTTTTACTATGCTCCTCAAATATATGCAAAATCCTTTTAAGATCGGACCACTATATCATGGAGCTGCTATAGGAACGATCGGTCGAAAATTAAGTTGTATGTAAAACATGCTTTTTTATCTATATATCTTGACTTACCTCGGCATTTATTAGTTTTACTATGCTCCTCAAATATATGCAAAATCCTTTTAAGATCGGACCACTATATCATGGAGCTGCCATAGGAACGATCGTTCGAAAATTAATTTGTTGTATGAAAACAAGTTTTCTTTGTCAAGATATCTTGTCCAAGCTCAGCATTTATTAGTTTTACTATGCTCCTCATATATATGCAAAATTCTATTAAGATCGGACCTCTATATCAAATAGCTGCCATAGGATCAATCGGTCGAAAATTAAGGTGTTGTATGAAAAAAAATGTTGTTTATCAAGATATTTTGACCAAACACAGCATTTATTAGTTTTACTATGCTCCTCTTATATATGCAAAACCCTATTAAGATCGGACCACTGTATTGAATAGCTGCCATAGGAACGATCGTTCGAAAATTAATTTGTTGTATGAAAACAAGTTTTCTTTGTCAAGATATCTTGACCAAGCTCAGCATTTATTAGTTTTACTATGCTCCTCATATATATTCAAAATTCTATTAAGATCGGACCTCTATATCAGATAACTGCCATACGAACGATCGGTCGAAAATTAAGTTGTTGTATGAAAGCAAGTTTTGTTTATCAAGATATCTTGACCAAAGTCTGCATTTATTAGTTTTACTATGCTCCTCAAATATATGCAAAATCCTATTGAGATCGGACCACTATATCAAATAGCTGCCATAGGATCAATCGGTCGAAAATTAAGGTGTTGTATGAAAAAAAATGTTGTTTATCAAGATATCTTGACCAAACACAGCATTTATTAGTTTTATTATGCTCCTCTTATATATGCATAATCCTATTAAGATCGGACCACTGTACTATATAGCTGCCATAGGAACGATCGTTCGAAAATTAATATGTTGTATGAAAACAAGTTTTCTTTGTCAAGATAACTTGACCAAGCTCGGCATTTATTATTTTTACTATGCTCCTCATATATATGCAAAATCCTATTAAGATCGGACCACTATATCATATAGCTGCCATAGGAACGATCGGTCGAAAATTAAGTTGTTGTATGAAAAACATGTTTCTTTATCTAGATATGTTGACGAACCTCGGCATTTATTAGGTTTACTATGCTCCTCTTATAAATGCTAAATCCCATTAATGTCGGACCACTATATCATATAGCTGCCATAGGAAAGATCGGTTGAAAATTAAGTTGTTATATAATAAACATTTTTTTTATCAAACTCGGCATTTATTAGTTTTATTCTGCTCCCCACATATATGCAAAATCCTATTAAGATCGGACCGCTATATCCTATAGCTGCCATAAGAACTATCAGTCGAAAATTCAGGTTTTTCATAAAAAAAATCCCAGCGGCCTTTTTATTTTAGATACCGGCACATCCAATCGTGGCGCTGGAGCTATGCTTAGTCAGAACCAGGGAGGGCGAGAATGCGTTTTATATTATATATTATAGTAAAACTTTCAGCCCCGCGGAACGAAACTATTGCGTCACCAGGAAAGAGCTGCTGGCCGTAGTGCTGGCAACTGAGCATTTCCATCACTACCTATTTGGGCGAAGATTCCTGCTCCGTACCGATCATCCATCTTTTAAGTGGCTTTACAACTTCCGGGAACCAGAAGGTCAAATTGCGCGCTGGATTGAGCGCCTGCAGCAATATGTGGCAGACACCACGGATACGCAAACAGCCTTTCTCGTCGGCCCTGTGGCGAATGTCGCATATGAGAAAAAGCCTAGCAGAGCGACAATCAAGGTGTCCTGTTCCTGCAAATTCAGCCAATCGACTACGTTAAGCGACAAAACGAGGACCCGACGCTGACGATGCTGTTGTCTTGGCTGAGCAAAGGGCGGCGGAGGGCGGCCATCCAAAAGTGCCATCTTGGGCGAGCGCCCGGCACCCTGTACTTAGACCAAGGCGTGCTGATGACCAAGAATAGGAAGAGACCCTTCGGAGCGTACATAATGCTACTACAGGGGGCCACTTTGGCATGAGTAAAACGTTGGCCAAACTGAAGCGCTACTATTGGATTGGGCAGAGTGCGCACGTGGCAATCTGGTGCGCTCACTGCCCGAAATGCAACGCCAGGAAATTACTCTCTCGCCGCACGGTCGGTCGGCTGCAACCCAGTTCCATTGGCGCCCCCCTCGAGCGTATTGCGATCGATATTCTGGGCCCCCTGCCCACCACCACTCTTGGCAATCGGTATATCGCAGCTGTCATGTGCTACTTTACCAAATGGCCAGAGTGTATAGCCCTCCCTAATCAGACGGCAGAAACCGTAGCACGAGCCCTTGTACAGGAAGTATTTTGCCGCTATGGCACCCCATTTATCTCGGATCAAGGCCGAAACTTCGAGTTGGAAGTATTCCAAGCCTGCCTTCGAATCCTCGGTGTGGAGAAAACACGCACAACGCCGTTACATCCCCAATCGGATGGGATGGTTCAACGTTTTAACCGGACACTGCTGGACTACCTGGCCAAATTCGTCGCTGCCGACCAACGCTTTGGGCATACCGCCTCTGCATCTGCCCCTCACGAAGCTACTGGATTTTCGCCCTCGGAACTGATGTTCGGTTGCCCAACGCCCGACGCAGAAAGCTATCCCGCTTTCGTCGAGCATTTAAGGGAAAACATTAGGAAACTCACCAGACCGCCCGTCAACATTTGCGAGCGGCCGCAGGAAGTAAACAAGGTGCGTTACGATCCCACTCTACCGAGCTCTTACCTGGCGACTTCGCATGGTTGTGCTCTCCATTCGCAGAGTCGGTCGATGCCCCAAATTTCTGTCCGATTGGATAGGACCGACGACCGTAGTACGCCGCCACTCTGACTTGATTTATGAGGTGCGCCTACCTGGAAAGCGCATTACAAGGACGGTTCACGTCAACCGCCTTGCACCTTACCTTGGACCAACCACCGTTGTACTCCGCCAGGAGGCTCGAGTCTCAGAGGGGGGCAATGTAACGAAAATAGCGGAGCCAGTCCCTTTCCACTGTTCCTGCTTTGTCGCTACCTCCATCCGAATAGTTCGACAAATATCGCGATCACGCTATCGATATATCGACTGGCACCCCCACCCCTAAGCTGACAGTGGGACCATCTCTTTTTCCTTCTTCTTGTTTTGGCTACGACCCGGCTACCACGTGCCTTGGATAATGTTGTCTTTGTAGGGTAATTTAATAAAGCTTGGTTTTAAACGTCTATGAGCTATCTGCCGTTGCTGCCCCTCACCTAATTAGTTCCGCTCGGCTACCCGTGGCGACGCCAACGCACTTTGGCCCAAAGTTCGATACAATATGTTCGGACATATAAATATCATAAATTTTATTTATTTATTTATTTATTATTGGTCGACAAAACGAGTGTCTTCCTAATTATTTAATACAATTTACACTTATAATAAAATTTAATGCTAAAAGCATTAAACAGAATTCTCTAAAAAGCATCACCAACCGATGGAGGGGTTTTATTTGCCAGTCCGGCCAGCTGTGCCCCTATTCACAGCTAATTTTGTCGGTGACGCTATTAGAGCCTACAGCTAAGGAGAAGGATGTTAGTAGAGAAAATAGTGTTCTTTAGTAAAATTTAAAAATAATCTTAATTTACTATGTTAATTAAGAAAATACAATAAATAGGGAATAATAAAGAGAGAAGTTATTAAAGTAAAGGAATTAAACAATATATATAGAAGGTTATGTAGATAGGATAGAGAGATAGTAATGGGAAATCACCGACCCGGTGGGGGAAAATGTATAGCCTGTCCTGTCAGTGACTTCCCGAAGGTATCCTGAAAGCAACGAGTTTATTAGGGTAGAGAAAGTTCGGTAGAGAAAACGTGATGTAAACTATTATAATTTTTACATAGCACGCGAAAAGGATTGTGCATAGCGTAGTCTGTTGTGCACGTTGATAGGAATAAGGGGCAATAATTTCTAGTTGGTCTGGACGGAACAGTGAATTGAAGACTCCCTAACAGAAAAGGAGAATCTATATCGCCAACAATCAACTTATATAGGAAGACAACACCGAGGATTGTCCTACGGTTGATTAACGACAAAAGATTAAGAAAAAGCCGTCTGCTGGAGTAGGATGGCAACCGAAGATTAGATTCACAATTTAAACCTCGTAAGGCAAAAAAAAGAAATTGCTTCTGAACAGATTCAATACGATCCTGACTATTGATATACTGCGGAGACCAGATGCAAGAGCAGTATTCAAGGATAGGGCGAACGAGAGAGATGTACAGAAATTTCGTTAGAAAAGGATCGTTAAACTCTTTAGACCATCGTTTAATGAATCCAAGTACACCTTTTGCCTCATTAACGATGGTATCAATATGCAGATTAAAGCTGAGTTTAGAATCAAAAAGTACGCCTTGATCCTTAACTGTTTGTATACGTTGCAATGGAGTATTGTTAATTGTATAGCTGACAAGATAAGGGGTAGTGCGATTGAAGGTCATAAACATACATTTTGAACAATTCAGATGCAATTGATTGGCCGAACACCAAAATTGCATAGCGTTCAAATCGTCTTGTGAACGAGAATGATGTAGGGGATTAGTGTATGATAGAATAAGTTTCAAATCATCCGCATACATGAGTACACGGGCATGTGATATAACAGAGGGGAGATCATTTATAAAAAGAGTAAAGAGTAAAGGTCCAAGATGACTACCTTGAGGAACACCAGAAGTAACGTGAACCTGTTTAGAGGTAGTCAGCCTCAGCATAACTCTTTGGGTCCTGCCTTTTAAATAAGAGCTAATCCAAAGCAAAAGAGACGGAGGGAAACCTTTTCGGTCAAGTTTAAAAAGTAAAATATCGTGGTGCATAATATAAGGGATATAATTTTGTATATCAGACTTTCCACCTTTCTTGTGGAGAGGAATGATATAAGATTCTTTCCAAAGAGATGGAAAGACAGAAGATTCAAGGGATAGATTAAAAAGCTTTAGCAATGGATAAACAAGGCAAGAACTACACTCCTTGAGTAGACAACTAGGAATATTGTCAGGCCCAGGAGAGGAAGAAGATTTTGAAGAATTTATAGCTAAAAGGAGAGAGGAATGGGAAATAATAGGAGGAGTTAAAGAACTAGAGGAAGTAATAGTATAAGGCAAAGAATTATTATTAGGACAGACTGAAGAGTAAGTTCATTGGAAAAAATTAGCAAAGAGGTTAGCAGAATCAGAGTCATTGCTATCTTTATCCATCCCGAGAGGCAAAGAAGATGGCAAACTTGAAGATTTCCGCTTCAAGCTTACAAAACTGTCTCGGATTTTGTGCAAATTGCCTTTTGCAACGAGTTAGATAATTCTCATAGCATTGACTGACATAGACTTGGATATGGAATATTTAGCCAAGCCTGTACATGAACCAGACTTATTAAACTTATTAAAATATTTTGATTTTACATTTTTCAGATTTGATAATCTGGGAGTAAACCAGGGTGGCTTTGAAGAAGTAGTCGATGGTATTGACTTGGGAATACATATATCTAAGAGGGAGTTTAGGGTGTTATAAAAATAATTAACAGCAGTATTCATATCAACCGAGTCATTTAAGAAAGACCAATCGGTTGCATAAATAAGCTGATTTAGCAATGTATAATTTCCTTTGCGAAAACAACGGCGGGGCTTATTGGCTGATGAGCACGAAATGAGAGGATAACAATTGCACATTGCAACCTCTAAAGTAGGATGATATACATCCTCAGGAAGAGGTAAAGGAGGGGACCTAGACACATTAGAAATAAGGAAGTCGTTTACAAATACCAGATCGAGAGTTCTATTCAAAAGATTAGAAATTGAATTGATTTGAAACAACGGAAGATCAAGCATGCAATCTATAAAGTCATGCTGTGCTGAGGGCACTAGATAATTTTCGGAAGTGAATAATGACCACGAGATGTTCGGCAAATTAAAATCACCCAACACAATAAATAGATCATTATCACGCACGTGTGAAGAAACTTCTTTAATACAAGTTATATGTTTCATAAAAACTTGAATATCAGAAGATGGAGGAACATAAGAGCATGTAATATAGATATTCCGTGTAGGAAAATACACATTGACTGAGACAATCTCAGCGTCAGTAGGCGTACTAAAACAGAAAAGTTCAGACTGGAGTGTGGCTTTAACGGCAATTAATACCCCACCATCTCGAGTCGGCCGATCATTTCTATGCGAAACAAAATTATTCGAAAAAACCTCAACATCAGATATGGTTGAATTTAACCATGTTTCTGAAAATGCGATTATATCCGAATCGAAGGAAGTGCTGGCCAGGAAAAGATTTTTAAGCTTTGAATTAAGACCTCTGACATTCTGATAATGAATAGCGACTTGGTCAGAAGGCGAAGTTAGTTTTTTGGGGCAGAAATGATACCTTGTATTGAAGGGACTGGAAGTATGACAGGCTGGTTACGCTTTTTTTGGCTTGAACTCGTGAGCAATCATGTGAGGAGGCAAAAGTTTGGGATCACAAATGATTGGGAACATATCATGTGAAACATTTATTTTGAATGATGATATTTCACGAGGGGTGGAGAAATTAAATTTGGTTATTGACACGCTAGCAGAAGATTTGCTAGCAATATAGGCTGCCAATGACTCAGAAGTGGTGTCAGATTAAAGTCGAGACACAAAAACTTGCCTACGAGGGGCAACCACAGTTAAGGTAGGAGCTGATGGGGCATCAGGTAAATCGGACTGGAGTTGCCGGAATTTTGGCAATGGACAAGTTGAGATAGGTACACTGATACTTATCTTGCTTGACTTTGAAGCTGTTCCTGGAAACTTCTATTGCAGATCCACCGATGCTTGCTGGAGCGTACTGGATTTGTTAGCTATTGTAGAGAATTATCCGACTCGAAGGACCAAATGATGCAGTAGGGCGTCCGCAGGGGGTTCCAGGTACACTTGGCTTCGAAATACCAAGTACTGTGGCGCTCCCACAGCTCTGCGCAAGAAAATGTTCGAGATTTAAGAAAACATTCGTTTGTTCACTCTTAGGATATTTTCTTGTCTGGTCTGTATTTTCAGAATATATATTAAACTATGTTAGTGTACGTGTGGTGAATTCCATTTTTTTTTGTTCCGATTCCGGTGTTACATGGATGGTTGGATGACAACGGTCAGATACCCTTCTTGTGTGAACAACAGCTAATTTTGTCAGTGATGCTATTAGAGACTATAGCTAATAGAAGGGTGTTAGTATAGAAAATGGTGTTCTAAAGTAATAAATTAAAATAGTTTTAATTGACTAAATTATTTATGAAAATACAATAAATAGGACAAAAGAAAGAAAGGAGTATTTAATAAAGTTAAGGAAAGTATACTAAAGTGTTAAGTAGATAGGGTAAAGAGATAGTAATGGGTAATCACCGATCCGGTGGGGGAAAATTTATGGCCTGTCCGGCAAGCTATTCCCCTGCTCATAGCCGGAAATTATCAGTGACTTCCCGAAGGTATCCTGAAAGCAACCATTTTTTTAGGGGTAGAGAAGAACTAAAATATCATGGTGCACAGAGTCAAGCGCCTTACTGAAGTCAGTGTAAATGACATCAGCTTGCATTTTAGAAAGGAAAGCATCATTTTCCAAGGAAGTAAATTCTAGTAGATTGGTCGTAGCGGAACCGGACAGTTTTGCAACGCCCCTGTAATTTTGGATATCAGACTTTCCACCTTTCTTGTTTATAGGAATGATATAAGATTCTTTCTAAATAGTTGGAAACATAGAAGATTCAAGGGATAGTTCAAAAAGCTATAGCAGTGGACGAAAAAGGAAGAACAACACCCTTGAGGGACAGCGAGGAATATTGTCAGGCCCAGGAGAGGAAGACAATTTTAAGCTAAAAGGAGAGAGGAATGGGAAATAATAGGAGCGAGTATAGAACGGGTGAAGTACTATTGTGATGGTAAAAATTATTATTAAAACAGACGGAAGATAAGTTGATTGGAAAAAGTTAGCAAAGAGGTTTGCAGAATCGAAATCTCTGCTAGCTTTACCTGTCCCGAGAGAAAAAGAAGATGGCAAACTGGAAGACTTACACTTCAAGTTTACAAAATTATAAAACTGTCTCGGATTTTGGGTAAATTACCTTTTGCAACGAGAAAGATAATTCTCATAGCACTGAGAATTGAAAAGAAAGAAAGGCTATGGAATATTTAGCCAAGTCAATACTGAAACCAGACTTATTAAACTTTTTAAAATATACAGACTAAATATTTTGTAGGTTTGATAGTATTGGAGTGAAAATGCAATTGAGGGAATTGCATTAGGAATACAAATGATAGAAAAAATTGTAATCAATATTCATATCCATCGAGTCATACAATAAAGACCAATCGGTTGCATAAATAAGCTGATTTAGCAATGAATAATTTCCTTTGCGAAAGCAACGGCGGGGCTTATTGGCTGATGAGCACGAAATGAGACGATTTATTTATTTATTAATTTTTTTATTAATTGTCGAGAAAACGAGTGTCTTCCTAATTATTCAATACAATACAAATTTAATGCTAAAAGCCTAGTTAGAGTACACTATTCTCTAATAGCATCACTAACCGATGGAGGTGTTTTATTTACCAGTCCGGCCAGCTGTGCCCCTATTCACAGCTAATTTTGTCAGTGACGCTATTAGAGCCTACAGCTAAGAAGAAGGGTGTTAGTAGAGAAAATAGTGTTCTTTAGTTAAAATTAAAAATAATCATAATTTACTATATTAATTAAGAAAATACAATAAATTGGGATAAATAAAGAAAGAAAGAAATAGTGTTCTTTAGTTAAAATTAAAAATAATAATAATTTACTATATTAATTAAGAAAATACAATAAATTGCGAAAAATAAAGAGAGAAGTTAGTAAAAAAGTAAAGGGATTAAACAAGACATATAGAATGTTATGTAGATAGGATAGAGAGATTGTAATGGGAAATTACGTGGGGGAAAATTTATAACCTGTCCGGCAAACTATGCCCTACTCATAGCTGGGAATGGTCAATGACTTTCCGAAGGTATCCTGAAAGCAACGATTTTATTAGGGTAGAGAGAGTTCGGTAGAGAAAACGTGATGCAAACTATTATAATTTTAACATAGCACATGAAAAGGATTGTGCATAGCACAATTGCACATTGCAACCTCTTAAGTAGGATGATATACATCCTCAGGAAGAGATAAAGGAGGGTACCTAGACACATTAGAGATAAGGTAGTCGTTAACAAATACAAGGTCAAGTGTTCTATTCAAATGATTGAAATTGAATTGATTTGAAACAACGAAAGATCAGGCATGCAGTCTATAAAATCATGCTGTGCTGAGGGCACTAGATAATTTTCGGAAGTGAATAATGACCACGAGATGTTCGGCAAATTAAAATCACCCAACACAATAAATAGATCATTATCACGCACGTGTGAAGAAACTTCTTTAATACAAGTTATATGTTTCATAAAAACTTGAATATCAGAAGATGGAGGAACATAAGAGCATGTAATATAGATATTCCGTGTAGGAAAATACACATTGACTGAGACAATCTCAGCGTCAGTAGGCGTACTAAAACAGAAAAGTTCAGACTGGAGTGTGGCTTTAACGGCAATTAATACCCCACCATCTCGAGTCGGCCGATCATTTCTATGCGAAACAAAATTATTCGAAAAAACCTCAACATCAGATATGGTTGAATTTAACCATGTTTCTGAAAATGCGATTATATCCGAATCGAAGGAAGTGCTGGCCAGGAAAAGATTTTTAAGCTTTGAATTAAGACCTCTGACATTCTGATAATGAATAGCGACTTGGTCAGAAGGCGAAGTTAGTTTTTTGGGGCAGAAATGATACCTTGTATTGAAGGGACTGGAAGTATGACAGGCTGGTTACGCTTTTTTGGCTTGAACTCGTGAGCAATCATGTGAGGAGGCAAAAGTTTGGGATCACAAATGATTGGGAACATATCATGTGAAACATTTATTTTGAATGATGATATTTCACGAGGGGTGGAGAAATTAAATTTGGTTATTGACACGCTAGCAGAAGATTTGCTAGCAATATAGGCTGCCAATGACTCAGAAGTGGTGTCAGATTAAAGTCGAGACACAAAAACTTGCCTACGAGGGGCAACCACAGTTAAGGTAGGAGCTGATGGGGCATCAGGTAAATCGGACTGGAGTTGCCGGAATTTTGGCAATGGACAAGTTGAGATAGGTACACTGATACTTATCTTGCTTGACTTTGAAGCTGTTCCTGGAAACTTCTATTGCAGATCCACCGATGCTTGCTGGAGCGTACTGGATTTGTTAGCTATTGTAGAGAATTATCCGACTCGAAGGACCAAATGATGCAGTAGGGCGTCCGCAGGGGGTTCCAGGTACACTTGGCTTCGAAATACCAAGTACTGTGGCGCTCCCACAGCTCTGCGCAAGAAAATGTTCGAGATTTAAGAAAACATTCGTTTGTTCACTCTTAGGATATTTTCTTGTCTGGTCTGTATTTTCAGAATATATATTAAACTATGTTAGTGTACGTGTGGTGAATTCCATTTTTTTTTGTTCCGATTCCGGTGTTACATGGATGGTTGGATGACAACGGTCAGATACCCTTCTTGTGTGAACAACAGCTAATTTTGTCAGTGATGCTATTAGAGACTATAGCTAATAGAAGGGTGTTAGTATAGAAAATGGTGTTCTAAAGTAATAAATTAAAATAGTTTTAATTGACTAAATTATTTATGAAAATACAATAAATAGGACAAAAGAAAGAAAGGAGTATTTAATAAAGTTAAGGAAAGTATACTAAAGTGTTAAGTAGATAGGGTAAAGAGATAGTAATGGGTAATCACCGATCCGGTGGGGGGAAAATTTATGGCCTGTCCGGCAAGCTATTCCCCTGCTCATAGCCGGAAATTATCAGTGACTTCCCGAAGGTATCCTGAAAGCAACCATTTTTTTAGGGGTAGAGAAGAACTAAAATATCATGGTGCACAGAGTCAAGCGCCTTACTGAAGTCAGTGTAAATGACATCAGCTTGCATTTTAGAAAGGAAAGCATCATTTTCCAAGGAAGTAAATTCTAGTAGATTGGTCGTAGCGGAACCGGACAGTTTTGCAACGCCCCTGTAATTTTGGATATCAGACTTTCCACCTTTCTTGTTTATAGGAATGATATAAGATTCTTTCTAAATAGTTGGAAACATAGAAGATTCAAGGGATAGTTCAAAAAGCTATAGCAGTGGACGAAAAAAGGAAGAACAACACTCCTTGAGGGGACAGCGAGGAATATTGTCAGGCCCAGGAGAGGAAGACAATTTTAAGCTAAAAGGAGAGAGGAATGGGAAATAATAGGAGCGAGTATAGAACGGGTGAACTACTATTGTGATGGTAAAAATTATTATTAAAACAGACGGAAGATAAGTTGATTGGAAAAAGTTAGCAAAGAGGTTTGCAGAATCGAAATCTCTGCTAGCTTTACCTGTCCCGAGAGAAAAAGAAGAAGGCAAACCGAAAGACTTACACTTCAAGTTTACAAAATTATAAAACTGTCTCGGATTTTGGGTAAATTACCTTTTGCAACGAGAAAGATAATTCTCATAGCACTGAGAATTGAAAAAGAAAGAAAGGCTATGGAATATTTAGCCAAGTCAATACTGAAACCAGACTTATTAAACTTTTTAAAATATACAGACTAAATATTTTGTAGGTTTGATAGTATTGGAGTGAAAATGCAATTGAGGGAATTGCATTAGGAATACAAATGATAGAAAAAAATTGTAATCAATATTCATATCCATCGAGTCATACAATAAAGACCAATCGGTTGCATAAATAAGCTGATTTAGCAATGAATAATTTCCTTTGCGAAAGCAACGGCGGGGCTTATTGGCTGATGAGCACGAAATGAGACGATTTATTTATTTATTAATTTTTTTATTAATTGTCGAGAAAACGAGTGTCTTCCTAATTATTCAATACAATACAAATTTAATGCTAAAAGCCTAGTTAGAGTACACTATTCTCTAATAGCATCACTAACCGATGGAGGTGTTTTATTTACCAGTCCGGCCAGCTGTGCCCCTATTCACAGCTAATTTTGTCAGTGACGCTATTAGAGCCTACAGCTAAGAAGAAGGGTGTTAGTAGAGAAAATAGTGTTCTTTAGTTAAAATTAAAAATAATCATAATTTACTATATTAATTAAGAAAATACAATAAATTGGGATAAATAAAGAAAGAAAGAAATAGTGTTCTTTAGTTAAAATTAAAAATAATAATAATTTACTATATTAATTAAGAAAATACAATAAATTGCGAAAAATAAAGAGAGAAGTTAGTAAAAAAGTAAAGGGATTAAACAAGACATATAGAATGTTATGTAGATAGGATAGAGAGATTGTAATGGGAAATTACGTGGGGGAAAATTTATAACCTGTCCGGCAAACTATGCCCTACTCATAGCTGGGAATGGTCAATGACTTTCCGAAGGTATCCTGAAAGCAACGATTTTATTAGGGTAGAGAGAGTTCGGTAGAGAAAACGTGATGCAAACTATTATAATTTTAACATAGCACGTGAAAAGGATTGTGCATAGCACAATTGCACATTGCAACCTCTTAAGTAGGATGATATACATCCTCAGGAAGAGATAAAGGAGGGTACCTAGACACATTAGAGATAAGGTAGTCGTTAACAAATACAAGGTCAAGTGTTCTATTCAAATGATTGAAATTGAATTGATTTGAAACAACGAAAGATCAGGCATGCAGTCTATAAAATCATGCTGTGCTAAGGGCACTAGATAATTTTCGGCATAATAATGACCAAGAAATATTCGGTAAGTTAAAATCACCTAAAACTATAGAAAGGTCATTATCACGCACGTCTGAAGAAACCTCAATAATACAAGTAATATTTTTCATATAAACTTGAGGAACATAGGAGCATGTAATATAGATAATCCGTGTAGGAAAACAAACCTATGTGAAGCGGCCACTAAGGTAGCCACCCCACAGTTCATAATTATAGTTATAGGGTATAAGCGTTGTTATTATTGTATTAGTAATAAGAACAGTTAAGGCAAGGTGCCGATGTATCGAAGCTAGTTAACGGCAAGGAGCCCAGTTTGAATTTAACCGTCGCAGCAGCCGTGCGTTGCTGATCAGTTGCTCAACACCGTCTGCGAGAGCGCAACTTCAATTCGGCGGCGAAGAGCGAAAGCTCCGAGTGAATACAATAATATTAACGAAGGAAATTGCTAATTCTTATCTTCTCGGGAAGTCCTATTTGTTCTATCCATCGGGACTAGCCGATGTTCACCATAACCTAGAGTGGGAGCATGTGGTGCGAGGCTACCGCCCGGTATTGCAGTTGGTGCGAGGCTACGGTTCGGTAGTGTAGTTGGTACGAGGCCTCGGCCCGGTAGAGTAGGTGTTGTGGATATAGTGCGAGGTGCTGTTTGGTCGGAACACACAAAAGCAAAAATTGTGGCTCTATCCGGCGATTAAGTGAAGACTCGAATTTGTATTTGCTAAGCAACTCAAAACTCGAGTCAAGTTACTCGAGAGCTGCGTATCCACATTAAGTTTTAAGAATTGATTTCTCACATTATACATTCTGGAGAAATCTATTTGCTTGTTGATGCATTCTGGGCACGACCAACGCAAGCCTCCGCAGCCCTTTTTGACAATAGCAGGCATCATATTCTCATATAGCAAACAATTAACAAATTGCGGCAGTGCAGAATAATCAGCCTGTTTGAATGTGCAAGGTTTCTTACAGTACGACATAATTTCAACCGGCGTTAAAAGATAAGCAGAAGTTGCGAGAGCGCAGAGCGAAACGAAACACGGTGCACAAAAGTAGAGCAAGTAAACGCTCAAAAAAAAACTATTGGTACCCAAAAAAATTGTTTGGAGAGAAAAGCAACAGCAAAAATTTGAGAGAGCGCGATGTGTCAAAAAGTTAGTTGCATTAAAATTGTAGTTTAAATTTTTGGGCAATACAAGTTGGGTTATTCACTTGATTTATAGCTATGTGGTAGTGGCGGGGAGGTGGCGATAGGTATAAAATGAAAGATACTAGATATATATATACTATTCTATAATAAACATAACACTTTTTGTGATTCTAACTCTTATTATATACCCAATTTGTTAAAAAAAAACATGATGTCGATATCCATCTGCGTAGGCACAAGGAGGCCCTATAGCTAAAATTTCAAGTCACTAGCTCTTATAGGTTCTGAGATCCTTGCGTTCATACATACGGATAGACGGACAGACAGACGGACATGGCTAGATCGAATCCGCTGTTGATGCTGATCAAGAATATATATAATTGATGGGGGCTGAGATGCTTCTTTCTGCCTTTTACATACATTTGCACAAATACATTATACCCTTTTTCAGTGTATAAAAAGCAGGATTGAAGCGCGAAAATATATGGAAACCTTGGAGAACAGTGCGATTCTAACCCTTTTTTGCTGAAGTTTTGTCCGATTTGCTTCAAACTTATTTTCAGAGCTCCACATAAAAACTTAATAATTACGTGTTTCAGCGATTTGGGAAATTCTACCCACAACAGTCGGTAATTGGCGAACAATTTTTGTATGAAACTTTTTTGTTTACCATCCGATCGGCCTCAAACTCGTTTTCAAAGAAATTTGTGTAAATTCATTTGAAGGGTTGTTTCGCACTTTTTTGAAAATCCATTCCTCCTTGCTGGAAATGGGGATCAAAGATTTGGTGGGTGACGTTTCGCCCACAAATTTATTTTCAAGGAACTATATAAGAATCATTTGAGACGTGTTTCACCTTTTTCACAGAATCCAAACTTTTTCGGTAGAAATGCGATTCAAAGATTTCGGGCTAAGTGGTAAGTTATGTCCGATTTGCTTCAAAATTATTTTCAGAGCTCTACATAAAAACTTAATGAATTCGTATTTCAGCGATTTGGGAAATCCCACCCACAACAGTGGCTAATTAGCAAAACGTTTGTATGAAACTTTTTGTTAACCTCTTTCCTTTTCGGAAAAAGGAGTTTTAATATCAAGGGTATAAACAAGACTTAAAAAGACATGTTTTCTACGGAGCCAACCTCAGTACACAACGTGCATTCATATGTGAATACAAATTTGGGATTGTTCATGATCAGCGCTGGAAAACTAAGAAAATGTATTTCTTTGCCAGCCAGAGACTTTGCTAGGGCAGTGAATAGCAACACATTCAAATATGCTGTTATGTATGTATATTCACACGCATACAAACATATTTGCTTGCATGGCCCTCAAATTCTATTTTTAGGTTTTTCGCTCTCTCGGCTGTGAGCGCAAGAATGATACAGATTTCGTTTGCGTTCTCAATTTTCAAAAAATCAAGCTGCATAGAAACATTTTGTTGTATGGCGTTAATCATCTTAGTGTTTATATCGTCTTTGCCCAAACCCATCAATAAATTGTATAAAATAATATAATTTTAATGGCGCCCCCGGATGGACAGTTTTAAAAGATAATTTTGCGTATTAAATAAACTTTAGTGGTTTAAGTGCAACTACCTGTGGCTCGCGAGAAAAGAAACATAAATTCGCATGGACCGGGAATAATTAAAAAATAAATTTATGCATCGATATGCCATCGTTGGAGAATGCCAAGAAAAGCAGCTTCCAAAGTGGAACGTCCGGAACAGCAGGTACTGGGCACAAATTGAAAGCCTAACTCTTTTGGCTTGGTTGCGCTACTAAAACCAACGCTTTCATTTCTTGGCACATATGTAAAGTAGTTGAGCATAATTAAAATTTGCATGCATATACTAACCGCTTTGGAGATTCATACATATAATTTATTATTTGTGGCATTTAGTGCATCTGAGCGAATGCTAATTAGTGTCAAAAATTAATTGTGACTACAATTTCATTTCGCTTAGTCCTTGTGGTTGCCTCCTTTTTGCGACCAGTCTCAACCGCTATACGTTATACAGTTGTCCAGTACACGCATACATACACAAGTACATAGTAAGCTAGCTGCAGCCCGTTTATTTTCGTTCTGCTTTGTGCTAAGCATTGGCTGTGCCTACGATTTATTGATCAGACATATTAGTTTTTTTAATTCGTTTGGCTATTCTATTCTATTTTAACTTAAATTAATAATTATCAAATCGAATTAAGTGTCAAATATGGCTACTAAGGATAGTTTTGACGATTCAAAAAAGCAACGCAATATGTCCGTTATGAGCATAATGGGTTCAAATGATCAAATAATAAAGGGTAAATGAAAGATAGAATCTACAGAATTAGATTAGAAATGCTGAAATGCTAACAAAAGCTCGTCTAAGGTCCGTTATCAAGACAATAAGTCATAACGATCATGCGATCCCGAGCATAGAGGAATTCAATTATCTGATCTCATGTCTCTGTGGTGAATCTCTAGGCGAAAAACAAAACGAAAACCAATCTTAATGAAATTTTCTACAGTATATCTAATTGAACCATAGAATTCTTGTGCATTCTCAAAAAGTCAATTGCATTACAATTGTGTGCTTAAATTGTTTGGCAATACAAGTTTATAGCTCTGCGAGGATAGCGGGGAGGTGGCGATAGGTATAAAATGAAAGATATTTCATATATATATAATATTCTACCAGCAACATATCAAGTTTAGTGACTCTAGATCTTATTATTTAGACAACTTGCTCAAAAAACAGGATGTCGATATCGATTTTAATTGATTGCTTGGAAACGGAGTAAGTTATCGATTATCGGATCTGCGTATCAGCCTCGATCTGCGTAGGCACTAGGAGGACCTACAGCGAAACCTAGCTCTTATAGGTTCTGAGATCCTTGGGTTCATACATACGGACAGACGGACAGACAAACAAGAACTGATCAAGAATATATATACTTTATGGGGTCGGAGATGCTTCCTTCTGCCCGTTACATACATTTACATTTCGCACAAATACAATATACCCTTTTCAGACATTTTTAGTGGGTTCAGGGTATAATAATACAACTGGCAGTACGCCAGCTGAAATATTTATATACGCAGGAACCCCTGCACACAACACACAGCTAAACTGAACTAAGTATAAAGGAAAGGTACCCTTGGAAAGGTACCCTTGGAAAGGTACCCTTGGAAAGGTACCCTTGCAGAGGGCATTATAATTTTGTCGTGAAATGTGTAACGCATAGAAGGAGACATCTCGGACCACTATATCATATAGCTGCCATAGAAACGATCGGTCGAAAATTATGTTGTTGTATAAAATAAAGTTTTGTTTATCGAGATATTTTGACCAAACTCGGCATTTATTAGTTTTACTATGCTCTCCAAATATATGCAAAATCCTATCAATATCGGACCACTATATCATATAACTGCCATAGGAACAATCTGTCGAAAATTAAGTTGTATGAAAAATGTTGTTTATTAATATATCTTGACCATCAGATATATGCAAAATCCTATTAAGATCGGACCACTATATCAGATAGCTGCCATAGGAACGGTCGGTCGAATAATAAGGTGTTGTATGAAAAAAAATGTTGTTTATCAAGATATCTTGACCAAACTCGGCATTTATTAGTTTTACTATGCTCCTCAAATATATGCAAAATCCTATTAAGATCGGACCACTAAATCAAATAGTTGCCATAGGAACGACCGGTAAAACCTTAGATTGTTATATGAAAAAAGTTTTGCTTAGCAAGATATCTTGACCAAACTCGGCATTTATTAGTTTTACTATGCTCCTCATATATATGCAAAATCCTATTAAGATCGGACCACTATAACATATAGCTGCCATAGAAACGATCGGTCGAAAATTAAGTTATTATATGAAAAAAAGTTTTGATGTTGTGTTGGCCGACCTTTCCATTTGATAATTGTTTGTTTGGCTGGCTCGAGGTCCGGGGTTCACTCATTCAATCCAAAATTGAAAACGCAATTTATTTTTTTTTTTATTTTAATTAATATTTTTTGGCTGCACTTCGGCAACCGTCTTCAGGGCACTAACACAAAAAACAAAAAACACAATTAAATTTAAGATACAAATAAAATTGAAACAACACTTAAACAATTTAAAAAAATTTCTTTAAAAAACATACAATGTTTTACACGTCTACGCTCATTGACGTGGAGGTTGAAACTATTTTACAATTCAATTGATGTCTGTAAGTTTTCGGTGTCCGTTTTGTAGTTTAGTCATCTGTTGTTTGGTGTGTTTATTATGTGTAACATTTCTAGTGTATGACTTTTGTTATAGTGTTGTTCTTGTTTTAAAATTGTGGTCGCATCGAAATTTGGTGTGTGGTTGCTTTTCATAAAGTGGGTCATAAGTGTTGGTTTTTGTATATTATTTTGATGTCTTAATTTAAAGTCAGATTTTTGTTGGGTTATTCTTGTGGTTAGTTTGGATTTTGTTGTGCCGATGTACACTCTCGACGAATATTGTCTTGTTCTTGTTCGTCTGCCCTATAAACTGGGTTTTGTCTGCGTCTCGATCGACGCGATTAGCCAATTGCTCCTGTTGTCTAACTGGACAATTAGCTCGTCGAGTCGAGTGGTCTACAGTAGTTTGTCTTTGTTCGTTTGCCCGGTAGACTGGATCTTGTCTGCGTCTCGATCGACGCGAAGTATTAGCCAATTGCTCCTGTTGTCTAACTGGAGAATTAGCTCGTCGAGTCGAGTGGTCTACAGTATTTTGTCTTTGTTCGTTTGCCCTGTAAACTATGTCTTGTCTGCGAACTTGGTATCTTTGCATATTCCGATTTCTCTCAGTTTGGCTAAAACCTTCAGTATATTCAGAATTATATCTATTTAACTCATTTCTAGCTTGTTGTCTCCGAGCCCTATTCAATATAATTTATTAAAATTTTTATATAATATATATATATATATATATAAGTGGATATATATATTTATTATATTGTTATATGTCTGGAATAAATAAAAAGTAGGTAATATTTGTGTAGTCTTTAAAAAGACTTTAAAATTATAATTATGTTCAAAAGCTTGCGATTTTTGTGATTTCAGCTAAAATGGTTTTCCAAAAGTTCACTAACAACACCATCTGTGTGAATTGCATTCGCAGAAATACGGTTCCTAATAAGTGTCTATCACACACTTGCACATACACGCCAATTGTAACGGACGAAAACTATTTTTATCGATAATTCACTGTTTTTATTAAAATGGTCACAAAACACTGCAATTTATTTATTTTCAACCGCTCGGAACCGATAGAATAGTTTATTTGAATAATAATCGTTGTTAGATCACTAAGAAACGCAAAAATCACAAATTCTAACACCGCTCGACTCCGAAGTTCACTGTCAACTAAAGCAGTGCCTGTCCTGGAAACTGCCAGGAAGTCTAATTTTTAGTATTTTTTTTCAAACAGTTTTTTGGATTTCCCAGATTTTATGGCATTTAACGGATTAAATTTCTAAACAAATTTATGAAGGTACAGCAGGTCATAAAATTATCAGTCATTTGACCTACATATGCAGATGCAGGGGCTTGCCATAAGTTTACCCTTTCGACCCAATGGGCTGCTGCAGGTAATAAGGGGTCAACATTCATTCATCAAATCAAACCCAAAATCATGAAAAAGAAGGGCGCGCGTGAGACGCGTGCCAATAATGATATTTTCTCTAGTCTCCAGTCTCTAGCTCTTATAGGTTCTGAGATCCTTGCGTTCATACATACGGACGGACGGACGGACAGACAGACGGACATGGCTAGATCGGCTATTGATGCTGATCAAGAATATATATACTTTATGGGGTCAGAGATGCTTCCTTCTGCCTGTTACATACATTTGCATTTGGCACAAATACAACATACCCTTTTTACCATTTTCAGGGTATAAAAACGCAATTAACATTAAGATACAAATAAAATTGAAACAACTACTTAAACAATTTAAACAATTTTTTATAAAAAACATACATTATTTTACACGTCGGCGCTGATTGACGTGGAGGTTGAAACCTATTTTACAATTTAATAAATTACTGTAAGTTTTCGGTGTCCGTTTTGTAGTTTAGTCATCTGTTGTTTGGTGTGTTTATTATGTGTAACATTTCTAGTGTATGACTTTTGTTATAGTGTTGTTCTTGTTTTAAAATTGTCGTCGCATCGAAATTTGGTAAGTGGTTGCTTTTCATACAGTGGGTCATAAGTGCTGTTTTTTGTATATTATTTTGATGTCTTAATTTGAAGTCAGATTTGTGTTGGGCTACTCTTGTTTTTAGTTTGGATTTTGTTGTGCCGATGTACACTCTGTTGCAATTATTGTTATTAACTCCGCCACAAGGTATTTTGTAAATGACATTACTTTTGTCCATCATTGGTATTTTCGCATTTGTATTATTAAAGAATTTTTTTAAAGTATTAGTGGACTTGTGCGCTACTTTTATTTCTTGTCTGTTATAGCAGTCTGAGTTTATGAAACGTTCCGATAATCATGGTACATATGTTAAAGATTTATATATTTTTGGATTTTCTGTTGGCTTTTGTGTTTTAATATGTTGTCTTTTAAATAATGTTATAATTATATTCCTCGGGAAGTTATTTATGGTCAATAGTTTTTTAATTTCGTGTTCAATTTCTTTATGGTATATTGTGTCCATCATTGGTATTAGTTTTACTAAGCTCCCCACATATATGAAAAAACTATTAAGATCGGACCTCTATATCACATAGCTGCCATAGGAACGATCAGTAGAAAATTAAGGTGTTGTATGAATAAAAGTTTTGATGTTGTGTTGGCCGACCTTTCCATTTGATAATTGTTTGTTTGGCTGACTCGAAGTCCGGGGTTCACTCATTCAATCCAAAATTGAAAACGCAATATTTTTTTTTTTTTTTTTTTTAACCAATATATTTCGGCTGCACTTCGGCAACCGTCTTCAGGGCACTAACACAAAAAACAAAAAACACAATTAACTTTAAGATACAAATAAAATTGAAACAACAACTTAAACAATATAAAAAAATTTCTTTAAAAAACATACATTGTTTTACACGTCTACGCTCATTGACGTGGAGGTTGAAACTATTTTACAATTCAATTGATGTCTGTAAGTTTTCGATGTCCGTTTTGTAGTTTAGTCGTCTGTTGTTTGGTGTGTTTATTATGTGTAACATTTTTAGTGTATGACATTTGTTATATTGTACTTGTTTTAAAATTGTCGTCGCATCGAAATTTGGTAAGTGGTTGCTTTTCATACAGTGGGTCATAAGTTCTGTTTTTTGTATATTATTTTGATGTCTTAATTTGAAGTCAGATTTGTGTTGGGCTACTCTTGTTTTTAGTTTGGATTTTGTTGTGCCGATGTACACTCTGTTGCAATTATTGTTATTATCTCCGCCACAAGGTATTTTGTAAATGACATTACTTTTATCCATCATTGGTATTAGTTTTACTATACTCCTCAAATATATGCAAACTTCTATTAAGATCAAATCAAATATCAAATAGCTGCCACAGGAACGATCGGTCGAAAATCAAGTTATTGTAACAAAAAAAGTTTTGTTTATCAAGATATCTTGACCAAATTCGGCATTTATTAGTTTTACTATGCTCCTCAAATATATGCAAAATCCTATAAAGATCGGACCACTAAATCAAATAGTTGCCATAGGAACGACCGGTAAAACCTTAGATTGTTATATGAAAAAAGTTTTGTTTAACAAGATATCTTGACCAAACTCGGCATTTATTAGTTTTACTATGCTCCTAATATATATGCAAAATCCTATTAAGATCGGACCACTATAACATATAGCTGCCATAGAAACGATCGGTCGAAAATTAAGTTATTATATGAAAAAAAGTTTTGATGTTGTGTTCGGCGACCTTTCCATTTGATAATTGTTTGTTTGGCTGGCTCGGGGTCCGGGGTTCACTCATTCAATCCAAAATTGAAAACGCAATTTTTTTTTTTTTTTATTTTAACCAATATATTTCGGCTGCACTTCGGCAACCGTCTTCAGGGCACTAACACAAAAAACAAAAAACACAATTAACTTTAAGATACAAATAAAATTGAAACAACAATTAAACAATTTAAAAAAATTTCTTTAAAAAACATACAATGTTTTACACGTCTACGCTCATTGACGTGGAGGTTGAAACTATTTTACAATTCAATTGATGTCTGTAAGTTTTCGGTGTCCGTTTTGTAGTTTAGTCATCTGTTGTTTGGTGTGTTTATTATGTGTAACATTTCTAGTGTATGACTTTTGTTATAGTGTTGTTCTTGTTTTAAAATTGTGGTCGCATCGAAATTTGGTGTGTGGTTGCTTTTCATAAAGTGGGTCATAAGTGTTGGTTTTTGTATATTATTTTGATGTCTTAATTTAAAGTCAGATTTTTGTTGGGTTATTCTTGTGGTTAGTTTGGATTTTGTTGTGCCGATGTACACTCTCGACGAATATTGTCTTGTTCTTGTTCGTCTGCCCTATAAACTGGGTTTTGTCTGCGTCTCGATCGACGCGATTAGCCAATTGCTCCTGTTGTCTAACTGGACAATTAGCTCGTCGAGTCGAGTGGTCTACAGTAGTTTGTTTTTGTTCGTTTGCCCGGTAGACTGGATCTTGTCTGCGTCTCGATCGACGCGAAGTATTAGCCAATTGCTCCTGTTGTCTAACTGGAGAATTAGCTCGTCGAGTCGAGTGGTCTACAGTATTTTGTCTTTGTTCGTTTGCCCTGTAAACTATGTCTTGTCTGCGAACTTGGTATCTTTGCATATTCCGATTTCTCTCAGTTTGGCTAAAACCTTCAGTATATTCAGAATTATACCTATTTAACTCATTTCTAGCTTGTTGTCTCCGAGCCCTATTCAAAACTGACAACTTTTTTGTCCTAGGTATTTTACCTAACTTTATAACTTTAATAAAAATAAAAATGAAATATAGTAAAATTTGTGATTAAATTTAAATCATTCGAACTAATTATTTGCAATATAATTTATTAAAATTTTTATATAATATATATATATATATATATAAGTGGATATATATATTTATTATATTGTTATATGTCTGGAATAATTAAAAAGTAGGTAATATTTGTGTAGTCTTTAAAAAGACTTTAAAATTATAATTATGTTCAAAAGCTTGCGATTTTTGTGATTTCAGCTAAAATGGTTTTCCAAAAGTTCACTAACAACACCATCTGTGTGAATTGCATTCGCAGAAATACGGTTCCTAATAAGTGTCTATCACACATTGCACATACACGCCAATTGTAACGGACGAAAACTATTTTTATCGATAATTCACTGTTTTTATTAAAATGGTCACAAAACACTGCAATTTATTTATTTTCAACCGCTCGGAACCGATAGAATAGTTTATTTGAATAATAATCGTTGTTAGATCACTAAGAAACGCAAAAATCACAAATTCTAACACCGCTCGACTCCGAAGTTCACTGTCAACTAAAGCAGTGCCTGTCCTGGAAACTGCCAGGAAGTCTAATTTTTAGTATTTTTTTTCAAACAGTTTTTTAGATTACCCAGATTTTATGGCATTTACCGGACGAAATTTCTAAACAAATTTATGAAGGTGCAGCAGGTCATAAAATTATCAGACATTTGACCTATATATGCCGATGCAGGTGCTTGCCATAAGTCTACCCTTTCGACCCAATGGACTGCTGCAGGTAATAAGGGGTCAACATTCATTCATCAATTCAAACCCAAAATCATAAAAAAAGAAGGGCGCGCGTCAGACGCGTGCCAATAATGATATTTTCTTTTGCGCCCATGATCTGCCCATTCACACACATTTGTGTGTGTGTGTCTGTGAGTCGAAAATCAGAAATCCCAAAATATAGTCAAATTTGTATCGGACAGGGAGGCAGGCACCAACAGGCACAAAAACTTTTAAATGCACACATGCCAACGCTTATATATCCTTTCCAATAATAACGAGGTAAAATGCAAGAATTTCGTATCGACGTGGCAAACCCTTTCATTATTTCATAATACTCGTCCCTTCAAAAGGGAAGAAATGCCTCCGACATATGAAATTTAAAATTGTGCGTAAATTTGCTTGTGCGGACACATACACACACAACCATTTTAACGGTACCTAGACATAAAGAGAGCACTGAGAGTATGTGCGAGCGAGATAAAAATAAACAGCGATGCCGTTCTATCGCCCAAATCATACTTAGTTTATTATTATAATCACATATATAATAACATTAATCTATTGATAATATTTATTAATGCATCAGTTAAGCTCCTTAAGATTGTCTAATAATTATACATAAGCAGCATTATCAATTATTAACATCATGTAATTATAATAAATATTTACGAAATAAAATTGTCAAATTACGCGCTCAGATTTATAGTAACAGTGTTGAAAAGTTCCACTTTGTGGTCTTCGACTACTTGCGGGAAGAAAATAATGTGTACCAATACACATATGTATGTAAATTATTATAATGTATATACGTATATGTATATGCACTGGTTAGGCCTAAGCCTAAAACGTATGTATGTATGTCGGGGTGCCCGACTAGAAAATACCCTGAACCCAAGTACAAGACCACAAAACAACTTTTAAATATAAATGTAGGTAATATATTTATTTATATGCATAAAAAATTCTTAAGTTTAAATTAAACATATTGTAATTATAGACATATATATAGAAACTTAAATTACCCTATCCGGAACACTTAGAGAGATACTACTGTGGTAACTATAAACTGGCTCGAATGTTCTAGCGCTAATTTCCTCACTGGAGAGATTTCAAAAAGCCCAATCAATGTGAGAGTCACAATTGGTAGTGGGCGTTTTTAAATCTAATAGGCACCTAAATCCCTTCTTGACCAATTCATCGTAAAGGGCCCTACATCTATCAAATTTGCTCAAGCATAAAGTCTCCTAAAACAATGCAACTCTCCCTTAGAAATGAATATTGCTGAAATATATCCTCAAATTCAGTTTTAAACAAACCAAGCGGATATGACGGACTTTTGTAAATAACTAAAAAACATACAGACTTATAACGAAATATTGCATGCTCAAAAACGACTGACCCAGATATTTTCCTACCGCTTAAGCAATTAGATATATTGTTTAAAATTGCATTTTTAATATAAATGACGATTCCCCTCTTAGGTCGCACTGCATTAGGTATTACCTCGCAATCAAGACGGACAACAACAGTAAACCCTGGAATTTCAATATTTTCATTTGAGTATGTTGAGGCCTCAACGAAACATAGAACAGACGACTGAAGCATAAGCTTATCTGATCGAATATCTTCAATATGACAGTGAATGCTTTCAGTATTATGAAAGAAAATGTCTAAGGCGGAACTGTTAACTAAGCGATCATAATGTGTTCGAAGTAGTTTTCCAGTCCGCAATTTCCCTATCCCATTTTGGACCTTATCGTTATTTTTCGGAGGAACAAAATTTCCTATTATAAACAACCCGGAAGCAGTTGTTGGTCTACTACAAGCTACGTATATTGCAGCACGCTGCATACGAGAGCAAGTGTGAACCACCACTTTGCTATACGTAGTTCCCTGACTTTTGTGAATAGTAATACTTTCTGCAGGTACACTGGAAACTGCCTGCGGTCTATAGAAACTTGCTCATTTCTTCTATATTGAAAACTTTTAACTATTTTCTGAATTAGGGTCCAGAAAGGTTCAGTACGATGTGTACACTTTGAGCGAGCAAGTACTCCTACGGTATCATCTGAAAATTTCATCCATAAAGTTATGGGAGTGCTGGATGCATCGAAATCTATTTGCATTAACATGCCTGTTGCCCCATTAACTAATCCATCCCCAGTATCTACATTGACCGTAATCATATATTTTGCAGTGGTTTTTTAGAAGAAGGGACATGCACAATCCCTGTGTTTCGGACGACCTAAAGCTACTAACGGCTTGTAAGATTCTCTGTCTACAAGCCGCAGTTAAATGTGTTGCTTTTATAAAATCATCAGCGGTAGAAATAAATTGATCAGTCGGAATTGAGTTTAGCTTTGTCGCCGCATTTGTACTAAATAGATGAATAGCATCATCGGGCTTTCCTCTAAAGGCGTTAAGCCTTTCAAACAATCTGGCAGATCGGGAAAATCTAGGCCATTTGTAATAGAAGTTTTAGGTTTTTTGCCTAATTTAATGCTACGACTACACGTTTTGCAAAAACATTAATTATTAATTTCAGAGGGAAATATAGAGGAAAGATATAAAATATTGGAGCTTACTTCTGCACTACACTTGCTTTCAATAACATCACCACTTTTCCACTTGATGTGGAAACCACAGCTTGCCGGACTGGCAATTAAAACACCTCTATCGATGATGCTATTTAGAGAACTGTGTTATCTAACTAGGCTTTTAGCATATCTGTTCGGCTCAGCATCTAAAAATTAAACTTGTATTATGTTAGCATAACATTTCAGTTATATATTGCCCTGCGAGGCAAGCAATGTCACTATTTTGTTTTGTTTGGCGCTTCTCGCATGTCATAAAATAACTCAATATCATTTGCTGTTAACTATCTAGCGCTTATCGCTTTGCGCTCATCGTATTTCCTTTATCGCGCTCTTTTACCTTTTGCACTTTGTCTTAAGCGGCTAGCGCATCAATGCTAGCAACGCCGCAATCCATTCTTGTTTCGTATATTCGTTATATCGGATCTCTTATCGATCGCTTCGCTAAAAATTGTACATTTTTGCATATTGTCAAAACGTTTGCTATAAGCATAAATAAATCAACCCGTTGCATGAACTTATAAGAAAGGGTGTAGTTTTTATAACATCCTTAATTTCTCGCTACTTAGTGCTAATAAAAAAGCTTGTTAGCCCAACATTTTGGTGACCCCGACGTGAACTTTTTATTTAACATTATAGTGTTGCATAAAATTATTTAAATTAAAATTGAGCTAGTTGTTACTAGTTTCGGCAACAATTAAAACCGCTCTTATATACATACATATGTACGAGCAAGTGTCATGCGGTAAATTGCAGTAAAGAGGAGTCTGTGTACATAAGCATTTATACACCTACATACAGACGCGTTGGCTCTCGCTATCTGCATTTTACTTGTGTTTTTATTCGACAAACTGTTGCGCGCGCTTAAGAGTACAGTGGTAACAATAAGTCAACGGTCAACGACTTTTTCTTTGACTTTTTCGTTTGCTTCGGTTGCCATGGAAAGTTCTAGTGCTGAATCGTTGGCCCAGCCTACAAACAGGGTGTCATTTTTAAAGCGCAAGGTGGCGTCCTCGTATGAGCGGTTGCAGGCGCTTCAATCTAGCCTCAACCAAACGCCCCTTGCCAATAATGATGAAATTGCATTGTCGGTGCTGCTCAAGCGGATTGAAAAATGGAATCTGCATTTGAAGACGCTCAAAACAAATTGGAAGAACTAGACTTTGACGAAATCGGCAGTGAGTTACGCGAGGCTTTTGATGAGCTTTCAGTAACTTTGGAGACTTCGGTGCGGTTTGAAATTGCTAAGCGCAGTAGAGCATTGCCGTCCAGCTCCACATTTGTAAATGAGCCTATTGCTGCTGCGTCAATGACTAGATCCAGAGCGTTACCGACCTTACCGCCAATCAAATTGCCAACGTTTTCTGGAGGTTATACAGAGTGGTCAGATTTCTTTTCAATGTTCACAACTTTAATCGAAAATCATCCCGAACTCACAAACATTGAAAAAATGCAGCATTTGCGGCTCTGCTTGAAGGACTCTGCGCTGGATACCATTCGGTCATTGGAAATATCAGAGGCTAATTATTCCATAGCATTAAATTCGATTAGTATTTCAGGCACACATCGTTGAACTGCTGGGGCTCAAGAAGGTAGAGAATGGCTCCGCTGGCATGCTGCGTGAATTGTCGGATAAGTTTAATGCCCATATTCGTGCTCTCACCAGTTTGGGTAGCAAGGAGCAAATTGCTGGTTGCATCCTTGTTCAGGTGCTACTGCAAAACTGGATCCTGCTACGCAGGCGAAGTGGGAAGAGAAGCTGGAGGATCCCGCCTTTGCAAATTTAATTCCATCATGGGCACAAATAGCCACATTTTTGGAGCAACGCTGCAGAACCCTAGAGAGTGTGGATTATGCTATGGCAACCTATACGCCGAGCTCTCAGGTGGGCAAAAACAAACAGACTAACTCCAGTAGGACATCACTCGTTGCTACTAACTCAATGGCTGCTGTTTGCGTATTTTGCAATGGTGAAGAGCATAATATATGGCAATGCCCAAGATTTGGCAATTTGTCTCCAGATATGCGTCTCAAGGAAGCAAAACGATTATCTTTATGCCTCAACTGCCTTAAAAGGGGACATCTTTTACGAACATGCAATTCCGGAGCTTGTCGCACATGTGGCTCCAAACACCACACACTTCTGCATTTAGACGTTTTGCATTCGTTTCATCACTCTGTCACTCCTACTGCAGCTTCTTCAGCCCCCGCCTCTACCTCTCTTGTTGCCCACAACCTCAGCAGCGATGTTGTGTTCCTAGCCACTGCTATTGTACTAGTTAAAAATCGGTCTGGAACTCTAGTTCCGTGTCGTGCTGTATTGGATGGTGGGTCACAGCTACATTTAATTACATCCCGATTCGCTCAACAGCTTCAGTTGAAGAAAAGTCCGTCTTCAGCCGCAGTTGCTGGCCTGGGAAACGCTCCTTTCGCTACTGATGGATGCACTGTGACAGTCAATCTACAATCTCAAACGTCGGAGTACTCTGCAATCATCACAGCCATCGTAGCTTCCACTATAGCAGATCGCCAGCCAAGCATCGCCCTTAATACAACTAATTGGAATGTGCCTGGAAATATTCGCCTCGCTGATCCTTGCTTTTACAAGCCGCAGCGAGTTGACTTATTAATCGGAGCTGGTCTTTTCTACGAGCTAATGTGTGTCGGGCAAATAAAACTGCTACCGGGATTGCCTCTTCTGCTTTGGACACGCTTTGGATGGATAGTTGCAGGTGGCGGTTCCCAGCAAGGCGGTACCTCTCTTTTGGCCAATCGTGTATCGTCTGATGCCCGCACTGATTCTGATGGCCGAACCGATGAGTTAATTCAACGATTTTGGGAAGTAGAACGTTTTCCAGACCCTGTTGCTAAAGCAACAAAGGAAGAGCTTGACTGCGAGGAGCATTTTGTTAAGAATTTCCAAAGGTTGCCAACAGGAGCATATTCCGTGCGACTCCCTCTCAAACTCACGCTGGATCAGTTGGGTGAATCTTATCAACAGGCATTTCGCAGATTTATATCGCTTGAGAGAAAGTTGCATCGTCATCCCAACCTTAAATCCCAGTATTGCGCGTTCATTCAAGAGTATATGGAGCTCGGACATATGACTCTTGTCCCTCCAGAGTCGTTACGTTTATGCAAATATTTTCTCCCTCATCATTGTGTGCTGAAGGAACAAAGCACGAGCACCAAACTTCGTGTCGTGTTTGATGGTTCAGCTACCACCAGCACTGGGTGTTCGCTGAATGAAGTGTTGATGGCTGGGCCCGTCATACAACCGAAACTGTTTAACATTGTGATGCGATTTCGCACGTTCCCCGTTGCCCTTACTGGAGACATTGGCAAGATGTATCGCTGTGTCAGAGTAACGGTCCCAGATAACTACCTACAATGTATCTTGTGGCGAAATTCTACTAATTCTGAAATAAGTGTCTTCAAGTTGGACACAGTTACGTATGGCACAAAACCAGCTTCCTTTCTTGCCGTTCGAGCAATGCAGCAATTGGCAGTCGACGAGCAACATTCATTTCCAATTGGTGCGAAAATTCTTCGACGCGATTTCTATGTAGATGACCTTATATCTGGCGGTGGCTCGGTCCAAGAGGCGATCGACGTATTAAATCAAACAAGGGCATCCTATCTAAAGGTTGCTTTGAACTCAGAAAATGGTGCTCGAGTCACTCTGCAGTGCTAAAAGGCATTCCTGACAAGGATAAGGACTCGTTTTTAAAATTTAGCGATGGAAGCGACATTACAAAACCTTGGGCCTTGCGTGGGATCCTTCAACTGATAAATTAATGTTTTCTCTCACGGCTGCCAATCAGACACTTAAACCTTGCAAGAGATCTGTTCTGTCCACCATAGCTCGTTTTTACGATCCACTAGGATTAATTGGACCAGTCATCGTTAAGGCCAAAATCTTTATGCAGCTTCTTTGGAAGGAAAACTTGGATTGGGATGAGAGTCTTCCAACTTCTCTAAATACTGCCTGGCAGGAACTTTGCCAAACTTTCACGAATGTCCAATTATCCACCTTTCCCCGGTTGGTTTGCAATACAACGTGCGATGTAGAGGTTCACGGTTTCTGTGACGCTAGCATTGCCGCGTACGGAGCTTGCATTTATGTGGTTTCAAAGGGACATCATTCGAGTTCACGCCTATTCTGTTCTAAATCACGAGTGGCTCCACTTAAAACTCTTACGGTACCAAAACTCGAGCTTTGTGGCGCACTTTTGTTAGCCCAATTGATGCAGGAAGTAGCTGAAATGAAATTATTTACCGGTACATTCCATTGTTGGTCAGATTCATCAATATGTCTATCATGGATCCGAGATGAATCGTCGAAGTTCAACGTATTCGTTGCAAATCGAATAGCCACCATCCAGGAACTCACAGCGGGCTTCCAGTGGCATTATGTTCCAACAGCCAGTAATCCAGCTGACATTCTCTCTAGAGGGGCCACTCCTGACGAGCTTATACAGTCAAAACTTTGGTCATGTGGTCCTGAATTTTTGACTGGTCCACAAAGGTGCTGGCCTGCGACTTGTCTTCTTGAAAAACAAATACTGGAGTTACGCAAAAGAGTGTTGCTCATCACAGATCCTACAGATGATGCCATATTAAGGTGCAAATATGTGAATTCCTTCTCTGCTATTCAACGAGTGTTTGCCTATGTGTACAAGTTCATCCATCGTATTCGGCGCCCCCGGACTTTTGATCTCCGACATACGTTTTGGATCCTTCATACTTTTACGTAACGTTCAAAGGGGCTCTCTTTGGGATGATATAAAGAACGTGCAATCAAAGGGCGTGGTCGTTCGTTCCAGTATACTCTCATCATTATTGCCCTTTCAGGATGAATTTGGTATTCTTCGAGTTGGTGGGCGCCTCGAAAAGTCAACCCTTCCTTATGAGGCCCGTCATCCTATTATACTGCCTAGACAACATCCAGTCACCATCGCCATTGTCACTCACTTTCATGAGCGGAATCTCCATGCTGGACCACGAGCCTTGTTGGGAGCAATTCGCCTGCAATATTGGCCGATTAATGGCCGCAAAACAGTTTCCAGCATTGTAAACAAGTGCATCAGATGTTTCCGGAACAAGCCCCGCTTGGTGGAGCACGTAATGGCTAATCTTCCAAAGGAGCGATTTGTTGAAACTCGAGCGTTTGATATAACTGGTGTAGACTTTTGCGGACCATTCTTCTACAAGCCTGACACTCGAAACAAAGCTCCTATAAAATGCTACATCAGCGTATTTATTTGCTTCGCCACGAAAGCCATTCATTTGGAGTTGGTCAAGGATCTATCTACGTGTGCATTTCTCAATGCTCTAAAGCGCTTTATATGCACTCGTGGCAAGCCACGTCAGATTTGGTCTGACAATGCCACCAACTTTGTCGGCGCCAAAAACGAGCTGTTGGAGCTAAAAAATCTCTTCATCAGTAGCTGTCATCAAGAGGCTGTGCTCCAGTTTTGTTTGGCGGACACAATTGACTGGCGCTTCATCCCACCGCGCTCCCCTCACTTTGGTGGCCTTTGGGAGGCGGCGGTAAAAACTGCAAAACATCACTTCTATCGGGTTGTGGGGTCAACTGTTCTGGGATTCGAAGAGCTTCGTACCCTTGTGTGCCACATAACGGCAGTCATTAATTCTAGACCACTGCTTCCCATTTCAGAAGATCCAGAAGACCTTGATGTTCTTACCCCAGCTCATTTTTTGGTTGGTGGCCCACAAGCCTCGTTTACAGAACCAGATGTGACACGGCTCAATTTTAATCGTCTAGATAGCTGGCAGCGAGTGTCCTACATGCACCAAGTCTTTTGGTCTCGCTGGCGAGAAGAATATTTAAATCTTCTGCAACAGCGTTCAAAATGGCGGACTCCCAAGCCAGGTGTGGCTCTCAATGACATCGTTCTTGTCAAAGACGAGAACTTACCTCCTTTGAAATGGCCACTAGCTAGAGTGGTTGAATTGGTCAAAGGAACTGATGACATCGCACGCGTTGCAGTTCTCAAGACAGCTAATGGAATCATAAAGCGAGCAACTAATAAGCTGTGTCTGCTTCCCCTTAACGATCCTGTTGAAGCTCAATCGTTCAACGGGGGAGTATGTTCGGCTCAGCATCTAAAAATTAAACTTGTATTATGTTAGCATAACATTTCAGTTATATATTGCCCTGCGAGGCAAGCAATGTCACTATTTTGTTTTGTTTGGCGCTTCTCGCATGTCATAAAATAACTCAATATCATTTGCTGTTAACTATCTAGCGCTTATCGCTTTGCGCTCATCGTATTTCCTTTATCGCGCTCTTTTACCTTTTGCACTTTGTCTTAAGCGGCTAGCGCATCAATGCTAGCAACGCCGCAATCCATTCTTGTTTCGTATATTCGTTATATCGGATCTCTTATCGATCGATTCGCTAAAAATTGTACATTTTTGCATATTGTCAAAACGTTTGCTATAAGCATAAATAAATCAACCCGTTGCATGAACTTATAAGAAAGGGTGTAGTTTTTATAACATCCTTAATTTCTCGCTACTTAGTGCTAATAAAAAAGCTTGTTAGCCCAACAATATCCATTATCTATTGTATGAATTATCTACTGAATAATGAGGAAGACACTCGTTTTGTCGACCATTAAAAAAATAAATAAATAAAATAAGCCTTTGCAACAAAGGCACACCTGATCGGGACCCTGCTTAACTGTTCTATTGAATCCAGCTATCAGACCATCTAAGTTACTCCTAATAGCTGGAGAGATTCTATCCTCTGAAAAACTAATCGCACGTTCACCCCAGTTCCTGGTAACATTGCGCATATTCTCTGCTATCCTATTACCTGTATTACTCCTATACTGGCTAACTCGCTGGGACAAACTTCCATTGGCGTCAAAAGCCTCCTGTCGTGCATGAATGCGAGCACTTCGCCTTACCCTTGTGTTACGTGCCTGCTCAATAATCCTACGAATCGGATTCTGTTTAACATGTGATCTTTGATTCCTATCCCTAGCTCTTTCTAAAAGTCGTCGTTCTATATCTTGTCGATGGCGAGCTCGACGAATATTGTCTTGTTCTTGTTCGTCTGCCCTATAAACTGGGTTTTGTCTGCTTCTCGATCGACGCGAAGTATCAGCCAATTGATCCTGATGTCTAACTGAGAATTAGCTCGTCGAGTCGAATGGTCTACAGTATTTTGTCTTTGTTCGTTTGCCCTGTAGACTGGGTCTTGTCTGCGTCTCGATCGACGCGAAGTATTAGCCAATTGCTCCTGTTGTCTAACTGGAGAATTAGCTCGTCGAGTCGAGTGGTCTACAGTATTTTGTCTTTGTTCGTTTGCCCTATAAAGTGGGTCTTGTCTGCGTCTCCATCGACGCGAAGTATCAGCCAATTGCTCCTGTTGTCTAACTGGAGAATTAGCTCGTCGAGTCGAGTGGTCTGCAGTATTTCGTCTTTGTTCGTTTGCCCGGTAGACTGGGTCTTGTCTGCATCTCGATCGACGCGAAGTATCAGCCAATTGCTCCTGTTGTCTAACTGGAGAATTAGCTCGTCGAGTCGAGTGGTCTACAGTATTTTGTCTTTGTTCGTTTGCCCTATAAACTGGGTCTTGTCTGCGTCTCCATCGACGCGAAGTATCAGCCAACTGCTCCTGTTGTCTAACTGGAGAATTAGCTCGTCGAGTCGAGTGGTCTACAGTAGTTTGTCTTTGTTCGTTTGCCCGGTAGACTGGATCTTGTCTGCGTCTCGATCGACGCGAAGTATTAGACAATTGCTCCTGTTGTCTAACTGGAGAATTAGCTCGTCGAGTCGAGTGGTCTACAGTATTTTGTCTTTGTTCGTTTGCCCTGTAAACTATGTCTTGTCTGCGAACTTGGTATCTTTGCATATTCCTATTTCTCTCAGCCCTTTTCAAAACTGACAACTTTTTTGTCCTAGGTATTTTACTTACCTTTAAAACTTTAATAAAAATAAAAATGAAATATAGTAAAATTTGTGATTAAAATTAAATCATTCGAACTAATTATTTGCAATATAATTTATTAAAATTTTTATATAATATATATATATATATATATAAGTGGATATATATATTTATTATATTGTTATATGTCTGGAATAAATAAAAAGTAGGTAATATTTGTGTAGTCTTTAAAAAGACTTTAAAATTATAATTATGTTCAAAAGCTTGCGATTTTTATGATTTCAGCTAAAATGGTTTTCCAAAAGTTCACTAACAACACCATCTGTGTGAATTGCATTCGCAGAAATACGGTTCCTAATAAGTGTCTATCACACACTTGCACATACACGCCAATTGTAACGGACGAAAACTATTTTTATCGATAATTCACTGTTTTTATTAAAATGGTCACAAAACACTGCAATTTATTTATTTTCAACCGCTCGGAACCGATAGAATAGTTTATTTGAATAATAATCGTTGTTAGATCACTAAGAAACGCAAAAATCACAAATTCTAACACCGCTCGACTCCGAAGTTCACTGTCAACTAAAGCAGTGCCTGTCCTGGAAACTGCCAGGAAGTCTAATTTTTAGTATTTTTTTCAAACAGTTTTTTGGATTACCCAGATTTTATGGCATTTAACGGACGAGATTTCTAAACAAATTTATGAAGGTGCAGCAGGTCATAAAATTATCAGTCATTTGACCTACATATGCAGATGCAGGTGTTTGCCATAAGTTTACCCTTTCGACCCAATGGGCTGCTGCAGGTAATAAGGGGTCAACATTCATTCATCAATTCAAACCCAAAATCATGAAAAAGAAGGGCGCACGTGAGACGCGTGCCAATAATGATATTTTCTTTAGTCTCTAGCTCTTATAGGTTCTGAGATCCTTGCGTTCATACATACGGACGGACGGACAGACGGACATGGCTAGATCGACCCCATAAAGTATATATATTCTTGATCAGCATCAACAGCCGAGTCGATATAGACATGTCCGTTTGTCCGTCTGTCTGTTTCTATGCGAACTAGTCTCTCAGTTTTAAAGCTATCTTAATGAAACTTTGCAGAAGTCCCATTTTCTGTTGCACGCAGCACATACAGACCACTATATCATATAGCTGCCATAGGAACGATCGGTCGATAACTAAGTTTTTGTATAAAAAACATTTTGTTTTTCAAGATATCTTGACCAAACTCGGCATTTATTAGTTTTACTAAGCTCCTATTATATATGCAAAATCCTATTAAGATCGGACCACTATATCATATAGCTGCCATAGGAACTATCGGTCGAAAATTAAGTTTTTGTATGAAAAAACATTTTGTTTATCAAGATATCTTGACCAAACTCGGCATTTAATAGTTTTACTATGCTCCCCATATATATGCAAAATCCTATTAAGATCGGACCACTATATCATATAGCTGCCATAGGAGCGATCGGTCGAAAACTAGGGTTTTGATTAAAAACCTTTTTGTTTATCAAGATATCTTGACCAAATTCGGCATTAACTATTTTTCATGTGCTTCTTATATACGGGCAAATCACTATGAGCATTATGAAAAGGTTGGGTCTGCAAGAGTATTAGATCTTCGGCGTGACGAAGATATCCTTTCTTTCTCGTTTTTAGTTTGGATTTTGTTGCCGATGTACACTCTGTTGCAATTATTGTTATTATCCCCGCCACATGGTATTTTGTAAATGACATTACTTTTATCCATCGTTGGTATTAGTTTTACTATACTCCTCAAATATATGCAAAATTCTATTAAGATCGGACTACTATATCAAATAGCTGCCACAGGAACGATCGGTCGAAAATCAAGTTATTGTATGAAAAAAGTTTTGTTTATCAAGATATCTTGACCAAACTTGGCATTTATTAGTTTTACTATGCTCCCCATATATATGCAAAACGACACCCGCACCACCTCCAACAAATTCGTAGAAGACGGATTTGTTTTTGGCATTGTGTAAAACATGTGTAAAATAAGTTTTCTGCTTTAAATTAAGTGACCTGACTATATCTGCTAAGCTTTCAGCTGAAACTATAGCTGGAAGTTTTATTAATCGGACATTGTTGTCTTCTGAATCTAGATTCTCGTCATTTTCATTAATGTTTAAGACATTTAAATGAGGATTTATTTCTGGCAATCCTAATACGCGAAATCTATCATCTACTACTTCTTGATTTTCAACATTTTCTTCATTTTCTGCCTGCACTGCATTTTCAAGAGCATGCTGAAGCTCACTGTCATTTAAGCTATTATATTTCCTGCGATTGCTCTCATGATTCTGGCCGCAAAACGATTCGCAGTCTCTTGCTACTAGTTCTACATTTTCATCCCTCCATGGGACATACAACATAACCAACTCTCGAAAATAATTGCTCCTATCAGTATTAATATTAAATCTCCTATACCTATTTATAATAGGAGTGTTCCTCTTCTTTACGAACCCACTACCATCGCGAAGTGCGTAAACTAATTGTTGGGAAGCCCTGGATTTTTCGATGTCATCAGCATCATCTACATTTTGGCGAGTACCACTATGCCGTTTGCTAAAGCTGTAAAAAGCAGCATAATCAGCTAGGCATAAACTATCTAAAGCGTCGTGGCGCTGAACATAATGGTCTATAAGTCCCATTTCCAATATTCCTACTGAGTCATCGGGTAAGTTTTGCAACTGTTGCTTAGACTTCCTTAACCCAACCCGATTCTCTGGTAATGAGGTATTAATAAAAACCACTGCGTTACTGCTTTCGGACAAAGACATATGCTGTACCTTTGCTTTAAAGTTACATTGCCCCTGCTAATCTCACTTACAGCTTCACGCATTAGCTTTGAAATGCCTCTCTGGGACTTGTTTATATAATTAACGACGTAACTGCAGCAAGCATAGGGATCTAATATAAACTGGATATCTATATTCGCGCGCTGCAGTAGAAGGAGGTGAGTATTATTAGCATTAAGCTTAATTGCTGCGAATGATCGCTTCAAATATATTTTGGGCTTCTTTATACTTGACCTGAGTGCATTTATATAGCACTCATAACTTAAGTTAAGTTGATCGTGGGTCAAAAAGTTATTGAAATCGCTAAGGTATGCTTCTATGCTTTCACGATCAAACGGATATTCTAAAACTTCTTGAATCTTTTCGAAATTTCTGCGATGCACTTCTTTATTTTCGGCATCTTCTTCTAATGGGAATAGAATTTCTGTTTGGGGCATGGGAGGGTATGGAATACCAAATCTACACATTTTTTGTGCCCTAACTTCTCGCCTACATGATGCCCGTGATTGTGAGTTTAATACTCCAAAAATAAAGCCAAATCCGGGTTATTTGTTTCCGTTGTGATAAACTGATGAATAAAGGACTTTACAGAGGGAATGCTTGACTCATCAGCCAAGTCAACTTTCGGGGCTCAACTCGCCAATAATACTTAATAACTCTGTGACTACCAAAAACACCGCCTTCCGTTTTCATTAGTTTTAAAACCTGCCTATAACGAAAATCAAAATACCTAGCGCAAGTAACAGGGTCGGCTCTAATTAGACGGGCTTTATTGTCAAAACTTAAATTAGCTGCCAATTCTTCTGAAATTTCTAGCCTATCTACATTCTTAGAAAGTAAAACTAACAGCTCTGCCCATCTAGTCTCTGCTGCCGAAAAAGTTTTAAAAAATGTCGGAAGACCAATCTGCCTTATCATCGCTTTTTTTCTCCTTCCCAATGAGCAGGTGAAGTGCGAATATTTTTCAAAACCCTATAGCAATCATCATGACGTATTAAATTTTCTAAATATTCCTCATTAAGGACTTGTGCCGTAATGCCTTGAGTGGCGCTGTGCTTACGTAAGCAAATGGAAGAGGGAACAGTCCCTATATTAATCATTTGCAATTTTTTAAAATTAAGAAATAATTTATCTGTTCTACAACCTCGCCTATCAAAGTTTCTAAGTTCTGACCTAACTATGGTTGTAAAACTTTCTGCTCCCTTTCTCATAATGCCAGCAAAAATGGTTGGGAAGGCCACCTCCTCTCCAGAGGCTATAACTATTCTTTGCATGGCAATATTTTCGACAGGGACGTTTTCTAATAATGTTTTCCAACAAACGGAACCTCGTCAGACGAAAAAGACGACAACCACTGTTCATTAACAGTAATTTGATGCTTTCTGTACAGCTCGGTGTTGACTAAAAATTTTATTGCATCAGCAACTTTAAAAGGCCTAATGGTTTCAGCCATGAAATCATGGCTATATTCCATCCTACGTTTGAGATGAATTTGCACTACCTCGCTCTCATAAAACGCCCTCGGAAGGGACGTTACAACATTGGCCACAGGAATGGGTACATTGACCACTGCTCCTTTAATTGCATTTTGTTGACTTAATAATCATCTAAAGGCGTTAAGGCATTCAAACAATCTGGCAGATCGGGAAAATCTAGGCCATTTGTAATAGAAGTTTTAGGTTTTTTGCCTAATTTAATGCACGTTTTGCAAAAACTATATTTATTATTTTCAGAGGGAAATATAGAGGAAAGATATAAAATATCGGAGCTTACTTCTGCACTACACTTGCTTTCAATAACCTCACGAGAAATGTTTTCCACTTGATGTGGAAACCACAGCTGGAGCAGTGGTCAATGTACCCATTCCTGTGGCCAATGTTGTAACGCCCCTTCCAAGGGCGTTTAATGAGAGCGAGGTAGTGCAAATTTATCTCAAACGTAGGATGGAATATAGCCATGATTTCATGGCTGAAACCATTAGGCCTTCCAAAGTTGCTGATGCAATAAAATTTTTAGTCAACACCGAGCTTTACAGAAAGCATCAAATTACAGTTAATGAACAGTGGTTGTCGTCTTTTTCGTCTGACGAGGTTCCGTTTGTTGCATCTGCTGATGATAGGGACTTAGTATCGCAGTTAGCGGCAAGATCTGCTCAACCCTCCATAGATGAGCAGAAAAATATAGAAGAAGATATTAATCCAGGAGGCCAGGAAACATTATTAGAAAACGTTCTTGTCGAAAATATTGCCATGCAAAGAATAGTTATAGCCCCTGGAGAGGGTCAGCGGTCTTTAGACATGATCGAAGATTGTGATTCAGAGGAGCTGGCCTTCCCAACTATTTTTGCTGGCATTAAGAGAAAGTGTGCAGAAAGTTTTACAACCATGGTTAAGAAACTTAGAAACTTTGATAGGAGAGGTTGTAGAACAGATAAATTATTTCTCAATTTTAAAAAATTGCAAATGATTAATATAAGGAACAGTACTTCCATTTGCTTACGTAAGTACAACGCCACTCGAGGCATTACGGCACAAAAAGTCCTTGATGAGGAGTATTTAGAAAATTTAATACGTCACGATGATTGCTATAGGGTTTTGAAAATTAATCGCACTTCACCTGCTCATTGGGAAGGAGAAAAAAAGAAGGTCATGGCGATGATAAGGCAGATTGGTCTTCCGACATTTTTTATAACCTTTTCGGCAGCAGAGACTAGATGGGCAGAGCTGTTAGTTTTACTTTCTAAGAATGTAGATAGGATAGAAATTTCAGAAGAATTGGCAGCTAATTTAAGTTTTGACAATAAAGCCCGTCTAATTAGAGCCGACCCTGTTACTTGCGCTAGGTATTTTGATTTTCGTTATAGGCAGGTTTTAAAACTAATGAAAAGGGAAGGCGGTGTTTTTGGTAGTCACAGAGTTATTAAGTATTATTGGCGAGTTGAGTTTCAGCAAAGAGGCTCCACCCACATTCATGGCATGTTTTGGCAGAAAGATGCCCCGAAAGTTGACTTGGCTGATGAGTCAAGCATTCCCTCTGTAAAGTCCTTTATTGATCAGTTTATCACAACGGAAACAAAAAACCCGGATGTGGCTCCATTTTTGGAGTATCAAACTCACAATCACGGGCACTCATGTAGGCGAGAAGTTAGGGCACAAAAAATATGTAAATTTGGTATTCCATACCCTCCCATGCCCCAAACAGAAATTCTATTCCCATTAGAAGAAGATGCCGAAAATAAAGAAGTGCATCGCAGAAATTTCAAAAAGATTCAGGAAGTTTTAGAATATCCGTTTGATCGTGAAAGCATAGATTACCTTAGCGATTTCAATAACTTTTTGACCCACGATCAACTTAACTTAAGTTATGAGTGCTCTATAAATGCACTCAGGTCAAGTATAAAGAAGCCCAAAATATATTTGAAGCGATAATTTGCAGCAATTAAGCTTAATGCTTATAATACTCACCTCCTTCTACTGCAGCGCGCGAATATAGATATCTAGTTTATATTAGATCCCTATGCTGGCTGCAGTTACGTCGTTAATTATATAAACAAGTCCCAGAGAGGCATTTCAAAGCTAATGCGTGAAGCTGTAAGTGAGATTAGAAGGGGCAATGTAACTTTAAAGCAAAGGTTACAGCATATAGGGCATAAGTTAACTTCGGGTACGGAAATATCTGCCCAGGAAGCCGTTTACTGCTTTTTAGATATGTCTTTGTCCGAAAGCAGTAACGCAGTGGTTTTTATTAATACCTCATTACCAGAGAATCGGGTTGGGTTAAGGAAGTCTAAGCAACAGTTGCAAAACTTACCCGATGACTCAGTAGGAATATTGGAAATGGGACTTATAGACCATTATGTTCAGCGCCACGACGCTTTAGATAGTTTATGCCTAGCTGATTATGCTGCTTTTTACAGCTTTAGCAAACGGCATAGTGGTACTCGCCAAAATGTAGATGATGCTGATGACATCGAAACATCCAGGGCTTCCCAACAATTAGTTTACGCACTTCGCGATGGTAGTGGGTTCGTTAAGAAGAGGAACACTCCTATTATAATTAGGATAGGAGATTTTATATTAATACTGATAGGAGCAATTATTTTTGAGAATTGGTTATGTTATATGTCCCATCGAGGGATGAAAATGTAGAACTAGTAGCAAGAGACTTCGAATCGTTTTGCGGCCAGAATCATGAGTTAATCGAGAGCAATCGCAGGAAATATAATAGCTTAAATGACCGTGAGCTTCAGCATGCTCTTGAAAATGCAGTGCAGGCAGAAAATAAAGAAAATGTTGAAAATCAAGAAGTAGTAGATGATAGATTTCGCGTATTAGGATTGCCAGAAATAAATCCTCATTTAAATGTCTTAAACATTAATGAAAATGACGAGAATCTAGATTCAGAAGACAACAATGTCCGATTAATAAAACTTCCAGCTATAGTTTCAGCTGAAAGCTTAGCAGATATAGTCAGGTCACTTAATTTAAAGCAGAAAACTTATTTTACACATGTTTTACACAATGCCAAAAATAAAATCCGTCTTCTACAAATTTGTTGGAGGTGGTGCGGGTGTCGGAAAGAGCCGACTTATTTTAGCTCTTTTTCAATCTTTGTCCGTTATGTACAGTAGTAGGCCAGGATGTGATCCAACTTCTCCTAAAATAATATTGTGTGCTCCAACAGATAAAGCTGCTTTCGGAATCAGTGGCTCAACACTGCATTCCATGTTTTCCATTCGGTGGTATTTCTGTCATAGTTTTCGGGGATCTACGACAATTATCACCAGTAGGTGACCGTTGTATTTTCGAATCCAACTCAAATGATCCCTACAGTGCAATTTATGCTTCATTGCTGTGGGACCTTTTCAAGTATTTTGAACTCACAGAAATAATGCGACAACGGGAGGACCAACCGTTTGCTTCTGCTTTAAATAATATGGCAACGGGAAACATGACAGCCGATGATATTAGTCTTGTCCGATCTCGCATTTGTCAGCAATCGGATGTGCCCGATGATGCTATTCATCTATTTAGTACAAATGCGGCGACAGATAGTTATAACACGATAAAGATAAACTTAATTCCGACTGATCAATTTATTTCTACCGCTGATGATTTTATAAAAGCAAGACATTTAACTGTGGCTTGTAGACAGAGAATCTTACAAGCCGTTAGTAGCTTTAGGTCGTCCGAAACACAGGGATTGTGCATGTCCCTTCTTCTAAAAACCTCTGCGAAATATATGATAACGGTCAATGTAGGTACTGGGGATGGATTAGTTAATGGGGCAACAGGCATGTTAATGCAAATAGATTTCGATGCATCCAGCACTTTATGGATGAAATTTTCAGATGATACCGTAGGAGTACTTGCTCGCTTAAAGTGTACACATCTTACTGAACCTTTCTGGACCCCAATTCAGAAAATAGTTAAAAGTTTTCAATATAGAAGAAATGAGCAAGTGTCTATTGACCGCAGGCAGTTTCCAGTTGTACCTGCAGAAGGTATAACTATTCATAAAAGTCAGGGAGCTACGTATAGCAAAGTGGTGGTTCACACTTGCTCTCGTATGCAGCGTGCTGCAATATACGTAGCTTGTAGTAGAGCAACAACTGCTTCCGGGTTGTTCATAATAGGAAATTTTGTTCCTCCTAAGCCTCCGAAAAATGACGATAAGGTCCAAAATGAGATAGGGAAATTGCGGACTGGAAAACTACTTCGAACACATTATGATCACTTAGTTAACAGTTCCGCCTTTCATAATACTGAAAGCATTCACTGTCATATTGAAGATATTCGATCAGATAAGCTTATGCTTCAGTCGCCTGTTCTATGTTTCGTTGAGGCCTCAACATACTCAAATGAAAATATTGAAATTCCAGGGTTTACTGTTGTTGTCCGCCTTGATTGCGAGGTAATACCTAATGCTTTTAGGAGACTTTAATTTATGCAGGAGCAAATTTGATAGATGTAGGGCCCTTTACGATGAATTGGTCAGGAAGGGATTTAGGTGCCTATTAGATTTAAAAACGCCCACTACCAATTGTGACTCTCACATTGATTGGGCTTTTTCAAATTTTCAGTTTATAGTTACCACAGTAGTATCTCTCTAAGTGTTCAGGATAGGGTAAATTAAGTTTCTATATATTTGTCTATATAATTACAATATGTTTAATTTAAACTTAAGAATTTTTTTATGAATATAAATAAATATATTTCATACATTTATATTTAAAAGTTGTTTTGTGGTCTTGTACTTGGGTTCAGGGTATTTTCTAGTCGGGCACCCCCCGACTATGTTGGTTTGTTTAAAAGCTCTAATGGTATTTTCTCGCCTTCAATTTGCATTCCTACATTTTTTAATACACTTTTCGGAGTAGTATAGTATTTAAATATAAAATCCTCGAGACTCCCTATTTTTTCATTTAGTTCAGCTATTATTTTTTCACAATATTCTTTCAGATTCTTCTCGCTACTCGTAGACTGAGTGATAATACTCTTTTCTAGATTTAAGTTTTCTTTTCTAATGAGCGTTTGCAAGTCTTGTGCTAATCCAACGACCTTACTTTCGTCCTTTTCTTGAATCGGGTTCCCAACGTTTTTAAGACGTTTACTCTGGATATCCATGTTTTGATCGCTATCCATAAACAGCCCCAAGAATTTAGCACCATTTATCTTAAAATTCTCAGTATTGTATTTATCACTTGAAAAGTGACCAAACTTGTCTACGGACATGTTGTGAATAGCTAAACCATTGAATATTTATTATATTTATAATAGCTTTATTGTCTTAAGTCAACCTTTCAAAAAAGTAATTGACTCCCTAATTTTAGAATTTTCCTTATTAATTACTCTCTCAACGCAATATTTTTATTGTTGATATAAGTAATCAAAAACGTCTTAAGTTAATTCAAGCTATTTGTATTTTTTTTTTTTTTTTTTTTTTTTTTTTTTTAACGCGAATCCCGATGCAACGTACTGCATCCCACCTCCCGCCCAACCGACCGAGGGGCGCAGTCGTGTAACGTACGACACGAAATAAAAAGTAAATATGAAAAAAATATTTAAAAAAAAAAATCGATACAAGCTACGAGTATGTGTACAAATACAATTACAAATAAAAATAGGACTATCTACTTGCTAAGTAGTTTAGAATAGAAGACTTTATACGAGGAAGAGAAGCTTCCGAGCAGAATACTCTGTAATGCTTGTTGTAGTCATCACAGAGAACCCTGAACGGTTCATGCAAGGCATAATTAGTGGAGCAAAATTGAAGCGATAAAGGTACAAAATTACGTGTTAGTCTAGTAGGGATAGAGAAATTTAATTGGCTAGTCAACGCAGAAGAGTCGATTTCACCAGTAATTAATTTATGAATAAATAGTACACCCAGCATGGTTCTACGATTAATTAAAGAAGGAAGGTTAATCATCAGAAGTCTACTGGAGTATGACGGTAACCGCACACGAGGATCCCAATTTAAACCACTGAGGGCAAACAACAAGAATTGTTTCTGAACAGATTCAATTCTGTCCTGATGGGTAGAATATTGTGGTGACCAGATACATGAGGCATACTCAAGAATAGGTCGTACCAAGGATATGTAAAGTGTTTTTGTCGTGTACGGATCGTCAAACTCCTTCGACCATCGCTTGATGAAACCCATAACTATTCTGGCCTTATTGACTACGGTATTAACATGAGAGTCGAATTTAAGTTTATGATCAAGGATGACACCTAGATCATTAACTTCATTAGAAGTACTATTAACACGCTCGAGCGGTATGCTATCAAGGATGTAAGAAACCAATTGAGGAGGGCTTCTATAGAAGGTCATTACCTTACATTTAGAGCAGTTTAAGTTTAACAGGTTGGCTAGGCACCAAGCCTGAAACGCATCAATGTCCGCTTGTAAGAGATAACATGATGCCATATCCTTATATGAAAGGCATAATTTTACATCATCAGCATACATTAATACTCGAGAGTGAGACAGTATCGAGGGAAGGTCATTGATGAAAAGAGTAAAGAGTAGCGGGCCAAGATGACTACCTTGAGGAACACCGGAAGTCACCAGAATACGTATAGAAAATGAGTTTCTGAAAAGAACCTTTTGGGTTCTGTCACGCAAATACTCTGAAATCCAGTTCAAAAGATTGACTGGGAAGCCGAGAAGACTTAATTTATGAAGCAGCAAGGAATGGTTGACAGAGTCGAAAGCCTTACTGAAATCAGTATAGATGACGTCAGTCTGCTTTCTTTTTTAAACCCATCAATTACAAACGAAGTAAACTCAAGAAGGTTAGTGGTTGTAGATCTGCGCTTCACGAACCCATGCTGGGAAGGTGAAATAATAGAACTACATAAATGCTGCAGTTGAGATGTTATAATTCTCTCAAAAGCTTTAGGTATAGCGGATAATTTGGAAATACCTCTATAGTTTTCGACATCGGACTTACTCCCTTTCTTATGGAGAGGGATAATATATGATTCCTTCCAAATGGTCGGAAAAGATGAAGTGTTAACGGACAATTCAAAAGTTTTAAAACAGGTTTACATAATGCTGCAGCGCAGTATCTAAGCACGCAGGCAGGAACACCATCAGGGCCCGGTGAGTAAACCGGCTTGATAGTGTTAAGGTCGCTAAGAAGCGAACTTTCGGTAATAATGGGATTAAAGATGCAGTTTGACCTCTGTAACTGATAAGGATAAGGCTGATTTTTATTATACCTAGAGGAGGAGTAGGTAGTTTGAAAAAAGTTTGCGAACAGATCGGCTATGCCTGGATCAGTGTTCGCGCTCTCATCAGCAAACTTAACCGAAGAAGGCAAAGTAGATGTCTTTCGTTTAGAATTGACAAAGTTAAAAAATTGCTTAGGATTATGTGAAAATTGAAGGCGACAACGCCGAAGGTAATTCTTATAGCAGATGGAATTTTGGGTAGAAAAATTTGATCGGGCAACTGCATAGCGGGAGAAATCAGAGTGATTTCCCGATTTCTTAAACTTTTTATAACACCTCGACTTCACGTTTTTTAACCTCATCAGTTCATTTGAGAACCAGGGAGGCCTATCAGGCCTCGCTGGGTGATCAAGAGGAACGCAAACATCAAAAATCGAGTACAAGGTGTCATAAAAAGTTTCAAGGCAACATCAATGTCTGCACAATTGTACAGTTGGGACCTGTCGACTTGCAGAATAAGATCATTTAGCTTATGAAAATCAGCCTTTCGGAAACAACGCATACGTTCAGCTAATTCCGATTCCTTGATAGGGACTCGGGCTGGTAAATCAATGACCATTTCCAGAGTTGGATGAAAAGGGTCTTCAGGAAGTGTAAGCGGATTGATCCTGTGCACAACACTATTGAACGAATCCAACACAAAAATTAGATCAAGAGATCTGTTTCTTGAATTGCGCACACGATTAACCTGCCGTAAGGACAGTTCATGTAGACCATCAATAAATTCGTTTGACGATAACGGCAACAGAAAGTTTGAGTCTGATGGCGATGACCACTCGACAACAGGAAGATTAAAGTCACCAAGAACTACTAAAAGGTCTCTATCAGAAAGTAGGGAGGAGACAGATTTAATAGCATTAAGATGGGTTTGATAGGTAGACAAATTAGATAGAGGAGGTAAATATGAACATGTAATATAGATAGAAAAAGTACCAAATACAACTCTTACAGCCACCAACTCAATCTCTGAGATGGGAAGATCGATGCGTTCCGACGAAAGAGCAGACTCGACAGCTATAAGTACTCCCCCCCCGATACGGGAAGCTCGATCGCATCTGTAAGTGGTGTATTTGGAGGTAAAAATTGCAGAGTCTGAGATTTCCGGCTTCAGCCAGGTCTCAGTAAAAGCGATAATTTGAAAATTAAAAGCAAGAGAGTCTAAATACAGTTTAGCGAGTTTAGATTTAAGACCTCTAACATTCTGGTAGGCAAGCTCTAAAGATGAAATTAGTTTTTTGACGCAGCAACTAAAGTTGATGCGCCATTAGAGATAGGTGGTAATAAAATCGGAGTCCGATTTTTCTTTTTGGCCTTATATTCTTTTACTATTAAGTGCTCCGGCCAAAACTCTTTACAACAAATATCAGTAAATATTTCTGGCGGAACACTTATTTTAAAGGACGCAATATCCCTTACATAAGCGAACTTAAATTTCTCCACCAGTATACCTGGGGCCTGAATTTTTGCCTGTATAAAGGCTTTTACCTCATCTGATGAAAAGTGAGGGGCAAGCCTAGAAACAAAAATAAGTCTCTTCGGTGGAACACCGACTAGAGGCTTAGGTGCCACAGGTAGGACAGTGGGAACACTATTGACTATGGTACCTAAAACAGCCGGTAGTCCGGATGACGAGCCTTCTAGCGGCTGTTGTAAATTTAATTGTTGCTGTCGCCCTTTCGGAACACCCACGACAGCGGACGACACGGATAATTCGAGTGGTTTTTCTCGTGCCGATGTCACACTTTTCGGGACAGAATCAGTGTCCACAGCAGACCTCACAGCTACCGGAGTAACAAACGAGATGAGCTGCTGTGTAATCGGTGTAGTAGGCTGCTGAATAGCAGTCGGAGGCTGAAGGGTATTAGGCAATGGCGGATCACAAGGAGTGGGCTTTTTTAGGCCCCGGAGACTCATCCAACAGTTTAAGGCTATTAAATTGGGTATCCAGGGCTGTGAGCTGATCGTTAAGTTTACGAAAACCAACAATCAAACCCCTAAAGCCACTCCTGGTCTGACGCATAAACGCCCGCATCTCACCATCAATCTCCCTACACGAGTCGCAACTATAGTGCAAACCATTTCGTTTGGCAACAGCATCCCCCACAAGACCAGTGTAACCCGCACATTTAGAATGCACGACATTATCACACAGCCAACAAGGTATGCTGGATTGACTTGCCGTAATTGGCATTTGGCAAGTTTTTATAAAACAGACAATTTTATGGTCCATTATTATGGGTCTCTACTGTAATAACGCAGCCCAATGTAAAAAGAGAGTTATATAGATTAATAGCGTATGGAGCACCAACAAGCGGCAGAAAGTAGAAAAAGATCAAAGCGCAAGTTGAAAAAAGGGAGAGAGAGAGAGTAGTCTATTTATAGATTGCTTGCTTGCCCACGAAATCTTGCACACCAGAGAGGCGATGTGCAGTTAAACATAAACAACAAACAACAACAAGAAGCTTACCCAAAGAGCTAATAGCGCAAGCGCACAAACAAAATGCACAAGAACACAAGTTTAAAAGAAACAATATTTAAATAACAAAAATGCACAGACCACAAGCATGCACTCGCGATAAATAAAAATAAACCGAGAAGGCGAACAGAATAGTAGAAATATATAAAATATAAATAATTAAAACGCCGGTGTTTTATTAAATCAAAAACAAAACGGAGAGCACAAAAAAAACACGTCTGTTCGCTTCAAGTGGAGAATTATTCTGATTTATTTATACTCTTTAACATTTTCACTTATAAGATATTCTCTCAATTCATTATTTATCAACTTTATTATGTATGAGAAGCTCCAAATCCTCTTTTGATTTGTATAATATATTTTGAACGTAAAGTTTATTGTCAACAGGATCTCTCTTTTTAGCTGAGGAGTAATGTCCAAACTTGTCGATACTCATTTTAATAATGTCAGTTAAATGCAAATATTTTTCCCTTTTATAAATTTATTCGATAATTTTTGCTTCCCGAAGTTCTTCAACTATTGAAATTATCTCATTGTTATGATTACTATGACCAGCTGTTTGTGAGGCGAATAGAAGCTATAATCGATCAACAATTTCATTAGGATCATCCCAGTAAATATAGTTCGGTTTATTTGTATTGAGCCTCATTATACCACTACCGGATATAGATGATTTTGATTGATTTGGAGTTGATATGGCCATTGGTACTGTTTTATAAAAAAGAACTTTTTGAGATAATTTTCGAACGATATCCTTTAAGTTGTCCATCATGTTCGTTATTGTTTCTGTGGGCACAAGTTTTTATTAGAATATCTTTATAATTTTGTAGATCTAGATCATTATAATTCTGAGGAGTATTTTCATAAATTAAAGAATATAAGCCTGTAGTGAGATCCCATGTTTCACCACAGTCTAGAACAAATTTTCTTCTGATATATGAATAATAGAATTTCCTAACCTTAATTCACCATTTAAATCTTTATATGGTCCATACGCTTTATCAAGTATCTTTTTTCTAGCTAATTCACTTAGATTAAACATATTTTCAACTCCAACATTAGATTGAGAGAAGAGCTTATTAACTGTAATATCATTAACATCATCATCATCATCCGCTTCAGCATAGTCATCAGTTTGATTGATTATTGTATTAGCATCAATAAAAACATCATCATCATCATCATCATAATCATTCTCATCACCTAGTTTCGGTCGTCTAAAATGCGAACTATCTAACTCTGGCTTAATTCCAGTATTTGAAATAAGTGGCGTGTACGACTGCTCTTCTTTCTTCGGTTTCAAAAATGTATTATTTTATTTATTACTCTTAGTAACGAGTTTCTGCAATGGTTCTGTTATGGGCTTTAATGTTTCTTGTAAAGCGGATTCAGCTTTACCTAATTTAATACTTTGAAATTTTTTTTCAAATCATTTCTAGTCTTTGATAATTCCTTTAGTAAATTCTCATCCATTTTCTGATCTGCTATACAGTTTAAGAGCAGTAACTAATCTGTTATTCGGTTTTATAGCAGTTAAACAGCCTGTTAAGAATAGCTGATATACAGGTCGACTGCCCTGTTAGCAGTTAAAGAGATGACTGAATATTAAAGACATATAATTGAGTATGTAACTATATATATATATGCATCATTTTCATTTTTTATGCAATAGAGAGGGAGATTGTATATACCGTATATAATAAAAAAAGAGAGGTATATATATATATATTTTCTATTTGTTGTGTAAAAAACAGTTATTGTTCTTTTATTTGTTTGTAATAAAAAAATAATAAATAACATTTAATTCTACTAAGGTAGGGAAAGTTGTAAATATTATATTTACAGAGAGAGTTGTGTCGTTTAGTTCAGACCAAGTTCGATTGAACGGGTCATTAAAATGAACTACTGAACTTATTCAGTGATTAGTGAACTAAATCGGTCAATTAGTTCACTCGTTCATTTATTCAGTCGGTCATGAACGATGAATTCTGCTCAGCTACATAGTCGTTGAATTGACTTGTCTCTCATCGAATTATATTTCTTCGGAAGGAAGAATACGTGTTGTTGGAGCTCCAAAGCAATTGTCTTACCAAATTTTGTTTTTGTTCTCCATGCGCGTACATCACATTTTCTTCCATGGTTGTTATACTCAAAAGGGGTTTCGCCCCTTTTGAGTTAAAATCATTAAGGACATCAATGTCCTGCATCTCAACTTGATGGTTAGATTGGTGCGATTGCTTCTGCGGCTGCTGCTGCTGCTGATGCTCCAACTGTCTGGGAGCTTCGACGAGGGTGGCCACTTGATACAACTTTGAGGATGAAGATGATGCTGCCTCCATAGTTTCTTACTTAATGAAGTAATACTGTGAGCTGCACTGATTTTATAGTCCTGCCTTTGAACGCTGGAATTTTTTTTCAGGCAATATTTTTGAGGAGCAGCATTTTGTTGAGTGGAGTCTTCAACGATTAGTTTCATTATATCAATATTTGAGAGAGGTTTATTGGGTAGCTGACTTAGAAGTTTTTTGCAGAATGATCAGTTGTTATTCCACAGCCCTTTCGATATGGTTTTATATAAAATCCCTTGCCTAGCGCAATAGCTTCCATTGAGCGGTTATGTCGCTTATTCTCCTCTAGCATAAACCTTTTCCTTTTTTTGCAAATCGATACCTTTTTCTTATTGCTTCTCTGTTTTTCATTTCTTCTAGTGATACCGACACCAAATTTTTTTTATACCCTGAACCCATTAAAAATGGGTAAAAATACAATATTTGTGCAAAATGCAAATGTATGTAACAGGCAGAAGGAGGCATCTCCGACCCCATAAAGTATATATATTCTTGATCAGCATTAATAGCCATGTCCGTCTGTCTGACCGTCCGTCCGTCCGTCCGTCTGTCCGTCCGTCCGTCCGTTTGTCCGTATGTATGAACGCAAGGATCTCAGAACCTATAAGAGCTAGAGAGCTCAAATTTTAGATGTAGGTGCTCCTAGTGCCTGCGCAGATCGAGTTTGTTTCCGATAATCGATAACTTACTCCGTTTCCAAGCAATCGATAAATATCGACATCCTGTTTTTTGAGCAAATTGGGTAAATTGGGTCACCAAACATGATATGTTGCTTCTAGAATATTATATATATGTCAAGTATCTTTCATTTTATACATATCGCCACCTCCCCTCTAACACTGCACAGCTATAAATCAAGTTAATAACCCAACTTATATTGCCAACCAATCTAAGCCACAATTTTAATGCAATTGACTTTTTGAGCATACACAAATATTCTATGGTACAATAATATATACTGTAGAAAATTTCATTAAGCTCGGTTAAGAGAAAACCAAAGTTATATGTAACTGCGCAATTGGATGGCACAGCTAGCGAAAACATCAAGAATTTGTGTACACACACACATTCATGCGCGTCTGCTTCGCATTCTATCGCATTCTAACAGCATTGTAACTGCGACTTTTTTCTGTAATGCTATTTAAGTTCGTTTTTTTCTCTCATGGTGTGGCTGTTGAGTAGAGGCATAGCAAGTGTTGCGGACTGTCGCGAGCTTGAGCCCTACCTGGGAAACTATTTTTTTTTTTCTGTTTTTTTTTTTGCTGTTTTCTCTGTTGAGTAGAGTCGTCAGCAAGTAATACGGTCAGTTGCGATTTCGAATCCTGCCAAGGGAACATTTTTTTTATTTAATTTATCTTTATTACTTACAAACAAGCGCGAGCCGCGAACTGCATTTGGTGTTGGAATGGGAGGGTTCAGGGTAATCCCTAGTCCGGAGCTCCCGACTTGAACCTCTTACTTGTTTTGTTTTCATTACGTTCGTAACGAAATATGCGGCAACCTTTTCTCCAATGCTGCTATTAGACGCTTTGACTCTCTCCGAAGCCTTATCGGCTAAATTTACATCAGCTATGTGCCGTTTAGCTAATTCTTTGTTTTCTGAATATGCTATATCGTGCTCCCTGCAAGCTGCGTCTAATGGGTTAATGCCTTTAGCACCACGCTGTAGGCGTTCTTTGAGTTTCGTACCTGGGCCACAAAATTGATAGCCCGGTAAATGCAATTCAATCGGAAGGCTATTAATAATGTTATTAACTAGACTACCTCCACAATAGACGTTTGGTTTACGACTGAATATTTTATAAAAACAAAGAGACATTTTAATTGATACTTAATCGCTGAAGGTATATCAATGAATGGTATTTATTTTGCGAGACAAAACTCATTAAATATGCATTCAAAGAAGCAAAAAAAGAATATAGAAGTGAGAAATATTGATTTTTCATCCAATAAAAATAATATTCGACACAGTGTGCTATTACCAAACTCAATAAGAGGATTAATTGTAGTTCCATCTAATTGCTGAAAGACAAATCTTATGATCAGCTTAATAGAGAGTCCAAATGGATTAAAATTTAAAAATATTTACTTATTCTCAAAATCATTATTTCAACCGAAATATGAATACTTAAAAAATCTAGTGACCCCAATAAAAGGAATGGGATATTTCACGTTTTCTGAGAACGAAGGTGTTATACCACCTGAGAAAGCTAAGGATAGCTCGATAATGATATTTGATGATGTAGCATGTGAAAAACAAGATAATATACGTTCATACTTTTGTATGTCAAACGTATACACGCATACCAAAGCATCTTGTGAGCGATAATGCCAATTTAATAATAATATTCAATCAAGATCAACTTAATATGAAGCACATTTATCAAGATCATGTGGGTGTCGATATGAATTTCGAAACATTTATACAAATATGTCAATTATGCTGGAAATAAATATGGCAAGGATGACGCAATAGACAATGGAAGATATAGAATAGGATTTGATACATTTATTATAAAACTGTAAAATTAAGTAAATTTAGATTCATTTAACATTCGTTTCTCAAAATGGTAACAACAATAACTTTAACTGGGAAAAGGGCAATTTTAACTGCAAATTACTTTCCTCCCATTGAATTGTCAACAGAATACAAATGCTGACTAGTTGATTTTCATATGAACAATTCAATTCCAAATGTTGATTATCTATTTCATTTTGGGGAACATACGATTGAAATACCTGTAGGATCATACGAGCTTGAGGACATTGTTGATTTCATCATAGATAATCTCAGATTTAGGGGTATATATTTTTAAAGTGAATTCAATTCGATTGGAGTGTAATATTATTAACGGATCATATGTAAACAATATCTTATCGCATACGCTTCATGAATTTGCACTCAACGTTGCACCGGGATATAAAATGAATGAGATCACACACAACCTTATTTACTTGCCATTAAACACCAGAGAGATAAACACATTAACGATACGAATAATTGATCAAAACGGTGACTTGATTAACTTGCGTGAAGAAGAAGTAACTCTTCGCTTATGATAATTTACATAATAATGATAATTTACAATAATAAAAACGTGTGGAAGCCAGTAATACGAAATAGTCGCTCATATTCCACAGTAGGGCGAGGGTCAACTAGGAGAGCAGTTACACCAGCAAATAAAATATTCTTAAAATCTCTACGTTTTAAAGTTAGAAAACAATGGAACAACAGCAATTTAAATGTTCGTGAAAAACCTTATTCCGATGATAGTATAAGGAGAAAAGAATATCATACTTTATACACCCTATCTTCAATCATTCAATGTTAACGATGAAGTTCGAATTACAATTCAAAACCAAGATTTGTATGTTTTACCACATGAAAGTTTCATCAGCATAGAAGGTTCGGTTGCTACGGCTACTACGGATGCTGATACATCAGTTGCTAATGCAAGCTTAAAAATAACTGCATGGCATATTTATTTGATGAAATTCGATATGAACTAAATGGAAGTGAAATTGATCGCACTCGATTGGTTGGAGTTACTTCAACTATAAAAACTATGTTTCTTTAAATAAATCAGAGAGTGAAATGCTTGAGAACGCTGGATCCTATTAAATTGTAAACATGAGCTGATACTCCTCATGAATAAGAATATGAGTGGCGTATTTCAAACTAAGGTTGGCACCGTTGAGTAATAACTCAATATTTTCAAGATAACCTGGAAAATTCCACATATAATACTAAATGATCAAGCAAAACTGCAAATGTTTAATGTGGTTAAAAGTGGAAGTTCTCTCCCAATAGTATTCCGTAGCTGGGACTGTTATATGAATCCATCACTCACAGATGGCGCTCAACACACTTGGAATGTAAAGCTAGCAGCTAATGGAGAACGTCCTCGATTTGCATTATTCGTATTTATTTAGGAGGGAAAAATGATTTCAAACAATTTATTAAATTTAAAAGTTCATTTGAACTCAGAAACATATCCATACGATGATTTAAATTTAAATTTTGAGCGCGGACGATTTGCTGTTTTGTATGATATGTACGCTAAATTTCAAGAAAGCTATTATATGAAAGAACCTCAACCACTGCTAACACCTAAAGAATTTGAACAAAATGTGCCCCCATTGTTGTTGTGGACTTATCATATCAGAATGAGGCAGTTAAAACCGGACCCAATGATGTTCGAATTTCTATAGACTTAGCAACAGGAAATTCTTCAACATGTGATGCTTACTGTCTACTCGGTTGAGTATTCACCGTTAACCTCTTTAGATCAACGATACGACGTTAGCGATCCCAAGAAAATGAATACCGCTGTCGTATATCTTACATTTACTGGCGGAAAACAATGTGAAATTATTGTCAAAGAAATCGCAATATTCTTTACACCGGACACCATGCTCGATCGAGTATTTCGGATAAAACCTCCATACCCCTTTAGGGACTTAAACAAGCTTCAGCAAACCTATTCACGGGCAGATGCAGTGCTCTCGTGGGAGATCGGTGAGGACGATTACAACTCAACTAAAAGATGGCTTCGCGAAAAAACTAAAGGTAAACGTATAATTACGTACGGATGTCAGGAAAAAGACGTCTTACAATATTTGCTAAAAACAAGCGTCGAAGACTATAATGATTATATAAATGCTCCAGTGCTTTCATCTGATCAAATCGGCGGCTATAAAAAGTGTGGTTCCCATTCAAATCAGCTTGAGAACTATTTGATATCGGACTACTTTAAACAATTGAATAATGATATCTACTAATATTAAACATCTCCAAAAAAAAAAAATTTATATATATATACATAATATGTATAATACAATATAAATAATAAAATTGTTTTATCAAAAGAATTAAAAATGTTTGTGTTTTATTTAAAGATTAGTAATTCTTCTACGGCAAGCTGTAATGGACGTATCAATTTCGTTGTTCCGCTCAATTATTAATAAAATATAAGCGGTTACAGAAGATTTTCAGGATGTTGTCTTAAATGAAGAGCTGAATTTTCTGGATTCGTTTAGAAGCTACCTACTGGAGCGGTCATATTGTGATCTCAATGAATCTCAATTTGGGATACATTTAACATCTTGTCCATGGTCCTTCGATGATGCAACAGAAGGACCCGATTCATGTAGCTGTTATAAGTTTATATATCAACGACATAAGTGTCAATCTATTATATCAAAATATGCAATATTAGAAAAAAGAATGCTTAAAAAATAAAAAATAAAAATATACATATATATTTATATATATATATATATATATATATAATTTATATGTTTTATTTAAAAAACTCTAGTTATAGTCAGTTTCCCACACTCAAGCTGCAGACACACACCCACACAAATATTCATGATCTTGCGCATGCGCTGCCAACGCACTCGCTCTCCCCTTTCATTCCAATCACATCCAGCGAAAGCAAATGTAATCTTGCTCCCCACACACACACACACACACACACACACAAATGGAAACATAACACCCCGTCCCTTTCCTCATGTCCACCCAATTCCCTTTCCACCCCCCTTCCCGTCTTGCGCACGCGACACCAACGTAATCCCCCTCCTCCTCTATGTGATCTTGCTTCCCACACAAAACTGGAAACATATGACCCCCCGCCCCCCTTTCCACATGAGCATCCACATAGCACCCCCCGCTCCACCTTTCCCAAGAGCATCTGAGCGTCCACTTACGCGCGCGCACAAAAATATAAACATAGCACCCCCCGCTCCCCCTTTCCCAAGAGCGTCTGAGCGTCCACTTACGCGCGCGCACAAAAATATAAACATAGCACCCCCCGCTCCACCTTTCCCTTGCATAAAAACACTTGATCCTTAACACCCCCGCTCCCCGCCACCACTCTCCCTTGCGTAAAAACACTTGACCCTGATAATAAATGTAAACAAACGTGACGTCACTTACTGTGCCAGAACATACATTCCCCACCACGGTGACGTCACTTCCTGTGCCAGAACATACATTCCCTATCTACTGTTGTTGTATGAAAAATATGTTTTTTATCTATTTATCTTGACTTACCTCGGCATTTATTAGTTTTACTATGCTCCTCATATAAATGCTAAATCCTATTAATGTCGGACCACTATATCATATAGCTGCCATAGGAACGATCGGTCAAAGAGTAGGTTCTTACATGAAAAAAAGTTTTGTTTATCAAGATATCTTGACCAAACTTGGCATTAATAGTTTTACTATGCTCCCCATATATATGCAAAATTCTTTTAATATCGGACCACTATATCATACAGCTGCCATAGGAACGATCTGTCGAAAATTAAGTTGCTGTATGAAAAACATTTTTGTTTATCAAGATATATTGCCGAAACTCGGCATTTACTTACTATGCTGCTCATATATATGCAAAATCATATTAAGATCGGACCACGATATCATATAGCTGCCAAAGGAACGATCGGTCAAAAATAAGGTTGTTGTATGAAAAACATGTTATTTATAAAGATATCTTGACTAACTTCGGCATTTATTAATTTTACTATGCTCCTCATGTAAAGGCTAAATCATATTAATGTCGGACCACTATATCATATAGCTGCCATAGGAACAATCGGTCGAAAATAAAATTATAATAAAAAAAATGTTGTTTATCAAGATATCTCGACCACTCTCGATATTGTTAATATTAGTTTTACTCTAGTCCTCATATATATGCAAAATCCTATTAAGATCGGACCTCATATAGCTGCCATAGAAACGATCGGTCGAGAATTAAATTGTTGTATGAAAAAAGTTTTTTTTATCAAGATATCTTGACCAAACTCGGCATTTATTAGTTTTGCTATGCTCCCCATATATATGCAAAATCCTATTAAGGTCGGACCACTGTATCATATAGCTACCATAGGAACGAACATTGTGTGAAAAAAAGTAACTCGGCATTTATTAGTTTTACTATGCTCCTCACATATATGCAAAATCCTATTAAGATCGGACCACTATATCATATAGCTGCCATAGGAACGATCTTTCCAAAATTAAGTTGTATGAAAAAAAGTTTTGTCTATCAAGATATCTTGACCAAACTCGGCATTTATTAGTTTTACTATGCTCCCCATATATATGCAAAATCATATTAAGATCGGACTTCACATATATGCAGAATCCTATTAAGGTCGGACCTTCATATAGCTGCCATAGGAACGATCGGTCGAAAATTAGGGTGTTTCATGAAAAAAAATGTTGTTTATCAAGACATCTTGATCAAACACAGCATTGATTACTTTTACTATGCTCCTCAGCCATATGTAAAATCCTATTTAGATCGGACCGCTATATAGCTGTGTATTATAGCTGCATTGGAACTATCGGTCGAAAATTAAGGTGTTGTATGAAAAAAATGTTTATCAAGATATCTTGACATCAGATATATGCAAAATCGTTTGAAGATCGGACCTCTATATCAGATAACTGCCATACGAACGATCGGTCGAATAATAAGGTGTTGCATGAAAAAAAAATGGTTTTTCAAGATATCTTTACCAAACTCGGCATTTACTTGCTAAGCTCCTCATATATATGTAAAATCCTATTAAGATCGGACCACTATATCATATAGCTGCCGTAGGAACTATCGGTCGAAAATTAAGTTGTTGTATGAAAAAGAATGTTGGTTATCAAGATATCTTGACTAACTTCGGCATTTATTAATTTTACTATGCTCCTCATATAAATGCTAAATCCTATTAATGTCGGACCAATATATCATATAGGTGCCATAGTGTTAAAATAGTTACAATAAGCTGTTAAGCTTCTTTATAATCTGGCAACATTGTATCAGCATAGTACTCATTCTGTAATTGAGTACTTGTTCAGATTTTTGTACTCATGCTTTGAAGTTTCTATTAAACGTTTAACCGAACCACTACGTGTGATTTCTTTATGTGCATCTTAGGCACACCAGCAATATCCCAACATTGGTTATGGGCCCAGGTCTCGTTGTTTCGGTTTAATAAGTATACAAAGTTATCTACGTTTTTGAAAGCTTCCTTTTTTTGTTAAATTTTGAAAAGTTTATTTCGTGCGAAGAATAACGTGGTGAAATTGTCAGAATGAACATGTCGCATCAAATAGAAAAACTTGGTGAGGACAATTATGACGTATGGCATATGGCCATGAAAAGTGTCTTGGTGGTGGCGGACCTATGGAATGTTGTGTGTGGAAAATATGTTAAGCCAGAAGGAAATGGTGAGGTTATCGAAAAATGGGCTAGTGTCGACCAAAAAGCGATGGCTTACTAATTTTAAATCTGAAGCCAACACAGTTGATGCATATCAAGTCATGCCCAACATCTGCAGCCGTATGGAAAAAATTAAAGGATATTCACATCTCAGTTGGACCGATTAGGAAGGTCCAATTATATCAAAAATTAATACGTTTCAATATGCAGCAGGGTGACGATGTAGTCGCATATGTCAATTCATTTGTTGAGACAATTGAAAAGCTGGCAGAATTAGTCATCAAACTCAATGACGAGTTGCAGGTCATCATGTTTTTGAGCAGTTTACCAGACACATGGGAAAATTTTGTAATAGCGATTGAGACACGCGATGAGCTGCCCAAATTCGAAGTCGTCAAGGTTAAAATGTTAGAAGAGGCCACGCGAAAGCAAGAAAGAGCTAGCAGAGACGGCATAGAAACACTAGAAGCAGTGCATACACACAAACATAATGGACCGCGGGACATCAATAGGGTCGAAAGCATATGCAGAAAGAATAGCAATAGAATAGTAAGCAGTAGTAAGGCAAATGTTTTAATTGCGAAAAAGTAGGGCATCGAGCGAGCGATTGCCGAAAAAAAAAGAAGGGTGATAAAAAGAGCCAAAAGGACGAAAAGTCTCTATTCTTAATGCACAGTTGTGTCAAGGAGAAGCAAAAGAGTTTTTGGTGCGCTGACAGCGGTGCAACATCGCACATGTGCTGCGACCGCAGCATGTTCCTTACTTATGCTGATAAAAAGACGTCGATAATGTTGGCCGCAAATAAGTTCATCGATTCAACCGGCAGTGGCAGTGTTGAATTGCACTGCAATAGAATAAAACTAAAGCTGCAAAATGTTTTATATGTCCCTGACTTAAGCATGAATTTTTATCAGTAAGTGCTGCAGCAAAGTTTGAGAATTCTACCATATTTGAAGGGAAAATTGCGCTGATAAAGGACAAAGAAGGCACGAAATAATAAGGGCAAGACACGAAAATGGTTTGTATGTGTAAAAACATAGTCTTGATCAGGTTCATATGCTAAATAGTTCTGATTCATCTTCCATAAAATGGCACAAAAAAGCCAAGCCTTTGAGAAGTTTAAAATGTTTAAAACTTTTGTAGAATGCCAAACAGGAAATAAAATAAAGGCTGTGCGCAGCGACAATGGAACAGAGTATGTGAATAAGCAATTCACTGAATTTTTGATCGAGTGCGGTATAAAAAGGCAATTAACAGTTCCTTACACTCCGCAGCAAAACGGTGTGGCCGAACGTGCTAATCGGACCATCGTTGAAATGGCAAAAAGTCTTCTAATTCATTCAAAGCTTGACGAATTTTTGTGGGCAGAGGCTGTTGCAACAGCAGTTTATTTGCGCAACAGATGTCCCACAAAAGCATTAGATGGAAGCACACCATTTGAGGTATGGAAGGATCGCAAGCCATCAGTACAGCACTTGAGAGTATTTGGCTCGCGGGCATTTGCACTCGACAAAGTCAGAAAAAGCAAGTTCCAATCAAAGGGCAAGGAGTACATTTTTGTTGGTTACTCCTTTACAGCAAAGGCATACCGCCTATATGATCGCGAGAAGGGAACAGTTATTGAAAGAAGGGATGTCAAATTCATTGAAGGTGAGTTTGACATAGCAATAACTGATGCATGCAGTATTTCAGACAGAAACACCTTCACGACGTACATTATCCCGTTTGAGTCAAATCATGAGGTTGCAATAAACCACCCAGAGCAACCTGCCGAGGTGCAAGAGTACAACAGTGACTCAAATGAAGAAGAAGAGGAGGATTTTGTGAGCGCAAGCGATCCAGAAGAAGAGAGCAACGATGACGACAACGACCAAGTAGCGGTGCCACAAGTTGAAGCTGTAGTACAACATGGGCGTGGCAGGCCAAAAATCATACGTACAGGTCAGCCAGGCAGGCCCAGAAAGCAGTACCAATTGATCAATAGTCTTAATCAGATTGAAGACATTGAAACTCCGCAGTCAGTTGCAGAAGCATTACATAATGCGCAGGATTGGGAAAAGTCTATGCAAATAGAGTACGACGCTCTACAAGCAAATGAGACATGGTCAGTGTGTGAGCTACCTCCTGGACAAAAGGCCATTGGTTCAAAATGGGTTTACCGAATCAAGAGAGATAAAGATGGTAATATTGAAAAATTTAAGTCTCGACTAGTTGCACAAGGTTGTGGGCAACAATTTGGTGTCAATTACTGGGAAACGTTTTCTCCCGTAATTCGATATGAAACCATTCGCATGTTATTCCAATAGCTGCCGAAAAAGAGCTGTATATGCATCAGGTCGACATTTCAAACGCATATTTAAATAGTAAGCTTAATGAAACTGTGTACATGAAACAACCGCCGAATTTTATTGACAAGCAGCACCCAAATAAAGTCCTCAAACTAGAAAAGGCACTTTACGGACTTAAACAATCCGGACGAGTTTGGAACAATACGCTCGATGAGGTATTAAGAAGCATGGATTTTAAAAGATGCAAAAATGAAACATGCTTATACGTCAAGCAAAAGCAACAACAATTCAGCTACATCGCTGTCTACGTCGACGATTTAATCATAGTGTGTCCCAGCGAAGAAGACATAGCCGTGATTAAGAAGAAGATTGCATCGCATTTTAAAATGCACGATGGAGGCCCCATTAGCTATTTCCTAGGCATGGAAATCCAACGCGTCGGCGATCGAGGCTCTGTTTCGCTGTGCCAGAAAACGCACATTCAAGGCCTATTGGACAAGTATGGCATGAGCAATTGCCGTCCACTAAGCACACCTTTTGACCAAGGTTTTCAAGTGGACTAAACAAATTATCACAAAGAAATGGTAATCCTCATGCAGAACACCAGTCTGCAGCAAAGCACATTCTAAGATATCTTGCGGGTACAAAGAATATGAAATTAGTATACCGTAAAAATGGCAAACCACCAAAAGGCTAAGCAGATGCAGATTGGGGCAACGATCGGCTGGACAGGAGATCCTATAGTGGCTACGCATTTTTCCTGGCAGGCAGAGCGTTCTCTTGGACTTCATCAAAGCTTAACGTTGTCGCATTGAGCAGCACTGAAGCAGAATATATTTCTTTGTCCATGGCTGCCAAAGAAGCAGTTTATCTACGCAGGCTACTTAGTGAGATGGGATGGTCAAAGGCTACAGAGCCGTTGACTATATGTGGCGACAACCTAAGCGCGCAACATATTGCGCAAAATCCAGTCCATCATAAGCGCACTAAGCACATAGACATAAGGTATCATTTTATACGTGAAAAGGTACAATGTAATGATATTGCATTAGAATACGTACCTACAAATAATAATGTTGCAGATATACTAACAAAATGTTTAAGTAAGCAAAAGCACGTACGCTTTGTAAAAACACTTGGATTGAATTAAATTTGTTTTTTTTTGAAACTGATTATTAGCTCAAGAAGAAGGGTTAAAATAGTTACAATAAGCTGTTAAGCTTCTTTATAATCTGGCAACATTGTATCAGCATAGTACTCATTCTGTAATTGAGTACTTGTTCAGATTTTTTGTACTCATGCTTTGAAGTTTCTATTAAACGTTTAACCGAACCACTACGTGTGATTTCTTTATGTGCATCTTAGGCACACCAGAAATATCCCAACACATAGAAACTATCGGTCGAAAATAAAATTATAATAAAAAAAATTTGTTTATCAAGATATCTTGACCACTCTCGATATTGTTATTATTAGTTATACTCTACTCCTCATATATATGCAAAATCCTATTAAGATCGGACCTCTATGTCATATAGCTTCCATAGAAACGATCGGTCGAGAATTAAATTGTTGTATGAAAAAAGTTTTTTTTATCAAGATATCTTGACCAAACTCGGCATTTATTAGTTTTGCTATGCTCCCCATATATATGCAAAATCCTATTAAGGTCGGACCACTGTATCATATAGCTACCATAGGAACGAACATTGTATGAAAAAAAGTAACTCGGCATTTATTAGTTTTACTATGCTCCTCATATAAATGCAAGATCCTATTAAGATCGGACCACTGTATCATATAGCTACCATAGGAACGAACATTGTGTGAAAAAAAGTAACTCGGCATTTATTAGTTTTACTATGCTCCTCACATATATGCAAAATCCTATTAAGATCGGACCACTATATCATATAGCTGCCATAGGAACGATCTTTCCAAAATTAAGTTGTATGAAAAAAAGTTTTGTCTATCAAGATATCTTGACCAAACTCGGCATTTATTAGTTTTACTATGCTCCCCATATATATGCAAAATCATATTAAGATCGGACTTCACATATATGCAGAATCCTATTAAGGTCGGACCTTCATATAGCTGCCATAGGAACGATCGGTCGAAAATTAGGGTGTTTCATGAAAAAAAATATTGTTTATCAAGACATCTTGATCAAACACAGCATTGATTACTTTTACTATGCTCCTCAGCCATATGTAAAATCCTATTTAGATCGGACCGCTATATAGCTGTGTATTATAGCTGCATTGGAACTATCGGTCGAAAATTAAGGTGTTGTATGAAAAAAAATGTTTATCAAGATATCTTGACATCAGATATATGCAAAATCGTTTGAAGATCGGACCTCTATATCAGATAACTGCCATACGAACGATCGGTCGAATAATAAGGTGTTGCATGAAAAAAAAATGGTTTTTCAAGATATCTTTACCAAACTCGGCATTTACTTGCTAAGCTCCTCATATATATGTAAAATCCTATTAAGATCGGACCACTATATCATATAGCTGCCGTAGGAACTATCGGTCGAAAATTAAGTTGTTGTATGAAAAAGAATGTTGGTTATCAAGATATCTTGACTAACTTCGGCATTTATTAATTTTACTATGCTCCTCATATAAATGCTAAATCCTATTAATGTCGGACCAATATATCATATAGCTGCAATAGTGTTAAAATAGTTACAATAAGCTGTTAAGCTTCTTTATAATCTGGCAACATTGTATCAGCATAGTACTCATTCTGTAATTGAGTACTTGTTCAGATTTTTGTACTCATGCTTTGAAGTTTCTATTAAACGTTTAACCGAACCACTACGTGTGATTTCTTTATGTGCATCTTAGGCACACAAGAAATATCCCAACATTGGTTATGGGCCCAGGTCTCGTTGTTTCGGTTAAATAAGTACACAAAGTGTCTACGATTTTGAAAGCTTCCTTTTTTGTTAAATTTTGAAAAGTTTATTTCGTGCGAAGAATAACGTGGTGAAATTGTCAGAATGAACATGTCGCATCAAATAGAAAAGCTTGGGGAGGACAATTATGACGTTAGGCATATGGCCATGAAAAGTGTCTTGGTGGTGGCGGACCTATGGAATGTTGTGTGTGGAAAATATGTTAAGCCAGAAGGAAATGGTGAGGTTATCGAAAAATGGGCTAGTGTCGACCAAAAAGCGATGGCTTACTAATTTTAAATCTGAAGCCAACACAGTTGATGCATATCAAGTCATGCCCAACATCTGCAGCCGTATGGAAAAAATTAAAGGATATTCACATCTCAGTTGGACCGATTAGGAAGGTCCAATTATATCAAAAATTAATACGTTTCAATATGCAGCAGGGTGACGATGTAGTCGCATATGTCAATTCATTTGTTGAGACAATTGAAAAGCTGGCAGAATTAGTCATCAAACTCAATGACGAGTTGCAGGTCATCATGTTTTTGAGCAGTTTACCAGACACATGGGAAAATTTTGTAATAGCGATTGAGACACGCGATGAGCTGCCCAAATTCGAAGTCGTCAAGGTTAAAATGTTAGAAGAGGCCACGCGAAAGCAAGAAAGAGCTAGCAGAGACGGCATAGAAACACTAGAAGCAGTGCATACACACAAACATAATGGACCGCGGGACATCAATAGGGTCGAAAGCATATGCAGAAAGAATAGCAATAGAATAGTAAGCAGTAGTAAGGCAAATGTTTTAATTGCGAAAAAGTAGGGCATCGAGCGAGCGATTGCCGAAAAAAAAAGAAGGGTGATAAAAAGAGCCAAAAGGACGAAAAGTCTCTATTCTTAATGCACAGTTGTGTCAAGGAGAAGCAAAAGAGTTTTTGGTGCGCTGACAGCGGTGCAACATCGCACATGTGCTGCGACCGCAGCATGTTCCTTACGTATGCTGATAAAAAGACGTCGATAATGTTGGCCGCAAATAAGTTCATCGATTCAACCGGCAGTGGCAGTGTTGAATTGCACTGCAATAGAATAAAACTAAAGCTGCAAAATGTTTTATATGTCCCTGACTTAAGCATGAATTTTTTATCAGTAAGTGCTGCAGCAAAGTTTGAGAATTCTACCATATTTGAAGGGAAAATTGCGCTGATAAAGGACAAAGAAGGCACGAAATAATAAGGGCAAGACACGAAAATGGTTTGTATGTGTAAAAACATAGTCTTGATCAGGTTCATATGCTAAATAGTTCTGATTCATCTTCCATAAAATGGCACAAAAAAGCCAAGCCTTTGAGAAGTTTAAAATGTTTAAAACTTTTGTAGAATGCCAAACAGGAAATAAAATAAAGGCTGTGCGCAGCGACAATGGAACAGAGTATGTGAATAAGCAATTCACTGAATTTTTGATCGAGTGCGGTATAAAAAGGCAATTAACAGTTCCTTACACTCCGCAGCAAAACGGTGTGGCCGAACGTGCTAATCGGACCATCGTTGAAATGGCAAAAAGTCTTCTAATTCATTCAAAGCTTGACGAATTTTTGTGGGCAGAGGCTGTTGCAACAGCAGTTTATTTGCGCAACAGATGTCCCACATAAGCATTAGATGGAAGCACACCATTTGAGGTATGGAAGGATCGCAAGCCATCAGTACAGCACTTGAGAGTATTTGGCTCGCGGGCATTTGCACTCGACAAAGTCAGAAAAAGCAAGTTCCAATCAAAGGGCAAGGAGTACATTTTTGTCGGTTACTCCTTTACAGCAAAGGCATACCGCCTATATGATCGCGAGAAGGGAACAGTTATTGAAAGAAGGGATGTCAAATTCATTGAAGGTGAGTTTGACATAGCAATAACTGATGCATGCAGTATTTCAGACAGAAACACCTTCACGACGTACATTATCCCGTTTGAGTCAAATCATGAGGTTGCAATAAACCACCCAGAGCAACCTGCCGAGGTGCAAGAGTACAACAGTGACTCAAATGAAGAAGAAGAGGAGGATTTTGTGAGCGCAAGCGATCCAGAAGAAGAGAGCAACGATGACGACAACGACCAAGTAGCGGTGCCACAAGTTGAAGCTGTAGTACAACATGGGCGTGGCAGGCCAAAAATCATACGTACAGGTCAGCCAGGCAGGCCCAGAAAGCAGTACCAATTGATCAATAGTCTTAATCAGATTGAAGACATTGAAACTCCGCAGTCAGTTGCAGAAGCATTACATGGCCAAAATGCGCAGGATTGGGAAAAGTCTATGCAAATAGAGTACGACGCTCTACAAGCAAATGAGACATGGTCAGTGTGTGAGCTACCTCCTGGACAAAAGGCCATTGGTTCAAAATGGGTTTACCGAATCAAGAGAGATAAAGATGGTAATATTGAAAAATTTAAGTCTCGACTAGTTGCACAAGGTTGTGGGCAACAATTTGGTGTCAATTACTGGGAAACGTTTTCTCCCGTAATTCGATAGGAAACCATTCGCATGTTATTCCAATAGCTGCCGAAAAAGTGCTGTATATGCATCAGGTCGACATTTCAAACGCATATTTAAATAGTAAGCTTAATGAAACTGTGTACATGAAACAACCGCCGAATTTTATTGACAAGCAGCACCCAAATAAAGTCCTCAAACTAGAAAAGGCACTTTACGGACTTAAACAATCCGGACGAGTTTGGAACAATACGCTCGATGAGGTATTAAGAAGCATGGATTTTAAAAGATGCAAAAATGAAACATGCTTATACGTCAAGCAAAAGCAACAACAATTCAGCTACATCGCTGTCTACGTCGACGATTTAATCATAGTGTGTCCCAGCGAAGAAGACATAGCCGTGATTAAGAAGAAGATTGCATCGCATTTTAAAATGCACGATGGAGGCCCCATTAGCTATTTCCTAGGCATGGAAATCCAACGCGTCGGCGATCGAGGCTCTGTTTCGCTGTGCCAGAAAACGCACATTCAAGGCCTATTGGACAAGTATGGCATGAGCAATTGCCGTCCACTAAGCACACCTCTTGACCAAGGTTTTCAAGTGGACTAAACAAATTATCACAAAGAAATGGTAATCCTCATGCAGAACACCAGTCTGCAGCAAAGCACATTCTAAGATATCTTGCGGGTACAAAGAATATGAAATTAGTATACCGTAAAAATGGCAAACCACCAAAAGGCTAAGCAGATGCAGATTGGGGCAACGATCGGCTGGACAGGAGATCCTATAGTGGCTACGCATTTTTCCTGGCAGGCAGAGCGTTCTCTTGGACTTCATCAAAGCTTAACGTTGTCGCATTGAGCAGCACTGAAGCAGAATATATTTCTTTGTTCATGGCTGCCAAAGAAGCAGTTTATCTACGCAGGCTACTTAGTGAGATGGGATGGTCAAAGGCTACAGAGCCGTTGACTATATGTGGCGACAACCTAAGCGCGCAACATATTGCGCAAAATCCAGTCCATCATAAGCGCACTAAGCACATAGACATAAGGTATCATTTTATACGTGAAAAGGTACAATGTAATGATATTGCATTAGAATACGTACCTACAAATAATAATGTTGCAGATATACTAACAAAATGTTTAAGTAAGCAAAAGCACGTACGCTTTGTAAAAACACTTGGATTGAATTAAATTTGTTTTTTTGAAACTGATTATTAGCTCAAGAAGAAGGGTTAAAATAGTTACAATAAGCTGTTAAGCTTCTTTATAATCTGGCAACATTGTATTAGCATAGTACTCATTCTGTAATTGAGTACTTGTTCAGATTTTTGTACTCATGCTTTGAAGTTTCTATTAAACGTTTAACCGAACCACTACGTGTGATTTCTTTATGTGCATCTTAGGCACACCAGAAATATCCCAACACCTAGAAACTATCGGTCGAAAATAAAATTATAATAAAAAAAAATTTGTTTATCAAGATATCTTGACCACTCTCGATATTGTTATTATTAGTTATACTCTACTCCTCATATATATGCAAAATCCTATTAAGATCGGACCTCTATGTCATATAGCTTCCATAGAAACGATCGGTCGAAGATTAAGTTGTTGTATGAAAAAAAGTTTTGTTTATCAAGATATCTTGACCAAACTCGGCATTTATTAGTTTTACTATGCTCCCCATATATATGCAAAATCCTATTAAAGTCGGACCTTCATATAGCTGCCATAAGAACGATCGGTCGACAATTAGAGATATCTTGAGCAAACACAGCATTTATTAGTTTTACTATGCTCCTCATATATATGCAAAATCCTATTAAGATCGGACCACTGTATCATATAGCTACCATAGGAACGATCGTTCTAAAATCAAGTGATTGTATGCAAAAATGTTGTCTATCAAGATATCTTGACAAAACTCGGCATTTATTAGTTTTACTATGCTCCTCATATATAAGCAAAAACCTATTAAGATCGGTCCTCTATATCATATAGCTGCCATAGGAACGATCGGTTGAAAATTAAGTTGTATGAAAACAAGTTTTGTTTATCAAGATATCTTGACCAAGCTCGGCATTTATTATATTGATTATGCTCCTCATATATATGCACAATCCTATTAAGATCGGACCACTGTATCATATATGTAGCTGTTATAGGAACGATCGATCAAAAATTAAGTTGATTGAAACAAATTTTTGTGCATCAAGATATCTTGACCAAGCTCGGCATTTATTATTTTGATTATGCTCCTCATATAAATGCACAATCCTATTAAGATCGGACCACTGTATCATATATGTAGCTGTTATAGGAACGATCGATCAAAAATTAAGTTGTTTGAAAAAAATTTTTGTTTGTCAAGATATCTTGACCAATCTCGGCATTTATTAGTTTTACTATGCTCCTCATATATATGCAAAATCCTATTAAGATCGGACATCACATATATGCAAAATCCTATTAAGATCGGACCACTGTATCATATAGCTACCATAGGAACGATCGGTCGAAAATTAAGTTGTATGAAAAAAAGTTTTGTTTATTAAGATATCTTGACCAAACTCGGCATTTATTAATTTTACCATGCTCCCCATATATATGCAAAATCCTATTAAGGTCGGACCTTCATATAGCTGCCATAGGAACGATCGGTCGACAATTAAGGTGTTGTATGAAAAAAAAAAGTTGTTTAGCAAGATGTCTTGAGCAAACACAGCATTTATTAGTTTAACTATGCTCCTCATATATATGCAAAATCCTATTAAGATCGGACCACTGTATCATATAGCTACCATAGAAACGAACATTGTATGAAAAAAATTTTTGTTTATCAAGCTATCTTGACCAATCTCGGCATTTATTAGTTTTACTATGCTCCTCACATATATGCAAAATCCTATTAAGATCGGACATCACATATATGCAAAATCCTATTAAGATCGGACCACTGTATCATGTAACTACCATAGGAACGATCGGTCGACAATTAAGGTGTTGTATGAAAAAAAAAAGTTGTTTATCAAGATGTCTTGAGCAAACACAGCATTTATTAGTTTAACTATGCTCCTCATATATATGCAAAATCCTATTAAGATCGGACCACTGTATCATATAGCTGCCATAGAAACGATCGGTCGAAAATTAAGTTGTTGGATGAAAAAAAGTTTTGTTTATCGAGATATCTTGACCAATCTCGGCATTTATTAGGAACGATCAGTCGAAAATCAAGTTATTGTATGAAAAAAAAAGTTGTTTATCGAGATATCTTGACCAAACTCGGCATTTATTAGTTTTACTATGCTCCTCAACTATATGTTAAATCCTATTAAGATCGGACTGCTATATCTTATAGCTGTCATAGGAACAATCGGTCGTAAGTTAAGGTGTTGTATGAAAAAGAATGTTGGTTATCAAGATATCTTGACCAAACTCGGCATTTACTTGCTAAGCTCGTCATATATATGCAAAATCCTATTAAGATTGGACCCCTATATCATATAGCTGCCGTAGGAACTATCGGTCGAAAATTAAGGTGTTGTATGAAAATGAATGTTGGTTATCAAGATATCTTGACCAAAGTAGGCATTTATTAGTGTTACTATGCTCCTCAAATATATGCAAAATCCTATTAAGATCGGACCACTGTATCATATATGTAGCTGTTATAGGAACGATCGATAAAAAATTAAGTTGTTTAAAAAAAATTTTTGTTTGTCGAGATATCTTGACCAATCTCGGCATTTATTAGTTTTACTATGCTCCTCATATATATGCAAAATCCTATTAAGATCGGACATCACATATATGCAAAATCCTATTAAGATCGGACCACTGTATCATATAGCTACCATAGGAACGATCGGTCGAAAATTAAGTTGTTGTATGAAAAAAAGTTTTGTTTATTAAGATATCTTGACCAAACTCGGCGTTTATTAGTTTTACCATGCTCCCCATATATATGCAAAATCCTATTAAGGTCGGACCTTCATATAGCTGCCATAGGAACGATCGGTCGACAATTAAGGTGTTGTATGAAAAAAAAAAAGTTGTTTATCAAGATGTCTTCAGCAAACACAGCATTTATTAGTTTAACTATGCTCCTCATATATATGCAAAATCCTATTAAGATCGGACCACTGTATCATATAGCTACCATAGAAACGAACATTGTATGAAAAAAATTTTTGTTTATCAAGCTATCTTGACCAATCTCGGCATTTATTAGTTTTACTATGCTCCTCACATATATGCAAAATCCTATTAAGATCGGACATCACATATATGCAAAATCCTATTAAGATCGGACCACTGTATCATGTAACTACCATAGGAACGATCGGTCGAAAATAAAGTTATTATATGAAAAAAAAGTTGTTTAGCGGGATATCTTGGCCAAACTCGGCATTTATTAGTTTTACTATGCTCCTCATATATATGCAAAATCCTATTAAGATCGGACCAATGTATCATATAGCTGCCATAGAAACGATCGGTCGAAAATTAAGTTGTTGTATGAAAAAAAGATTTGTTTATCGAGATATCTTGACCAATTTCGGCATTTATTATTTTTACTATGCTCCTCAACTATATGTAAAATCCTATTAAGATCGGACTGCTATATCTTATAGCTGTCATAGGAACAATCGGTCGTAAATTAAGGTGTTGTATGAAAAAGAATGTTGGTTATCAAGATATCTTGACCACACTCGGCATTTACTTGCTAAGCTCGTCATATATATGCAAAATCCTATTAAGATTGGACCCCTATATCATATAGCTGCCGTAGGAACTATCGGTCGAAAATTAAGGTGTTGTATGAAAATGAATGTTGGTTATCAAGATATCTTGACCAAAGTAGGCATTTATTAGTGTTACTATGCTCCTCAAATATATGCAAAATCCTATTAAGATCGGACCACAAAATGAAATAGTTGCCATAGGAACGATCTGTCGAAAATTAAGTTGCTGCATGAAAAACATTCCTGTTTATCAAGATATATTGCCGAAACTCGGCATTTGCTTATTATGCTGCTCATATATATGCAAAATCATATTAAGATCGGACCTCGATATCATATAGCTGCCATAGGAACGATCGTTCAAAAATTAAGTTGTTGTATGAAAGGCTTTTTTTTTATAAATATATCTTGACTAACTTCGGCATTTATTAATTTAACTATGCTCCTCATATAAATGCTAAATCCTATTAATGTCGGACCACTATATCATATAGCTGCCATAGGAACGATTGGTCGAAAATTAAGTTGATGTATGAAAAAAAGTTTTGTTTATCAAGATATCTTGACCAAACTCGGCATTTATTAGTTTTACTATGCTCCCCATAAATATGCAAAATCCTATAAGGGTGGGACCTTCATATAGCTGCCATAGGAACGATCGGTCGAAAATGAAGGTGTTGTATGAAAAAAAAAGTTTATCAAGATATTTTGACCAAACACAGCATTTAATAGTTTTACTATGCTCCTCATATATATGCAAAATCCTATTATCCCTGTATCATATAGCTACCATAGGAACGATCGGTCGAAAATTAAGTTGTTGTATGAAAAAAAGTTTTGTTTATTAAGATATATTGACCAAACTCGGCATTTATTAGTTTTACTATGCTCCCCATATATATGCAAAATCCCATTAAGGTCGGACCTTCATGTAGCTGCCATAGGAACGTTCGGTCGACAATTAAGGTGTTGTATGAAAAAAAAAGTTGTTTATCAAGATATCTTGACCAAGCTCGGCATCTATTATATTGACTATGCTCCTCATTTATATGCACAATCCTATTAAGATCGGACCACTGTATCATATATTTAGCTGTTATAGGAACGATTGATCAAAAATTAAGTTGTTTGAAAAAAATTTTTGTTTATCAAGATATCTTGACCAAGCTCGGCATTTATTATTTTGATTACGCTCCTCATATATATGCACAATCCTATTAAGATCGGACCACTGTATCATATATGTAGCTGTTATAGGAACAATCTATCAAAAATTAAGTTGTTTGAAAAAAGTTTTGTTGATCAAGATATCTTGACCAATCTCGGCATTTATTAGTTTTGCTATGCTCCTCATATATATGCAAAATCCTATTAAGATCGGACATCACATATATGCAAAATCCTATTAAGATCGGGCCACTATATCAAATAGCTGCCATAGGATCAATCGGTCGAAAATTAAGTTGTTGTATGAAAGCAAGTATTGTTTATCAAGATATCTTGACCAAACTCTGCATTTATTAGAAACGATCGGTCGAAAATCAAGTTATTGTATGAAAAAAAAAGTTGTTTATCGAGATATCTTGACTAAACTCGGCATTTATTAGTTTTACTATGCTCCTCAACTATATGTAAAATCCTATTAAGATCGGACAGCTATATCTCATAGCTGTCATAGGAACTATCGGTCGAAAATTAAGGTGTTGTATGAAAAAAAATGTTTATCAAGATACCATCAGATATATGCAAAATCCTTGTAAGATCGGACCTCTATATCAGATAACTGCCATACGAACGATCGGTCGAATAATAAGGTAGTGCATGAAAAAAAATTTTGTTTATTAAGATATCTTGACTAATCTCGGCATTTATTAGGAACGATCGGTCGAAAATCAAGTTATTGTATGAAAAAAAAAGTTGTTTATCGAGATATCTTGACCAAACTCAGCATTTATTAGTTTTACTATGCTCCTTAACTATATGTAAAAGACTATTAAGATCGGGTAGCTATATCTTATAGCTGTCATAGGAACTATCGGTCGAAAATTAAGGCGTTGTATGAAAAAAAATGTTTATAAAGATATCTTGACCATCAGATATATGCAAAATCCTTTTAAGATCGGACCACTATATCAGACAACTGCCATTCGAACGATCGGTCGAATAATAAGGTGTTGCATGAAAAAAAAGTTGTTTATCAAGATATCTTGACCAAACTCGGCATTAACTTACTATGCTGCTCATATATTTGCAAAATCATATTAAGATCGGACCACGATATCATATAGCTGCCATAGGAACGATCAGTCGAAAATTAAGGTGTTGTACGAAAAAAAAATTGTCTATCAAGATATCTTGACCAAACACAGCATTTATTAATTTTACTATGCTCCTCATATAAATGCTAAATCCTATTAATGTCGGACCACTATATCATAGCTGCCATAGGAACTATCGGTCGAAAATTAAATTATAATAAAAAAAAGTTGTTTATCAAGATATCTTGACCACTCTCGATATTATTATTATTAGTTTTACTCTACTCCTCATATATATGCAAAATCCTATTAAGATCGGACCTCTATGTCATATAGCTGCCATAGAAACGATCGGTCGAAAATTAAGTTGTTGTATGAAAAAAAGTTTTGTTTATCAAGATACCTTGACCAAACTTGATCCTCACAATCCTATTAAGATCGGACCACTGTATCATATAGCTGTTATGGAAACGATATCAAAAATTAAGTTGTTTGAATAAAATTTTTGTTTATCAAGATATCTTGACCAAACTCTGCATTTATTAGTTTTACTATGCTCCTCACATATATGCAAAATCCTATTAAGATCGGACCACCTTATCATATAGCTTCCATAGGCACGATCTTTGAAAAATTAAGTTGTATGACAAATATGTTTTTTATCGAGATATCTTGACTAACCTCAGCATTTATTAGCTTTACTATGCTCCTCATATATATCATATAGCTGCCATAGGAACTATCGGTCGAAAATCAAGTTATTGTATGAAAAAAAGTTTTGTTTATCACAATATCTTGACCAAACTTGGCATTTATTAGTTTTACTAACCTCCTCATATATATTCAAAATCCTACTAAGATCGGACCACTATATCATATAGCTGCCATAGGAACGATCGGTCGAAAATTAAGGTGTTGTACGAAAAAAACAATTGTCTATCAAGATGTCTTGACCAAACACAGCATTTATTAGTTTTACTATGCTCCTCATATATATGCAAAATCCTATGAAGATCGGACCACTGTATCATACAGCTAGCATAGGAACGAAAATTGTATGAAAAAAGTTTTGTTTATCAAGATATATTGACCAAGCTCGGCATTTATTAGTTCTACTATGCTCCCCACATATAAGCAAAAACCTATTAAGATCGGACCTCTATATCATATAGCTGCCATAGGAACGATCGGTTGAAAATTAAGTTGTTGTATGAAAACAAGTTTTGTTTATCAAGATATCTTGACCAAGCTCGGCAATTATTATTTTGACTATGCTCCTCATATATATGCACAATCCTATTAAGATCGGTCCACTGTATCATATAGCTGTTATGGGAACGATCGCTCAAAAATTAAGTTGTTTGAAAAAAATTGTTGTTTATTAAGATATCTTCACCAAACTCGGCAATTATTATTTTGACTATGCTCCCCATATATATGCACTATCCTATTAAGATCGGACCACTGTATCGTATTGCCGTTATGGGAATGGAATGCTGTGTGAAAAAGAATGTTGGTTATCAAGATATCCTGACCAAACTCGGCATTTATTAGTTTTACTATGCACCCCATATATATGCAAAATCCTATTAAGATCGGACCTCTATATCATATAGCTGCCAAACTAACGATCGGTCGAAAATTAAGATGGTGTATGAAAAAAGTTTTGTTTATCAAGATATCTTGACCAAACTTGATCCTCATATATATGCACAATCCTATTAAGATCGGACCTCTATATCATATAGCTGCCAAAGGAACGATCGGTCGAAAATTAAGATGTTTCATGAAAAAAAAAATTGTTTATCAAGATATCTTGACCAACCACAGCATTTATTAGTTTTACTCTACTCCTCATATATATGCACAATCCTATTAAGATCGGACCACTATATCATATAGCTGCCATAGGAACGATCGGTCGAAAATTAAGGTGTTGTACGAAAAAAAAAATTGTCTATCAAGATATCTTGACCAAACACAGCATTTATTAGTTTTACTATGCTCCTCATATATATGCAAAATCCTATTAAGATCGGACCACTGTATCATATAGCTATCATAGGAACGAAAATTGTATGAAAAAAGTTTTGTTTATCAAGATATCTTGACCAAGCTCGGCATATATTAGTTTTACTATGCTCCCCACATATAAGCAAAAACCTATTAAGATCGGACCTCTATATCATATAGCTGTTATGGGAACGATCGATCAAAAATTAAGTTGTTTGAAAAAAATTTTTGTTTTTTAAGATATCTTGACCAAACTCGGCAATTATTATTTTGACTATGCTCCTCATATATATGCACAATCCTATTAAGATCGGAATACTGTATCATATTGCTGTTATGGGAAGATCAGACCACTGTATCATATAGCTGCCGTAGGAACTATCGGTCGAAAATTAAGGTGTTGTATGAAAAAGAATGTTGGTTATCAAGATATCTTGACAAAACTAGGCATTTATTAGTTTTACTATGCTCCTCAAATATATGCAAAATCCTATTAAGAGCGGACCAAAAAATGAAATAGTTGCCATAGCAACGATCTGTCGAAAATTAAGTTGCTGTATGAAAAACATTTCTGTTTATCAAGATATATTGCCGAAACTCGGCATTTACTTACTATGCTGCTCATATATATGCAAAATATTATTAAGATCAGACCACGATATCATATAGCTGCCATAGGAACGATCGGTCAAAAATTAAGTTGTTGTATGTAAAGCATGTTTTTTATAAATATATCTTGACTAACATCGGCATTTATTAATTTCACTATGCTCCTAATATAAATGCTAAATCCTATTAATGCTGGACCACTATATCATATAGCTGCCATAAGAACTATCGGTCGAAAATTAAATTATAATAATAAAAAAATTTGTTTATCAAGATATCTTGACCACTCTCGATATTATTATTATTAGTTTTACTCCACTCCTCATACATATATATGCAAAATCCTATTAAGATCGGACCTCTATGTCATATAGCTGCCATAGAAACGATCGGTCGAAAATTAAGTTGTTGTATGAAAAAAAGTTTTGTTTATCAAGATATCTTGACCAAACTCGGCATTTATTAGTTTTACTATGCTCCCCATATATATGCATATCCTATTAAGATCGGACCACTATATCATACAGCTGCCATAGGAACGATCGGTCAAAAATTAAGTTGTATGACAAATATGTTTTTTATCGAGATATCTTGACTAACCTCGGCATTTATTAGCTTTACTATGCTCCTCATATATATCATATAGCTGCCATAGGAACGATCGGTCGAAAATTAAGGTGTTGTACGAAAAAAAAAATTGTCTATCAAGATGTCTTGACCAAACACAGCATTTATTAGTTTTACTATGCTCCTCATATATATGCAAAATCCTATGAAGATCGGACCACTGTATCATATAGCTAGCATAGGTTCGAAAATTGTATGAAAAAAGTTTTGTTTATCAAGATATCTTGACCAAGCTCGGCATTTATTAGTTTTACTATGCTCCCCACATATAAGCAAAAACCTATTAAGATCGGACCTCTATATCATATAGCTGCCATAGGAACGATAGGTTGAAAATTAAGTTGTTGTATGAAAACAAGTTTTGTTTATCAAGATATCTTGACCAAGCTCGGCAATTATTATTTTGACTATGCTCCTCATATATATGCACAATCCTATTAAGATCGGACCACTGTATCATATAGCTGTTATGGGAACGATCGATCTTATGTTGTTTGAAAAAAATTGTTGTTTATTAAGATATCTTCACCAAACTCGGCAATTATTATTTTGACTATGCTCCCCATATATATGCACTATCCTATTAAGATCGGACCACTGTATCGTATTGCCGTTATGGGAATGGAATGTTGTATGAAAAAGAATGTTGGTTATCAAGATATCTTGACCAAACTCGGCATTTATTAGTTTTACTATGCACCCCATATATATGCAAAATCCTATTAAGATCGGGCCTCTATATCATATAGCTGCCAAACTAACGATCGGTCGAAAATTAAGATGTTGTATGAAAAAAGTTTTGTTTATCAAGATATCTTGACCAAACTTGATCCTCATATAGATGCACAATCCTATTAAGATCGGACCTCTATATCATATAGCTGCCAAAGGAACGATCGGTCGAAAATTAAGATGTTTCATAAAAAAAAAAATTGTTTATCAAGATATATTGACCAACCACAGCATTTATTAGTTTTACTCTACTCCTCATATATATGCATAATACTATGAAGATCGGACCACTGTATTATATAGCTGACATAGGAACGATCAATCGAAAATTAAGTTGTTGTAGTAAAAAATTTTTGTTTATCAAGATATCTTGACCAAACTCGGCATTTATTAGTTTTACTATGCTCCTCATATATACGCATACCCCATTAAGATCGGACCACTATATCATACAGCTGCCATAGGAACGATCCGTCAAAAATTAAGTTGTATGACAAATATGTTTTTTATCGAGATATCTTCACTAACCTCGGCATTTATTAGTTTTACTATGCTCCTCATATATAACATATAGCTGCCATAGGAACTATCGGTCGAAAATCAAGTTATTGTATGAAAAAAAGTTTTGTTTATCACAATATCTTGACCAAACTTGGCATTTATTAGATTTACTAACCTCCTCATATATATTCAAAATCCAACTAAGATCGGACTACTATATCATATAGCTGCCATAGGAACTATTGGTCGAAAATTAAGGTGTTGTATGAAAGAATGTTGGTTATTAAGATATCTTGACCAAACTAAGCATGTATTACTTTTACTATGCTCCTCATATACATGCAAAATCCTATTTAGATCCGACCACAAAATCAAATAGCTGCCATAGGAACGAACTGTCGAAAATTAAGTTGCTGTATGAAAAACATTTCTGTTTATCAAGATATATTGCCGAAACTCGGCATTTATTATTAGTTTTACTATGCTCCTCATATAAATGCTAAATCCTTTTAATGTCGGACCACTATATCATATAGCTGCTATAGCAACTATCGGTCGAAAATAAAATTATCATAAAAAAAATGTTGTTCATCGAGATATCTTGACCGAATTCGGCATTTATTATTTTTACTGTGCTCCCATATATATGCAAAATCCTATTAAGATCGAACATCACAGATATGCAAAATTATATTAAGATCGGACCGCTATATCATATAGCTGCCATAGGAACTATCGGTCGAAAATTAAGGTGTTGTATGAAAACAAGAGGTTCTAGTCGGGAGCTCCCGACTAGGGAATACCCTGAACCCTCTTATTCCAACACCAAATGGAGCTCGTTTAAATTAATAAAGATAAATTAAAAAAAAAAAAAGTTCCATTGGCAGGGTTTGAACTCGCAACTGACCGCATATTTACTTTCCCCGGTGGGACTCGAACTCGCGACAGACTGCACCACTTGCCACTGCCTCTACTCAACATCCACATTAATAGTTAAGTATTATTGAGAAAAAAACCAATAAAAATAGCCACACAGAAAACAATCGCAGTGAAGACAGAATTCGAAGCAGACGAGCATGAATGTGTGTGTGTACAATGTACACTGTACACTGTACATGTATATATAAATCCTTGCAAATTGCATCGCAACACGTAGCAGTGCGCAGTCAAAATACCGAAAAACAAAACAAAAACCGATCTTAATGAAATTTTCTACAGTATATCTTATTGCACCATAGATATTTGTGTATTCTCAAAAAGTCAATTGCATTTAAATTGTGGCTTAAATTAGTTGGCAATACAAGTTGGGTTATTAACTTGATTTATAGCTCTAGGGTGGTAACAGGGAGGTAGCGATAGGTCTAAAATGAAAGATAATTACCATATATTACCCAATTTGCTAAAAAAAAAGGATGTCGATATCGATTTTGCTTGGAAACGGAGTAAATTATCGATTATCGGAAACAAACTCGATCTGCGTAGGAACTAGGAGGACCTACAGCTAAAATTTCAGTCTCTAGTTCTTATAGGTTCTGATATCCTTGGTTCATACGGACGGACGGACAGACAGACAGATGTAGGTGCTCCTAGTGCCTGCGCAGATCAAGTTTGTTTCCGATAATCGATAACTTACTCCGTTTCCAAGCAATCGATATCGACCTCCTGTTTTTTGAGCAAATTGGGTAAATAATTAGAGCTAGAGTCACCAAACATGATATGTTGCTTCTAGATTATTATATATATAACTAAGTTTTACACTTTATTTTATTTATTTTCACTAACGGCTACTTATTATTATTAAATTGAGAGAGCTTGAGTCAAAATTGAGTGAAGTTTGAGCTGCGTCAGCAATTATGCGCTTGAGTCAAAATTGAGTGAAGTTTGAGCTGCGTCAGCAATTATGCGCGGGATAGTACTCTGATGGGAACATTGACAGTGGCGTGATATTTAGGGTGAATTGTTTATGTTATATGATGTTATCACCAGGCTTTTTGTTTACAATATTAGAAATGTTTATACTTATACTTATACTTATGCTTGTGTGCTAAGTTATGTGAAAGGGTTGGTGCGACTATTGATATGTCACTCCCCCAACCATTAGAAAAGTGCCTGTCCTCAGGTGTTTAATTTTGGGTATAGTATTACATTTTCTTCTTTTTCAATTGGTGTATCTTCTACTTTTGTAGGTGTTTCTTCTACTTTTGGTTTTTATATTTTATTATTAATTTCTTAGGTATGCTTTTGAACTTATATGTTAAATCCAGTGTTAAACTTATTAATATGATTACAAATATGGTTATTGTAATTATCTGGAATACATTATTAAATTTTGTGTGTTCAAATATTATTTGATTCGTTTGTGCAAACGAAAGTGGTTCTAATTTTATAACATCGTTGCTTACATAAATGTTTTGAGTATAATCTAACATGTTGTTTGAAATTGAAATTTCATTAATTTGTAGTGAACAATTAAAGATTTTTATTAAATTGTTTCCTTCTATTGTTATCTCGTTGTTTATACAATTGTGGTTTAATATAGTTTTTGGTAAATTCCAAGTTAAAATTATATTTGGTTCTACATAGTTAATTTGAAAATTTTTAAGAGTTTTAGTAAAACTACATTCTGATGTTATTTGGTTTAAAATTCCTGTTATACATTTATTATTAATTAATTTATTTGTTTCTTTGCTATAGACTTTTTTGTCTTGTGTAAAATATTTTTCATGGGCTATTTCTGTCAAAATGTTATTATTTTCATCTGGGTATGGAATTATTTCAAATACCGGGTTTTTTATTATTGCTCGAGGAATATGAGATATTATCAGTATTTCGTTAGTATCTGATTTCAATCAAGTAGATGTTTTTATAAGCAACAATTTCTCAGAGTTGACATGCAACAAATAGTCATGTTTTAATAATTTCGGGTTAAAAATGCCTAATCTTGTGAGCTGCATTCCCATCTCTATGTCTTCTATATATTCAGTAAAGTGTTGTAAGTTAAATATAAGGATATTTAATTTCTTTCTTTTTTCTGTCTCTTGATTTAGTTCGTTCATAACATTTATTCCATCATTTATAACTTCTATTATGTGATTTAATTCGTTAACCTGCTAAGCTACTTATTTTTTGTTCTATTTCTGTTTTGTCCTCTTGGTCTAATGTTCCAAATAAGTATTTGTATGCTGTTCCTACTATGTTTATTAAACCTCTTGCTGCGTTTGGCTATTTTTAAGCCGTTTATTTCTGTTTAATTTTTCTACTAAGTATTCGATTTGTATTATGTTATTAAATTCTTTAGTTTGTTCAATTAAATTGTTAAAAGTTTCTTCGGTTTTTGTTATGTTTACCGTTAAACAATGGTATTAGTAATCTGTCGGAATGTCTTTGGTTCCTGTTTTAAATATGAGGTAACCGTTATGGGCTTTAATAGGATTAATTTCAATGCTTTGTGCTTGTATATGGTTTACAGTTATTGATAGTAATATCATAATAATTAGTTTAAGCTGGTGCTTGTAAGTTCTGGTCGTTGTCTGTTGTTGACCTGTAATTGTTATATTTACTTTGGTTAGTCTTCTTTTTCTTTTTGAATTTGGTTTTGTTATGAATTATCTTCCTGCCTCTGTTTGTTTCCTCAAAATGATTATCGTCGATTTGTCTTAGTTCTCCTGTTTTCTTGAACGGGGTTGTTGTCTTTGATTTAACTAATGGTGAATGCTTGTATCTAGTGTCAATTTCATAATTTGTTCGTTTTTTGTTGAGGTTAATTATTAGTTTTTCTTTATTAGCTTGAGTGTCATACTCTGGTGTACCTGCGTATATGAATATGTCCGCTGGTGTTCTGTTAGTCGTTTTGTGTTTTGTCTTATGATTGTATGTGTAAAGTATAGTTTCAAATTTTGTAAGTTTATTTTCGACGTCTGTGTCGCTGTTAATGATTCTTAATTTTTCGTTAACTGTCTTATGAAAGCGTTCTACGTCGGATATGCCATTTTTACTAGTGGTTATATTAATATTTACAGCTTCTGATTTTAACCATAATTGTAAAGCGGTGCACATAAAAGCTGAGTCTTTGTCTGCTTTTATTTCGATGGGTTTACCCATTTGGTTGAATACTTGTATTATAGCTCGTTTGGTTTCTAACCAGTCAGTACTTTTTATTTCTATTAATGATGCAAATTTTGAGTAGATATCAATGCAAGATAAAAATTGTTTATCTCCTATTATGTAAAAATCCATTACATATTTTTCTCGGATATTAGCGATTTCGGAGTTATTTCGAAAGTTAATTTTGTATCCCTGTGTTCTGTTTTTTGCGATGTTGCAAATCTCACATTCGTTTATTAGATTTTGAATTAAATTTGGATAATCTGGAAAATAGTGGGTTTCTTTGAACCAATTGATTGTTTTTTCAATTCCTGGATGTAATAATTCTTTGTGTTTTTTTAATATTAGTTCCTTGAATTCTGCAAATGTTTGAAGATCTATTAATTTTTTACTAGTTTTCATTGCCTTTGTTAAATTATTCGGACTTATTATTTCTAAGTAGGCTTCTTGAAAAATTGCAAAATCTGTTTCATTGTGGAAGTATAGTACACTTTTCTTTGTGCATAAATATTCTTTTATTAATTCTTTGGCATGTGCGTTAGTCATGTGTTTGTATGTAATTTTTATGTTGGTTTTATAAAAGTAATTTGTAACTTTAGTTGCGTTCTCGGTTCCCTTTTCAAATTCTATTTGTCGATTATAATAATTAATTGGTCTTTCTGTGATTTGTAAATAGTTACTGTTGTCTTCTTGAGCACTATGTATAGTTGCTCTTGTGCTAATTGTATCTTCGCCTAAAAAGTTTTCGTTTAATTGGACTCTGGACAGAGCATCTGCCACATAATTTTCTTTTCCTGGGACGTATTTAATTTGGAAATCAAACTCATTTAGCTTGATTTTCCATCGTTGTAATTTCATGTTAGGTTCTTTCAGGTTATTTAACCAGACGAGTGGTCTGTGATCGCTAAGGATTTGAAATTGTCGACCAAAAAGATAGGACCTAAAGTATTTAGTAGCCCAAACGATTGCTAATAATTCTTTTTCAATCGTTGAATAATTTACCTTATGCTCTTGCGAAAGGACGGCCCCTATTGCCATATTACTCGCGTCTGTAGTTAATGAAAATGGTTTTTCGAAATTAGGGTATATTAAAATTGGGTCGGGTGTTATGAGTACTTTTAGCTTTTCAAACGCTGATTCGTAGTCTTTGTCATTCATATTGATTTTTGCTCCTTTTTTTAATTTAAGTGTTAAGGGTTTTACTATATTAGCGATATTTGGTATAATTTTCTTATAGAAACCACATAATCCTAGAAATGATTTAATATCTTTTGGGGTTTTTGGAATTGGGAATTTGACATTTGCTTGTATTTTGTTGGGATTTGGTTTTATACCCTCAGTTGTGATAATGTGACCGAGAAATTCTGTTTCTTTTCTCATGAACTCGCATTTATCCAACTGTAGTTTTAAGTTAGCTTCTCTAAGCTTCTCAAATACTTTTGTAGCGACAAAATGTGTTCCTCCAATGAAGTGGAAAAAATTATAATGTCGTCTAAGTAGACCAGACAATCCTTAAAAATCAAATCTTCTAAGAGATTGTTCATACAACGTTGGAACGTTGCAGGTGCATTCTTAAGACCAAATGGCATGCGAGTGTACTCGTAATGGCCATGTTTAGTCGAAAATGCGGTCTTGGGTATTGAAACGGGATCCATTTGAATTTGGTGGAAGCCTGTGGCTAAATCAATGGTTGTGAAATATTGGCATTTTCCAAGTTTGTCTAATATTTCATCCATGATCGGGATAGGGTATTTATCATTAATAGTTAGTTCATTGAGATTGCGGTAATCTATGACTAACCGGAATTTTTGCTTTCCAGATGCACCGTTTTTCTTTGGAACGATTATTACTGGTGAGCAGTAAGGGGATTTGGATTTACGTATGATATTTTGTTTTATCATATCGCTTATTTGTTTGTTTACTTCCTCATCGTATATTTGAGGATATTTATATGGACGCTTGTAAATTGGGTCCTCATGTTTTGTTAGAATTTTGTGTTTAATTGTACTAGTGAAAGTCAAATTGTCACCTTCATGGTACTGGATATCACGAAATTCACGTAAAACATTTTTAATTTTTTCATTTTCTTCTGAGTTTAGATGCTCTAACCTATACTTATTATTTTCCGTTAATTCGTTATTAATAGCGAAGTTAAATGGTCTGTCCTCTGTTCAGGGTGGATCAAGGCACTCTTGTGCGGTCATGTCCTCTTCGACCTCTTCGTCATTATATCTAAAGCAAAAGTTAAATTCTCCAAAGGTTACGGATCCTTGTGCTTAGTATATTTTCGCTTGACATGCTTCAAGGTATTCTCTCCCAATCAGAACATCATAATGCTCTGAGAAGTCGTGAATATAGAATTTTTGTGTACTCGGACAAATTTTGCTTGCTCCTAGTCTTATGCTTTGTTTTAATTCAATAACACCATTTATGGTGTGAACCTTTAGTGTTTCGTTGAAAATTGGAAAATTTAAGCGGTTTGTTTTCATTAGGTTTATGGTTGAACCTGTGTCAATGACACATTTTAGAACTTCATCATTCATAATCAATTTTATGAATGGATTTCTTCTGTTTGTTCCGAGGCTTGCTGCATGCACGACAGGAGGCTTTTGACGCCAATAGAAGTTTGTCCCAGGATAGCAGAGAATAGCCGCAATGCTACCAGGAACAGGGGAACGTGCGATTAGTTTTTCAGAGGATAGAATCTCTCCAGCTATTAGGAGTAACTTAGATGGTCTGATAGCTGGATTCAATAGAACAGTTAAGCAGGGTCCCGATCAGGTTTGCCTTTGTTGCAAAGGCTTATGGTTTCCACATCAAGTGGAAAACATTTCTCGTGAGGTTATTGAAAGCAAGTGTAGTGCAGAAGTAAGCTCCGATAATTTATATCTTTCATCTATATTTCCCTCTGAAAATAATAAATATAGTTTTTGCAAAACGTTTAGTCGTAGCATTAAATTAGGCAAAAAACATAAAACTTCTATTACAAATGGCCTAGATTTTCCCGATCTGATTGTTTGAAAGGCTTAACGCCTTTAGAGGAAACCCTGATTTCCCCTCGCCTTCCTTTCATGATTATTATTAGGATATGGTCGACAAAATGCAATTAAAGGAGCAGTGGTCAATGTACCCATTCCTGTGGCCAATGTTGTAACGTCCCTTCCAAGGGCGTTTAATGAGAGCGAGGTAGTGCAAATTCATCTCAAACGTAGGATGGAATATAGCCATGATTTCATGGCTGAAACCATTAGGCCTTCTAAAGTTGCTGATGCAATAAAATTTTTAGTCAACACCGAGCTTTACAGAAAGCATCAAATTACTGTTAATGAACAGTGGTTGTCGCGTTTTTCGTCTGACGAGGTTCCGTTTGTTGCATCTGCTGATGATAGGGACTTAGTATTGCAGTTAGTGGCAAGATCTGCTCAAGCCTCCATAGATGAGCAGAATAATATAGAAGAAGATATTAATCCAGAAGGCCAGGAAACATTATTAGAAAACGTCCCGGTCGAAAATATTGCCATGCAAAGAATAGTTATAGCCCCTGGAGAGGGTCAGCGGCCTTTAGACATGATCGAAGATTGTGATTCAGAGGAGCTGGCCTTCTCAACTATTTTTGCTGGCATAAAGAGAAAGTGTGCAGAAAGTTTTACAACCATAGTTAGGTCAGAACTTAGAAACTTTGATAGGAGAGGTTGTAGAACAGATAAATTATTTCTCAATTTTAAAAAATTGGAAATGATTAATATAAGGAACAGTACTTCCATTTGCTTACGTAAGCACAGCGCCACTCGAGGCATTACGGCACAATAAGTCCTTAATGAGGAGTATTTAGAAAATTTAATACGTCACGATGATTGCTATAGGGTTTTGAAAATTAATCGCACTTTACCTGCTCATTGGGAAGGAGAAAAATAGAAGGTCATGGCGATGATGGTCTTCCGACATTTTTTATAACCTTTTCGGCAGCAGAGACTAGATGGGCAGAGCTGTTAGTTTTACTTTCTAAGAATGTAGATAGGATAGAAATTTCAGAAGAATTGGCAGCTAATTTAAGTTTTGACAATAAAGCCCGTCTAAGTAGAGCCGACCCTGTTACTTGCGCTAGGTATTTTGATTTTCGTTAGAGGCAGGTTTTAAAACTAATGAAAAAGGAAGGCGATGTTTTTGGTAGTCACAGAGTTATTAAGTATTATTGGCGAGTTGAGTTTCAGCAAAGAGGCTCCCCCCACATTCATGGCATGTTTTGGCTGAAAGATGCCCCGACAGTTGTCTTGGCTGATGAGTCAAGCATTCCCTCTGTAAAGTCCTTTATTGATCAGTTTATTACAACGGAAACAAAAAATAACCCGGAAGTGGCTCCATTTTTGGAGTATCAAACTCACAATCACGGGCACTCATGTAGGCGAGAAGTTAGGGCACAAAAAATATGTAGATTTGGTATTCCATACCCTCCCATGCCCCAAACAGAAATTCTATTCCCATTAGAAGAATATGCCGAAAATAAAGAAGTGCATCGCAGAAATTTCGAAAAGATTCAAGAAGTTTTAGAATATCCGTTTGACCGTGAAAGCATAGATTACTTTAGCGATTTCAATAACTTTTTCTCACTTAACTTAAGTTATGAGTGCTATATAAATGCACTCAGGTCAAGTATAAAGAAGCCCAAAATATATTTGAAGCGATCATTCGCAGCAATTAAGCTTAATGCTTATAATACTCACCTCCTTCTACTGCAGCGCGCGAATATAGATGTCCAGTTTATATTATCCCTATGCTTGCTGCAGTTACGTCGTTAATTATATAAACAAGTCCCAGAGAGGCGTTTCAAAGCTAATGCGTGAAGCTGTAAGTGAGATTAGAAGGGGCAATGTAACTTTAAAGCAAAGGTTACAGCATATAGGGCATAAGTTTATTTCGGGTACGGAAATATCCGCCCAGGAAGCCTTTTACTGCTGTTTAGGTATGTCTTTGTCCGAAAGCAGTGACGCAGTGGTTTTTATTCATACCTCATTACCAGAGAATCGGGTTGGGTTAAGGAAGTTTAAGCAACAGTTGCAAAACTTACCCGATGACTCAGTAGGAATATTGGAAATGGGACTTATAGACCATTATGTTCAGCGCCACGACGCTTTAGATGCCTAGCTGATTTTACTGCTTTTTACAGCTTTAGCAAACGGCATAGTGGTACTCGCCAAAATGTAGATGATGCTGATGACATCGAAACATCCAGGGCTTCCCAACAATTAGTTTACGCATTTCGCGATGGTAGTGGGTTCGTAAAGGAGAGGAACACTCCTATTATAATTAGGTATAGGAGATTTAATATTAATACTGATAGGAGCAATTATTTTCGACAATTGGTTATGATGTATGTCCCATGGAGGGATGAAAATGTAGAACTAGTAGCAAGAGACTGCGAATCGTTTTACGGCCAGAATCATGAGTTAATCGAGAGCAATCGCAGGAAAAATAATAGCTTAAATGACAGTGAGCTTCAGCATGCTCTTGAAAATGCACTGCAGGCAGAAAATGAAGAAAATGTTGAAAATCAAGAAGTAGTAGATGATAGATTTCGCGTATTAGGATTGCCAGAAATAAATCCTCATTTAAATGTCTTAAACATTAATGTAAATGACGAGAATCTAGGTTCAGAAGACAACAATGATTAACAAAACTTCCAGCTATAGTTTCAGCTGAAAACTTAGCAGATATAGTCAGGTCACTTAATTTAAAGCAAAAACTTATTTTACACATGTTTTACACAATGCCAAAAACAAATCCGTCTTTTACGAAAATACAAAGTGGAACTTTTCAACACTGTTACTATAAATCTGCGCGCGTAATTTGACAATTTTATTTCGTAAATATTTATTATAATTACATGATTTTAATAATTGATAATGCTGCTTATCTATAATTATTAGACAATCTTAAGGAGGTTAACTGATGCATTAATAAATATTATCATTAGATTAATGTTATTATATATGTGATTATAATAATAAACTAAGTAGCGCGCGCATTTCGATATTATACTAAATCGGTAGGAGAATGAATATTTTCCAACACTCTCTCTTCAAATGTGCTCAGAAGAAGCAGTAATCGATTTAGTCTGTAACCTGCGATTGCCATCACACTACCACTAACCAAACAGCATATATATGGGACGTGCCGTAGAAGCAAAATGGGCACAAAAAAATCAGTGACATCTGGTCCAAAAAAGAGTACACTACAAGAAACTGCTTTGGCTTATTCTCTTCCATATGATTTGGGCGATAGAACGGCATCGCTGTTTATTTTTATCTCGCTTGCACTTACTCTCAGTGCTCTCTTTATGTCTAGGTACAGTTAAAATGGTTGTGTGTGTATGTGTCCGCACAAGCAAATTTACGCACAATTTTAAATTTCATATGTCGGAGGCATTTCCCTTTTGAAGGGACGAGTATTATGAAATAATGAAAGGGTTTGCCACGACGATACGAAATTCTTGCATTTTACCTCGTTATTATTGGAAATGATATCTAAGCGTTGGCATGTGTGCATTTAAAAGTCCGATGCAAATTTGACTATATTTTGGGATTTCTGATTTTCGACTTACAGACACACACACACACACACAAATGTGTGTGAATGGGCAGATCATGGGCGCAAAAGAAAGTATCATTATTGGCACGCGTCTGACGCGCGCCCTTTTTGGGTTCGAATTGATGAATGAATGTTGACCCCTTATTACCTGCAGCAGCCCATTGGGACGAAAGGGTAAACTTATGGCAAGCACCTGCATCTGCATATGTAGGTCAAATGACTGATAGTTTTATGACCTGCTGCACCTTCATCAATTTCGTCCGTAAAATGACAAAAAATCTGGGAAATCCAAAAACTGTTTGAAAAAACTACTAAAAATTAGACTTCCTTGCAGTTTCCAGGACAGGCACTGCTTTAGTTGACAGTGAACTTCGGAGTCGAGCGGTGTTGTATGGTGTTTGGCTAGTGACACTACAGAATTTGTGATTTTTGCGTTTCTTACTGATCTAACTACGATTATCATTCATATAAACTATTCTATCGGTTCCGAGTGATTGAAAATAAATAAATTGCAGTGTTTTGTGACCATTTTAATAAAAACAGTGAATTATCGATAAAAATAGTTTTCGGCCGTTACAATTTGGCGTGTATGTGCAAGTGTGTGATAGACACTTACTAGGAACCGCATTTCTGCAAATTCCATTCACACAGATGGTGTTGTTAGTGAGGTTTTGGAAAACCATTTTAGCTGAAATCGCAAGTTTATGAACATAATTATAATTTCAAAGTCTTTTTAAAGACTATACAAATATTACATAATTTTTTATTTATTCCAGGCATATAACAATATAATAAATATATATATCCATATATACAGATAATATATATATATATTATATAAAATAATTTTTATTGATGGCTCTGGCGACCTTTCCATATTTCAAAATATTTGTTGGCTGGCTCGAGGTCCGTGTTTGTAAAAACAAACAATGAAAACAAGTTTATTTACTTATAAAATAATTTTAATAAATTATATTGCAAATAATTTATTCGAATGATTTAATTTTAATCACAAATTTTACTATATTTCATTTTTATTTTTATTAAAGTTTTAAAGTTAAGTAAAATACCTAGGAAAAAAAGTTGTCAGTTTTGAATAGGGCTCGGAGACAACAAGTTAGAAATGAGTTAAATAGGTCTAATTCTGAATATGCTGAGCAGGAACGTATCAACAATATAGAGTCGCAACGAGAGCGTAGGGAAAATGAAGGTTTTAGCCAAACTGAGAGAAATAGGAATATGCAAAGATACCAAGTTCGCAGACAAGACATAGTTTACAGGGCAAACGAACAAAGACAAACTGTAGACCACTCGACTCGACGAGCTAATTCTCCAGTTAGACAACAGGAGCAATTGGCTAATACTTCGCGTCGATCGAGACGCAGACAAGACCCAGTCTACCGGGCAAACGAACAAAGACAAAATACTGTAGACCACTCGACTCGACGAGCTAATTCTCCAGTTAGACAACAGGAGCAATTAGCTAATACTTCGCGTCGATCGAGACGCAGACAAGACCCAGTCTACTGGGCAAACGAACAAAGACAAAATACTGTAGACCACTCGACTCGACGAGCTAATTCTCCAGTAAGACAACAGGAGCAATTGGCTAATACTTCGCGTCGATCGAGACGCAGACAAGACCCAGACTACCGGGCAAACGAACAAAGACAAAATACTGTAGATCACTCGACTCGACGAGCTAATTCTCCAGTTAGACAACAGGAGCAATTGGCTGATACTTCGCGTCGATCGAGACGCAGACAAAACCCAGTTTATAGGGCAGACGAACAAGAACAAGACAATATTCGTCGAGCTCGCCATCGACAAGACATAGAACGACGACTTTTAGAAAGAGCTAGGGATAGGAATCAAAGATCACATGTTAGACAGAATCCGATTCGTAGGATTTTTGAGCAGGCACGTAACACAAGTGTAAGGCGAAGTGCTCGCATTCATGCACGACAGGAGGCTTTTGATGCCAATAGAAGTTTGTCCCAGGATAGCAGAGAATAGCCGCAATGCTACCAGGAACAGGGGAACGTGCGATTAGTTTTTCAGAGGATAGAATCTCTCCAGCTATTAGAAGTAACTTAGATGGTCTGATAGTTGGATTCAATAGAACAGTTAAGCAGGGTCCCGATCAGGTTTGCCTTTGTTGCAAAGGCTTATGGTTTCCACATCAAGTGGAAAACATTTCTCGTGAGGTTATTGAAAGCAAGTGTAGTGAAGAAGTAAGCTCCGATATTTTATATCTTTCATCTATATTTCCCTCTGAAAATAATAAATATAGTTTTTGCAAAACGTTTAGTCGTAGCATTAAACATAAAACTTCTATTACGAATGGCCTAGATTTTCCCGATCTGATGGTTTGAAAGGCTTAACGCCTTTAGAGGAAACCCTGATTTCCCCTCGCCTTCCTTTCATGATTATCGTTAGGATATGGTCGACAAAATGCAATTAAAGGAGCAGTGGTCAATATACCCATTCCTGTGGCCAATGTTGTAACGTCCCTTCCAAGGGTGTTTAATGAGAGCGAGGTAGTGCAAATTCATCTCAAACGTAGGATGGAATATAGCCATGATTTCATGGCTGAAACCATTAGGCCTTCTAAAGTTGCTGATGCAATAAAATTTTTAGTCAACACCGAGCTTTACAGAAAGCATCAAATTACTGTTAATGAACAGTGGTTGTCGCCTTTTTCGTCTGACGAGGTTCCGTTTGTTGCATCTGCTGATGATAGGGACTTAGTATCGCAGTTAGTGGCAAGATCTGCTCAAGCCTCCATAGATGAGCAGAATAATATAGAAGAAGATATTAATCCAGAAGGCCAGGAAACATTATTAGAAAACGTCCCTGTCGAAAATATTGCCATGCAAAGAATAGTTATAGCCCCTGGAGAGGGTCAGCGGCCTTTAGACATGATCGAAGATTGTGATTCAGAGGAGCTGGCCTTCCCAACTATTTTTGCTGGCATAAAGAGAAAGTGTGCAGAAAGTTTTACAACCATAGTTAGGTCAGAACTTAGAAACTTTGATAGGAGAGGTTGTAGAACAGATAAATTATTTCTCAATTTTAAAAAATTGGAAATGATTAATATAAGGAACAGTACTTCCATTTGCTTACGTAAGCACAGCGCCACTCGAGGCATTACGGCACAATAAGTCCTTAATGAGGAGTATTTAGAAAATTTAATACGTCACGATGATTGCTATAGGGTTTTGAAAATTAATCGCACTTTACCTGCTCATTGGGAAGGAGAAAAATAGAAGGTCATGGCGATGATGAGGCAGATTGGTCTTCCGACATTTTTTATAACCTTTTCGGCAGCAGAGACTAGATGGGCAGAGCTGTTAGTTTTACTTTCTAAGAATGTAGATAGGATAGAAATTTCAGAAGAATTGGAAGCTAATTTAAGTTTTGACAATAAAGCCCGTCTAATTAGAGCCGACCCTGTTACTTGCGCTAGGTATTTTGATTTTCGTTAGAGGCAGGTTTTAAAACTAATGAAAAAGGAAGGCGGTGTTTTTGGTAGTCACAGAGTTATTAAGTATTATTGGCGAGTTAAGTTTCAGCAAAGAGGATCCCCCCCCATTCATGGCATGTTTTGGCTGAAAGATGCCCCGACAGTTGATGAGTCAAGCATTCCCTCTGTAAAGTCCTTTATTGATCAGTTTATTACAACGGAAACAAAAAATAACCCGGAAGTGGCTCCATTTTTGGAGTATCAAACTCACAATCACGGGCACTCATGTAGGCGAGAAGTTAGGGCACAAAAAATATGTAGATTTGGTATTCCATACCCTCCCATGCCCCAAACAGAAATTCTATTCCCATTAGAAGAATATGCCGAAAATAAAGAAGTACATCGCAGAAATTTCGAAAAGATTCAAGAAGTTTTAGAATATCCCCTTGACCGTGAAAGCATAGATTACTTTAGCGATTTCAATAACTTTTTTCTCACTTAACTTAAGTTATGAGTGCTATATAAATGCACTCAGGTCAAGTATAAAGAAGCCCAAAATATATTTGAAGCGATCATTCGCAGCAATTAAGCTTAATGCTTATAATACTCACCTCCTTCTACTGCAGCGCGCGAATATAGATGTCCAGTTTATATTATCCCTATGCTTGCTGCAGTTACGTCGTTAATTATATAAACAAGTCCCAGAGAGGCGTTTCAAAGCTAATGCGTGAAGCTGTAAGTGAGATTAGAAGGGGCAATGTAACTTTAAAGCAAAGGTTACAGCATATAGGGCATAAGTTTATTTCGGGTACGGAAATATCCGCCCAGGAAGCCTTTTACTGCTGTTTAGGTATGTCTTTGTCCGAAAGCAGTGACGCAGTGGTTTTTATTCATACCTCATTACCAGAGAATCGGGTTGGGTTAAGGAAGTTTAAGCAACAGTTGCAAAACTTACCCGATGACTCAGTAGGAATATTGGAAATGGGACTTATAGACCATTATGTTCAGCGCCACGACGCTTTAGATGCCTAGCTGATTTTGCTGCTTTTTACAGCTTTAGCAAACGGCATAGTGGTACTCGCCAAAATGTAGATGATGCTGATGACATCGAAACATCCAGGGCTTCCCAACAATTAGTTTACGCATTTCGCGATGGTAGTGGGTTCGTAAAGGAGAGGAACACTCCTATTATAATTAGGTATAGGAGATTTAATATTAATACTGATAGGAGCAATTATTTTCGACAATTGGTTATGATGTATGTCCCATGGAGGGATGAAAATGTAGAACTAGTAGCAAGAGACTGCGAATCGTTTTACGGCCAGAATCATGAGTTAATTGAGAGCAATCGCAGGAAATATAATAGCTTAAATGACAGTGAGCTTCAGCATGCTCTTGAAAATGCACTGCAGGCAGAAAATGAAGAAAATGTTGAAAATCAAGAAGTAGTAGATGATAGATTTCGCGTATTAGGATTGCCAGAAATAAATCCTCATTAAAATGTCTTAAACATTAATGAAAATGACGAGAATCTAGGTTCAGAAGACAACAATGTCCGATTAATAAAACTTCCATCTATAGTTTCAGCTGAAAGCTTAGCAGATATAGTCAGGTCACTTAATTTAAAGCAGAAAACTTATTTTACACATGTTTTACACAATGCCAAAAACAAATCCGTCTTCTACGAATTTGTTGGAGGTGGTGCGGGTGTCGGAAAGAGCCGACTTATTTTAGCTCTTTTTCAATCTTTGTCCGTTATGTACAATAGTAGGCCAGGAAGTGATCCAACTTCTCCTAAAATAATATTGTGTGCTCCAACAGATAAAGCTGCTTTCGGAATCAGTGGCTCAACACTGCATGCCATGTTTTGCTTACCAGTAAATCAATCTGGTTCCGATTTGAGGGCTTTAAGTAATGATTTAGTAAATACTTTGCATTCAAGGTTAATAGACCTTAAACTTATTATTATAGATGAAATATCTATGGTAGGCTCCAAAATGATTACCCAGTTGCACTCCCGTTTAAAACAAATTTTTAAGAATACTTCTCCATTCGGTGGTATTTCTGACATAGTTTTCGGGGATCTACGACAATTATCACCAGTAGGTGACCGTTGGACTTTCAAATCCAACTCGAATGATCTCTACAGTGCAATTTATGCTTCATTGCTGTGGGACCTTTTCAAGTATTTTTAACTCACAGAAATAATGCGACCAACCGTTTGCTTCTGCTTTAAATAATATGGCATCGGGAAACATGACAGCCGATGATATTAGTCTTGTCCGATCTCGCATTTGTCAGCAATCGGATGTGCCCGACTGATCAATTTATTTCTACCGCTGATGATTTTATAAAAGCAACACATTTAACTGCGGCTTGGAGACAGAAAATCTTACAAGCCGTTAGTAGCTTTAGGTCGTCCGAAACACAAGGATTGTGCATATCCCTTCTTCTAAAAACCACTGCGAAATATATGATTACGGTCAATGTAGATACTGGGGATGGATTAGTTAATGGGGCAACAGGCATGTTAATGCAAATAGATTTCGATGCATCCAGCACTCCCATATCTTAATGGATGAAATTTTCAGATGATACCGTAGGAGTACTTGCTCGCTCAAAGTGTACACATCGTACTGAACCTTTCTGGACCCAGCGTGCTACAATATACGTAGCTTGTAGTAGAGCAACAACTGCTTCCGGGTTGTTTATAATAGGAGATTTTGTTCCTCCTAAGCCTCCGAAAAATTACGATAAGGTCGAAAATGAGATAGGGAAATTGCGGACTGGAAAACTACTTCGAACACATTATGATCACTTAGTTAATAGCTCCGCCGTAGACATTTTCTTTCATAATACTGAAATCATTCACTGTCATATTGAAGATATTCGGTCAGATAAGCTTATGCTTATGTATGTTTTTTAGTTATTTACAAAAGTCCGTCATATCCGCTTGGGTTGTTTAAAACTGAATTTGAGAATATATTTCAGCAATATTCATTTGTAAGGGAGAGTTGCATTGTTTTAGGAGACTTTAATTTATGCTTGAGCAAATTTGATAGATGTAGGGCCCTTTACGATGAATTGGTCAGGAAGGGATTTAGGTGCCTATTAGATTTAAAAACGACCACTACCAATTGTGACTCTCACATTGATTGGGCTTTTTCAAACCTATCCAGTGAGGAAGTTACCGCTAGAACATTCGAGTCAGTTTATAGTTACCACAGTAGTATCTCTCTAAGTGTTCAGGATAGGGTAAATTAAGTTTCTATATATTTGTCTATATAATTACAATATGTTTAATTTAAACTTAAGAATTTTTTTATGAATCTAAATAAATATATTACCTACATTTATATTTAAAAGTTGTTTTGTGGTCTTGTACTTGGGTTCAGGGCGACTAGGCCACTCTTACTTGTTTGTATATTATTTTAATGTCTTAATTTGAAGTCAGATTTGTGTTGGGATTTTCTTGTTTTTAGTTTGGATTTTGTTGTGCCGATGTACACTCTGTTGCAATTATTGTTATTATCCCCGCCACATGGTATTTCCTGAATGACATTACTTTTATCCATCATTGGTATTAGTTTTATTATGCTCCTCAAATATATGCAAAATTCTATTAAGATCGGACTACTATATCAAATAGCTGCCATAGGAGCTTACTAAGATCCTCATATATATACAAAATCCTTTTTAGATCGGACCTCTATATCAGATAACTGCCGTAGGAAGGATTGGTCGAAGAATAAGGTGTTGCATGAAAAATAAAGTTATTTATCAAGCACGCACGATATGCCCACGGCAAGTGAAATGGCCCTTGTCAGTCGGCAGGATCTCCTGGTGGCTACGTTTGCTGATGACACGGCAATCCTTGCCAAGAATAATTGCGTGTACAAAGCAACGGACATACTGCAGGAATATCTGAAGCGCTTCGAAAACTGGGCTTGTAGGTGGAATATCTCAGTGCACCCTCAAAAATGTGCCACGGTCACTCACACCCTGCGCAAGGACTCCAGCCCCGGACTTTTTCTCCATGGCGAGCTCTTAGAGCAGGTGCGTGGGGATCACACTCGACACCCGACTTACGTTCAAAAATCACGTCACCGAGGTTACCAACAGCTTGAAAAGCAAAATCAGGCGTCTGAGCTGGCTGCTAAACCCAAATAACAAACTCTCGCTCCGAAACAAAGTACTTATCTATAAAGTAATCCTTGCCCCTGCGTGGCGATATGGGCTCCAGGTTTACGGAATTGCCGCGAAGACGCACCTAGACAAACTTCGTATCATCCAGGCTAAGACCTTGCAAACAATCTCTGGAGCCGAATGGTATATTCGCACACGAGACGTCGCAAAGGACCTTAAGGTTCCTATGGTAGGAGACGTTATGAACAATCAAGCAACAAGGTACCTATTTAAGCTCCGCAACCACCCTAACGTACTGGCAAGGAACCTGCTAAGGAGGCGAAGAAGAAGGAGGCTTAAGAAGTCATATCCAATAGACCTGGCCAAACGCCGCCTTTAATGAAGCAAAATAACATGTACATAAACACACACTATGTAAATATTTAATTTAAGCTATCATTAATCAAAACACACGCTGATAAAAGTTGCTAAGCAAGAGTAACAGAAGATTCGCCGTAAATAAAAGAATTTAAACACAAAAAAAAAAAAAAAATAAATAAAAAAATGTATCAAGATATCTTGGCCATCACATATATGCAAAATCCTATTAAGATCGCACCACTATATCATATAGCTGCCATAGGAACGATCGGTCGAGAACTAAGTTGTAGTATGAAAAAAAGTTTTGTTTATCAAGATAACTTGACCAAGCTCGGCATTTATTATTTTCACTATGCTCCTCATATATAGTCTTAATCCTATTAAGATCGGACCACTATATCATATAGCTGCCATAGGAACGATCGGTTAAAAATTAAGTTGTATGAAAAACTTATTTTTTTATCTAGATATCTTGACTAACCTCGGCATTTATTGGTTTTACTTTGCTCCTCATATAAATGCTAAATCCCATTAATGTCGGACCACTATATCATATAGCTGCCATAGGAACTATCGGTCGAAAATTCAGGTGTTTCATGAAAAAAAAATGTTGTTTATCAAGATATCTTGACCAACCTCGACATTTATTAGTTTTACTATACGCCTCATATATATGCAAAATCTTTATTAAGATCCGACCACTATATATATAGCTGCCATAGGAACGATCGGTCCAAAATTAAGTTGTTGTATGAAAAAAAATGTTATGTTTATCAAGATATTTTGACCAACCTCGACATTTATTAGTTTTACTATACGCCTCATATATATGCAAAATCCTATTAAGATCCGACCACTATATATATAGCTGCCATAGGAACGATCGGTCGATAATTAAGTTGTTGTATGAAAAAAAAAGTTATGTTTATCAAGATATCTTGACCAAACGCGGGATTTACTAGTTTTCCTATGCTCCCCACATATAAGCAAAATCCTATTAAGATCGGACTACTATATCATATAGCTGCCATAGGAACTATCGGTCGAAAATTAAGGTGTTGAATGAAAAAAAAGTTGTTTATCAAGATATCTTGGCCATCACATATATGCAAAATCCTATTAAGATAGGACCACTAAATCATATAGCTGCCATAGGATGAATCGGTCGAGAATTAAGTTGTTGTATGAAAAAAAAAGTTGTTTATCAAGATATCTTGGCCAACCTCGACATTTATTAGTTTTACTATGCTCCCCACATATATGCAAAATCCTATTAAGATTGATCCGCTATATCATATAGCTGCCATAGGAACTATCGGTCGAAAATTCAGGTGTTTCATGAAAAAAAAATGTTGTTTATCAAGATATCTTGACCAACCTCGACATTTATTAGTTTTACTATACGCCTCATATATATGCAAAATCCTATTAAGATCCGACCGCTATATCATATAGCTGCCATAGGAACTAACGGTCGAAAATTCAGGTGTTTCATGAAAAAAAAATGTTGTTTATCAAGATATCTTGACCAACCTCGACATTTATTAGTTTTACTATACGCCTCATATATATGCAAAATCCTATTAAGATCCGACCACTATATATATAGCTGCCATAGGAACGATCGGTCGATAATTAAGTTGTTGTATGAAAAAAAGTTTTGTTTATCAAGATAACTTGACCAAGCTCGGCATTTATTATTTTTACTATGCTCCTCATATATAGTCTTAATCCTATTAAGATCGGACCACTATATCATATAGCTGCCATAGGAACGATCTGTCAAAAATTAAGTTGTATGAAAAACATATTTTTTTGTCTAGATATCTTGACTTACCTCGGCATTTATTGGTTTACTATGCTCCTCATATAAATGCTAAATCCCATTAATGTCGGACCACTATATCATATAGCTGCCATAGGAAAGATCGGTGGAAAATTAAGTTGTTGTTTGAAAACAAGTTTTGTTTATCAAGATATCTTGGCCAAGCTCGGCATTGGTTAGTATTTACTATACTCCCCACATATATGCAAAATCCTATTAAGATTGGACCGCTATATCATATAGCTGCCATAGGAACTATCGGTCGAAAATTCAGGTGTTTCATGAAAAAAAAATGTTGTTTATCAAGATATCTTGACCAACCTCGACATTTATTAGTTTTACTATACGCCTCATATATATGCAAAATCCAATTAAGATCCGACCACTATATCATATAGCTGCCATAGGAACGATCGGTCGAAAATTAAGTTGTTGTATGAAAAAAAAGTTATGGTTATAAAGATATCTTGACCAAACTCGGCATTTATTAGTTTTACTATGCTCCCCACATATATGCAAAATCCTATTAAGATCGGACTACTATATCATATAGCTGCCATAAGAACTATCGGTCGAAAATTAAGGTGTTGAATGAAAAAAAAAGTTGTTTAACAAGATATCTTGACCAAGCTCGGCATTTTTTATTTTTACTATGCTCCTCATATATAGTCTTAGTCCTATTAAGATAGGACCACTAAATCATATAGCTGCCATAGAAACGATCGGTCCAAAATTAAGTTGTTGTATGAAAACAATCTTGACCAAGCTCGGCATTTATTAGTTTTACTATGCTCCTCATATACATGCAAATTTCTATTAAGATCGGACCACTATATCATATAGCTACCATAGGAACAATAGGTCGAAAATTAAGTTGTATGAAAAAAAGTTTTACTTATAAAGATATCTTGACCAAACTCGGCATTTGTTAGTTTTACTATGCTCCTCATATATATGCAATATCCTATTAAGATAGGACCACTAAATCATATAGCTGCCATAGGAACTATCGGTCGAAAATTCAGGTGTTTCATGAAAAAAAGTTGTTTATCAAGATATCTTGGCCAACCTCGACATTTATTAGTTTTACTATGCTCCCCACATATATGCAAAATCCTATTAAGATAGGACCACTAAATCATATAGCTGCCATAGGATGAATCGGTCGAGAATTAAGTTGTTGTATGAAAAAAAAAGTTGTTTATCAAGATATCTTGGCCAACCTCGACATTTATTAGTTTTACTATGCTCCCCACATATATGCAAAATCCTATTAAGATTGGACCGCTATATCATATAGCTGCCATAGGAACTATCGGTCGAAAATTCAGGTGTTTCATGAAAAAAAAATGTTGTTTATCAAGATATCTTGACCAACCTCGACATTTATTAGTTTTACTATACGCCTCATATATATGCTAAATCCTATTAAGATCAGACCGCTATATCATATAGCTGCCATAGGAACTAACGGTCGAAAATTCAGGTGTTTCATGAAAAAAAAATGTTGTTTATCAAGATATCTTGACCAACCTCGACATTTATTAGTTTTACTATACGCCTCATATATATGCAAAATCCTATTAAGATCCGACCACTATATATATAGCTGCCATAGGAACGATCGGTCGATAATTAAGTTGTTGTATGAAAAAAAATGTTATGTTTACCAAGATATCTTGACCAAACGCGGCATTTACTAGTTTTCCTATGCTCCCCACATATATGCAAAATCCTATTAAGATCGGACTACTATATCATATAGCTGCCATAGGAACTATCGGTCGAAAATTAAGGTGTTGAATGAAAAAAAAACTTGTTTATCAAGATATCTTGGCCATCACATATATGCAAAATCCTATTAAGATAGGACCACTAAATCATATAGCTGACATAGGATGAATCGGTCGAGAATTAAGTTGTTGTATGAAAAAAAAAGTTGTTTATCAAGATATCTTGGCCATCACATATATGCAAAATCCTATTAAGATAGGACCACTAAATCATATAGCTGACATAGGATGAATCGGTCGAAAATTAAGTTGTTGTATGAAAAAAAAGTTATGGTTATAAAGATATCTTGACCAAACTCGGCATTTATTAGTTTTACTATGCTCCCCACATATATGCAAAATCCTATTAAGATCGGACTACTATATCATATAGCTGCCATAAGAACTATCGGTCGAAAATTAAGGAGTTGAATGAAAAAAAGTTGTTTAACAAGATATCTTGACCAAGCTCGGCATTTTTATTTTTACTATGCTCCTCATATATAGTCTTAGTCCTATTAAGATAGGACCACTAAATCATATAGCTGCCATAGAAACGATCGGTCCAAAATTAAGTTGTTGTATGAAAACAATCTTGACCAAGCTCGGCATTTATTAGTTTTACTATGCTCCTCATATACATGCAAATTTCTATTAAGATCGGACCACTATATCATATAGCTACCATAGGAACGATAGGTCGAAAATTAAGTTAATCCTATTAAGTTGTATGAAAAAAAGTTTTACTTATAAAGATATCTTGACCAAACTCGGCATTTGTTAGTTTTACTATGCTCCTCATATATATGCAATATCCTATTAAGATTGGACCGCTATATCATATAGCTGCCATAGGAACTATCGGTCGAAAATTCAGGTGTTTCATGAAAAAAAAAGTTGTTTATCAAGATATCTTGGCCAACTTCGACATTTATTAGTTTTACTATGCTCCCACATATATGCAAAATCCTATTAAGATAGGACCACTAAATCATATAGCTGCCATAGGATGAATCGGTCGAGAATTAAGTTGTTGTATGAAAAAAAAAGTTGTTTATCAAGATATCTTGGCCAACCTCGACATTTATTAGTTTTACTATGCTCCCCACATATATGCAAAATCCTATTAAGATTGGACCGCTATATCATATAGCTGCCATAGGAACTATCGGTCGAAAATGCAGGTGTTTCATGAAAAAAAAATGTTGTTTATCAAGATATCTTGACCAACCTCGACATTTATTAGTTTTACTATACGCCTCATATATATGCTAAATCCTATTAAGATCAGACCGCTATATCATATAGCTGCCATAGGAACTAACGGTCGAAAATTCAGGTGTTTTATGAAAAAAAAATGTTGTTTATCAAGATATCTTGACCAACCTCGACATTTATTAGTTTTACTATACGCCTCATATATATGCAAAATCCTATTAAGATCCGACCACTATATATATAGCTGCCATAGGAACGATCGGTCGATAATTAAGTTGTTGTATGAAAAAAAATGTTATGTTTACCAAGATATCTTGACCAAACGCGGCATTTACTAGTTTTCCTATGCTCCCCACATATATGCAAAATCCTATTAAGATCGGACTACTATATCATATAGCTGCCATAGGAACTATCGGTCGAAAATTAAGGTGTTGAATGAAAAAAAAACTTGTTTATCAAGATATCTTGGCCATCACATATATGCAAAATCCTATTAAGATAGGACCACTAAATCATATAGCTGACATAGGATGAATCGGTCGAGAATTAAGTTGTTGTATGAAAAAAATTAGTTTATCAAGATATCTTGGCCATCACATATATGCAAAATCCTATTAAGATAGGACCACTAAATCATATAGCTGACATAGGATGAATCGGTCGAAAATTAAGTTGTTGTATGAAAAAAAGTTATGGTTATAAAGATATCTTGACCAAACTCGGCATTTATTAGTTTTACTATGCTCCCCACATATATGCAAAATCCTATTAAGATCGGACTACTATATCATATAGCTGCCATAAGAACTATCGGTCGAAAATTAAGGAGTTGAATGAAAAAAAAAGTTGTTTAACAAGATATCTTGACCAAGCTCGGCATTTTTTATTTTTACTATGCTCCTCATATATAGTCTTAGTCCTATTAAGATAGGACCACTAAATCATATAGCTGCCATAGAAACGATCGGTCCAAAATTAAGTTGTTGTATGAAAACAATCTTGACCAAGCTCGGCATTTATTAGTTTTACTATGCTCCTCATATACATGCAAATTTCTATTAAGATCGGACCACTATATCATATAGCTACCATAGGAACGATAGGTCGAAAATTAAGTTGTATGAAAAAAAGTTTTACTTATAAAGATATCTTGACCAAACTCGGCATTTGTTAGTTTTACTATGCTCCTCATATATATGCAATATCCTATTAAGATTGGACCGCTATATCATATAGCTGCCATAGGAACTATCGGTCGAAAATTCAGGTGTTTCATGAAAAAAAAAGTTGTTTATCAAGATATCTTGGCCAACCTCGACATTTATTAGTTTTACTATGCTCCCCACATATATGCAAAATCCTATTAAGATAGGACCACTAAATCATATAGCTGCCATAGGATGAATCGGTCGAGAATTAAGTTGTTGTATGAAAAAAAAAGTTGTTTATCAAGATATCTTGGCCAACCTCGACATTTATTAGTTTTACTATGCTCCCCACATATATGCAAAATCCTATTAAGATTGGACCGCTATATCATATAGCTGCCATAGGAACTATCGGTCGAAAATTCAGGTGTTTCATGAAAAAAAATGTTGTTTATCAAGATATCTTGACCAACCTCGACATTTATTAGTTTTACTATACGCCTCATATATATGCTAAATCCTATTAAGATCAGACCGCTATATCATATAGCTGCCATAGGAACTAACGGTCGAAAATTCAGGTGTTTCATGAAAAAAAAATGTTGTTTATCAAGATATCTTGACCAACCTCGACATTTATTAGTTTTACTATACGCCTCATATATATGCAAAATCCTATTAAGATCCGACCACTATATATATAGCTGCCATAGGAACGATCGGTCGATAATTAAGTTGTTGTATGAAAAAAATGTTATGTTTACCAAGATATCTTGACCAAACGCGGCATTTACTAGTTTTCCTATGCTCCCCACATATATGCAAAATCCTATTAAGATCGGACTACTATATCATATAGCTGCCATAGGAACTATCGGTCGAAAATTAAGGTGTTGAATGAAAAAAAAACTTGTTTATCAAGATATCTTGGCCATCACATATATGCAAAATCCTATTAAGATCGGACCACTAAATCATATAGCTGACATAGGATGAATCGGTCGAGAATTAAGTTGTTGTATGAAAAAAAAAGTTGTTTATCAAGATATCTTGGCCATCACATATATGCAAAATCCTATTAAGATAGGACCACTAAATCATATAGCTGACATAGGATGAATCGGTCGAAAATTAAGTTGTTGTATGAAAAAAAGTTATGGTTATAAAGATATCTTGACCAAACTCGGCATTTATTAGTTTTACTATGCTCCCACATATATGCAAAATCCTATTAAGATCGGACTACTATATCATATAGCTGCCATAAGAACTATCGGTCGAAAATTAAGGAGTTGAATGAAAAAAAGTTGTTTAACAAGATATCTTGACCAAGCTCGGCATTTTTATTTTTACTATGCTCCTCATATATAGTCTTAGTCCTATTAAGATAGGACCACTAAATCATATAGCTGCCATAGAAACGATCGGTCCAAAATTAAGTTGTTGTATGAAAACAATCTTGACCAAGCTGGGCATTTATTAGTTTTACTATGCTCCTCATATACATGCAAATTTCTATTAAGATCGGACCACTATATCATATAGCTACCATAGGAACAATAGGTCGAAAATTAAGTTGTAATTTACTAAAAAGATATCTTGACCAAACTCGCATTTGTTAGTTTTACTACCCTCTATATATGCAATATCCTATTAAGATAGGACCACTAAATCATATAGCTGCCATAGGATGAATAGTAAGTTGTTGTATGAAAAAAAGTTTGTTTATCAAGATATCTTGGCCATCACATATATGCAAAATCCTATTAAGACCACTTATCATATAGCTTATTATTACTATGCTTATATAAATCTATCAAGATCGGACCACTATATCATATAGCTGACTTAGGAACGAGCGGTCGAAAATTAAGTTGTTGTACGAAAAAAAAATTTGTTTATCAACATATCTTCACCTAACTCGGCGTTCATTATTTTTACTATGCTCCTCATATATATTTATTTATTTATTTTTTTATTTATTTATTTATTAATGGTCGACAAAACGTGTGTCTTCCTCATTATACATACAATACATAATGGAATTATATGCTAAAAGCCTAGTTAGATAACACAGTTCTCTAAATAGCATCACCGACCGATGGAGGTGTTTAGTTGCCAGTCCGGCCAGCTGTGCCCCTTTTCACAGCTAAATTTGTCAGTGACGCTATTAGAGCCTACATCTAAGCAGAAGGGTGTAAATAGGAAAAAGTGTTCTTAAGTAAAATTAAAGATAATCTTAGTTTGCTATATTAATTAATAAAATACAATAAATAAGTAAAAAGAAAGTAAGAAGATTGTTAATAAAGTAAAGAAATTTAAGCTAGATGTATAGAGTGTTAAGTAGATAGGACAGAGAAAAAAAGTAATGGGAAATCACCGACCCGGTGGGGGAAAATTTACAGCCTGTCCGGCAAGCTATGCCCCTGCTCATAGCCGGGAATGGTCAGTGACTTCCCGAAGGTATCCTGAAAGCAACGATTTTATTAGGGTAGAGAAAGTTCTATAGAGAAAACGTGATGCAAACTATTATAATTTTTTACATAGCACGCGAAAAGGATTGTGCATAGCGTAGTCTGTTGTGCACGTAGACAGGAATAAGGGGCGGTAATTTCTGGTTGGTCTAGACGGAACAGAGAATTGAAGACGCCCTAGCAGAAAAGGAGAATCTATATCGCCAATAATCAACTTATGTAGAAGGACAACACCGAGAATTGTCCTACGGTTGGTTAATGACGGAAGGTTAAGAAGAAGCAACCTGCTGGAGTAGGATGGCAAAAAGCAGAAATTGCTTCTGAACAGATTCAATACGATCCTGGCTATTGTTATACTGCGGAGACCAGATGCAAGAGCAGTATTCAAGGATAGGGCGAACAAGAGAGCCTCTTTAGACCATCGTTTAATGAATCCAAGTACACCTTTTGCCTCATTAACGATGGTATCTGTGTGAAGATTGGAAACAGAGTTTAGAATCAAAAAGAACGCCTAGATCCTTAACTGTTAGTATACGTTGCAAAGGGGTATTGTCGATTGTATAACTGACAAGATAAGGTGTAGTACGATAAAAATGTCATAAACATACACTTTGAACAATTCAGATGCAATTGATTGGCCGAACACCAAAGTTGCATAGCGTTCAAATCGTCTTGTAGACGAGAATGATGTAGGGGATTAGTGTATGATAGAATAAGTTTCACATCATCCGCATACAAGAGTACACGGGCATGTGATATAACAGAGGGGAGATCATTTATAAAAAGAGTAAAGATTAAAGGTCCAAGATGACTACCTTGAGGAACACCAGAAGTAACGTGAACCTGTTTAGAGGTAGTCTGCCTCAGCATTACTCTCTTGGGTCCTACCTTTTAAATAGAATTAATCCAAAGCAAAAAGATACGGGTGGAAACCAATTCGGTCAAGTTTAAAAAGTAAAATGTCATGGTGCACAGAGTCAAACGCCTTACTGAAGTCAGTATAAATGACATCAGTTTGCATTTTCGAAAGAAAGGCATCATTTACCAAGGAAGTAAATTCAAGCAGATTGGTCGTGGTTGACCGATTCTTTACGAATCCATGTTGAACAGGAAACAACTGATTTGCAGAAATGCTGCAAATTCGAAGTGATTATTTTTTCAAATAATTTAGGAATAGCGGACAGTTTTGCAATGCCCTGTAATTTTGTATATCAGACTTTCCACCTTTCTTGTGGAGAGGAATGATATAAGATTCTTTCCAAAGAGATGGAAAGACAGAAGATTCAAGAGATAGATTAAAAAGCGTTTGCAATGGATAAATAAGGGAAGAACTACACTCCTTGAGTAGACAACTAGGAATATTGTCAGGCCCAGGAGAGTAAGAAGATTTTAAAGAGTTAATAGCTGAAAGGAGAGAGGAGTGTGAAATAATAGAAGGAGGTATAGAACTAGAGGAAGAAATAGTATAAGGGTAAGAATTATTATTAGGACAGACTGAGGAGTAAGTCGATTGGAAAAAATTAGCAAAGAGGTTAGCAGAATCAGAGTCATTACTAGCTTTATCCATCCCGAAAGAAAATGAAGTTGGCAAACTTGAAGATTTACGCTTCAAGTTTACAAAATTGTAAAACTGTCTCGGATTTTGGGCAAATTGCCTTTTACAACGAGTAAGATAATTCTCATAGCATTGAGAATTCAGAAGAAAGAAGTTCGACTTGGCTATGGAATATTTAGCCAACTCTGTACACGAACCAGACTTTTTAAACTTTTTAAAATATTTAGATTTTAAGTTTTTAAGATGTGACAATCTGGGAGTAAACCAGGGTGGTTTTGAAGAAGTAGTCGAAGGAATTGACTTGGGAATGCTCATATCTAAGAGGGAGTTTAGGTTGCTATAAAAAAAAGTAATAGCAGTATTCATATCAACCGAGTCATATAAGAAAGACCAATCGGTTGCATAAATAAGCTGATTCAGCAATGAATAATTTCCTTTGCGAAAGCAGAGGCGGGGCTTATTGGCTGATGAGCACGAAATGAGACGATTACAATTGAACATTGTAATCTCAAAAGTAGGATGATATACATCCTCAGGAAGAGATAAAGGAGGGTACCTAGACACATTAGAGATAAGGTAGTTGTTAACAAATACAAGGTCAAGCATGCAGTCTATAAAATCATGCTGTGCTAAGGGCACTAGATAATTTTCGGCAGTGAATAATGACCAAGAGATGTTCGGCAAATTAAAATCACCCAACACCATAAATAGGTCATTATCACGCACGTGTGAAGAAACTTCTTTAATACAAGTAATATGTTTCATATAAACTTGAATATCAGAAGAAGGAGGAACATAAGAGCATGTATAGATATTCCGTGTAGGAAAAGACACCTTGACTGAGATAATTTCAGCGTGAGTAGGCATACTAAAACAGAAAAGTTCTGACTGGAGAGTGGCTTTAACGGCAATTAACACTTCACCACCTCGAGTCGGCCGATCATTTCTATGCAAAATAAAACTATTCGAAAATACCTCAAAATCGGATATGGTTGAAATTAACCATGTTTCGGAAAATACTGGACATGAAAAGATTTTTAAGCTTTGAAATAAGACCTCTGACATTCTGATAATGAATACAGATTTGGTCAGAAGATGAAGTTAGTTTTTTGGGGCAGAAATGGTAGCCGGTATTGAAGGGACAGGAAGGGTGACAGGCTGGTTACGCTTTTTTGGCTTGAACTCGTGAACAATCATGTGTGGACGCCAAAATTTGGGATCACAAATGATTGGGAACATATCGTGTGAAACACTTATTTTGAATGATGATATTTCACGAGGGGTGGAGAAATTAAATTTGGTTATTGACACGCTAGCAGAAGATTTGCTAGCAATATAGGCTGCCAATGACTCAGAAGTGGTGTCCGATGAAAGTCGAGACACAAAAACTTGCCTACGAGGGGCAACAACCGTTAAAGTAGGTGCTGATGGGGCTGCAGGTAGTACAGGAGATGCAGGAGCTAAAGAGGCACCATGATTGTGTTTAACAATCTGGGCAAGATTACGCGCAGGTCTACCTTTAACGAAATCCTATTAAGATCGGACCACTATATAATAAAGCTTCCGTAGGAACGATCAGTCGAAAAGTTGTATGAAAAAAATGTTGTTTATCAAGATATCTGGACCATACTTGGCCGTTATACGTTTTACTATGCTCCTCATAAATATGCAAAATCCGGAGCACTATATCATATAGCTGCCATTGGAACGAGCAGCCGAAAATTAAGTTGTTGCATTGAAAAAATTCTGTTTATCAAGATATCTTGACCAAACTTGGTATTTATTAGTTTATCATATAGCTGCCATTGGAACGAGCGGTCGAAAATTAAGTTGTTGCATGAAAAAAAATGTTGTTTATCAATATATCTTGACCATACTGGGCCGTTATAAGTTTTACTATGCTCCTCATATATTTGCAAAATCCGGAGCACTATATCATATAGCTGCCATTGGAACAAGCAGTCGAAAATTAAGTTGTTGCATTGAAAAAAATGCTGTTTATCAAGATATCTTGACCAAACTTGGTATTTATTAGTTTTACTATGCTCCTCATGTAAATGCAAAATCCTAATAAGATCGGACCACTATATCATATAGCTGCCATAGGAACGCGATGTCTAAAATAAAGTTCTTGTATGAAAAAAAATGTTGTTTAGCAAGATATCTTGACCAAACTTGGTAGTTATTAGTTTTACTGGGCTCCTACTGTGCTCCATATGTATATGCGAAATCCTAATAATATCGGACCACTATATCATATAGCTGCCATAGGAACGCGATGTTGAAAATTAAGTTCTTGTATGAAAAACAATGTTGTTTAGCAAGATATCTTGACCAAACAAAATCCTATTAAGATCGGATCCCTATATCATATAGCTGCCATTGGAACAAGTGGTCGAAAATCAAGATGTTGCATGAAAAAATTTTGTTTATCAAGATATCTTGACCATACTTGGCAGTTATTAGTTTTACTATTCTCCTCATATATATGCGAAGTCCTATTAAGATCGGACCACTATATCATATAGCTGCCATAGGAACGAGCGGTCGAAAATTAAGTTGTATGAAAAAAATTTTGTTTATCAAAATATCTTGACCATAGTTGGCCGTTATAAGTTTAACTATGCTCCTCATAAATATGCAAAATCCGGAGCACTATATCATATAGCTGCCATTGGAACGAGCGGTCGAAAATTAAGTTGTTGCATGAAAAAAATGTTGTTTATAAAGATATCTTGACCAAACTTGGTATCTATTAGATTTACTGTGCTCCTCATGTATATGCAAAATCCTAATAAGATCGGACCACTATATCATATAGCTGCCATAGGAACGCGATGTCGAAAATTAAGTTCTTGTATGAAAAACAATGTTGTTTAGCAAGATATCTTGACCAAACTTGGTAGTTATTAGTTTAACTACGCTCCTCATATATAGGCAAAATCCTTGTAAGATCGGACCCCTATATAATATAGTTGCCATAGGAACGAGCGGTCGAAAATTAAGTTGTTGTACGAAAAAAAACGTTGTTTATCATGATATCGTGACCAAACTTGGCATTTATTAGTTTTACTATGCTCCTTATATATATGCGAAATCCTATTAAGATCGAACCACTATATCATATAGCTGCCATAGGAACGCGATGTCGAAAATTAAGTTCTTGTATGAAAAACAATGTTGTTTAGCAAGATATCTTGACCAAACTTGGTAGTTATTAGTTTAACTACGCTCCTCATATATAGGCAAAATCCTTGTAAGATCGGACCCCTATATAATATAGTTGCCATAGGAACGAGCGGTCGAAAATTAAGTTGTTGTACGAAAAAAAACGTTGTTTATCATGATATCGTGACCAAACTTGGCATTTATTAGTTTTACTATGCTCCTCATATATATGCAAAATCCTATTAAGATCGGACCACTATATCATATAGCTGCCATTGGAACGAGCGGTCGAAAATTAAGTTGTTGCATTGAAAAAATGCTGTTTATCAAGATATCTTGACCAAACTTGGTAGTTATTAGTTTTACTATGCTCCTCATGTATATGCAAAATCCTAATAAGATCGGACCACTATATCATATAGCTGCCATAGGTACGGGATGTCGAAAATTAAGTTCTTGTATGAAAAACAATGTTGTTTAGCAAGATATCTTGACCAAACTTGGTAGTTATTAGTTTTACTATGCTCCTCATATACAGGCAAAATCCTATTTAGATCGGACCACTATATAATATAGCTGCCATTGGAACGAGTGGTCGGACATTAAGTTGTTGCATGAAAAAAATTTTGCTTATCAAGATATCTTGACCATACTTGGCATTTATTAGTTTTACTATGCTCCTCATATATATGCGAAATCCTATTAAGATCGGACCACTATATCATATAGCTGCCATAGGAACGAGCGGTCGAAAATTAAGTTGTTGTACGAAAAAAAACGTTGTTTATCAAGATATCGTGACCAAACTTGGCATTTATTAGTTTTACTATGCTCCTCATATATATGCGAAATCCTTTTAAGATCGGACCACTATATCATATAGCTGCCATAGGAACGAGCAGTCGAAAATTAAGTTGTTGTACGAAAAAAAACGTTGTTTATCAAGATATCGTGACCAAACTTGGCATTTATTAGTTTTACTATGCATCTCATATATATGTGAAATCCTATTAAGATCGGACCACTATATCATATAGCTGCCATAGGAACGAGCGGTCGAAAATTAAGTTGTTGTACGAAAAAAAACGTTGTTTATCAAGATATCGTGACCAAACTTGGCATTTATTAGTTTTACTATGCTCCTCATATATATGCGAAATCCTTTTAAGATCGGACCACTATATCATATAGCTGCCATAGGAACGAGCAGTCGAAAATTAAGTTGTTGTACGAAAAAAAACGTTGTTTATCAAGATATCTTGACCATACTTGGCAGTTATTAGTTTTACTATGCTCCTCATATATATGCGAAATCCTATTAAGATCGGACCACTATATCATATAGCTGCCATAGGAACGAGCAGTCGAAAATTAAGTTGTTGTACGAAAAAAAACGTTGTTTATCAAGATATCGTGACCAAACTTGGCATTTATTAGTTTTATTATTCTCCTCATATATATGCGAAATCCTATTAAGATCGGACCACTATATCATATAGCTGCCATAGGAACGAGCAGTCGAAAATTAAGTTGTTGTACGAAAAAAATTTTGTTTATCAAGATATCTTGACCATTCTTGGCAGTTATTAGTTTTACTATGCTCCTCATATATATGCGAAATCCTATTAAGATCGGACCACTATATCATATAGCTGCCATAGGAACGAGCAGTCGAAAATTAAGTTGTTGTACGAAAAAAAACGTTGTTTATCAAGATATCGTGACCAAACTTGGGAGTTATTAGTTTTACTATGCTCCTCATATATATGCGAAATCCTATTAAGATCGGACCACTATATCATATAGCTGCCATAGGAACGAGCAGTCGAAAATTAAGTTGTTGTACGAAAAAAAACGTTGTTTATCAAGATATCGTGACCAAACTTGGTAGTTATTAGTTTTACTATGCTCCTCACATATATACGAAATCCTATTAAGATCGGACCACTATATCATATAGTTGCCATAGGAACGAGCAGTCGAAAATTAAGTTGTTGTATGAAAAAAATGTTGTTTATCAAGATATCTTGAACATTCTTGGCAGTTATTAGTTTTACTATGCTCCTCATATATATGCGAAATCCTATTAAGATCGGACCACTATATCATATAGCTGCCATAGGAACGAGCAGTCGAAAATTAAGTTGTTGTACGAAAAAAAACGTTGTTTATCAAGATATCGTGACCAAACTTGGCAGTTATTAGTTTTACTATGCTCCTCATATATATGCGAAATCCTATTAAGATCGGACCACTATATCATATAGCTGCCATAGGAACGAGCGGTCGAAAATTAAGTTGTTGTACGAAAAAAAACGTTGTTTATCAAGATATCGTGACCAAACTTGGTAGTTATTAGTTTTACTATGCTCCTCATATATATACGAAATCCTATTAAGATCGGACCACTATATCATATAGCTGCCATAGGAACGAGCAGTCGAAAATTAAGTTGTTGTATGAAAAAAATGTTGTTTATCAAGATATCTTGACCATACTTGGCCGTTATAAGTTTTACTATACCATATAGCTGCCATTGGAAAGAGCGGTCGAAAATTAAGTTGTTGCATTGAAAAAATGGTTGTTTATCAAGATATCTTGACCAAACTTGGTATTTATTAGTTTTACTATGCTCCTCATGTATATGCAAAATCCTAATAGGATCGGACCACTATATCATATAGCTGCCATGGGTACGCGATGTCGAAAATTAAGTTCTTGTATGAGAAAAAATGTTGTTTAGCAAGATATCTTGACCAAACTTGGTAGTTATTAGTTTTACTATGCTCCTCATATACAGGCAAAATCCTATTAAGATCGGACCACTATATAATATAGCTGCCATTGGAACGAGTGGTCAAAAATTAAGTTGTTGCATGAAAAAAATTTTGTTTATCAAGATATCTTGACCATTCTTGGCAGTTATTAGTTTTACTATGCTCCTCATCTATATGCGAAATCCTATTAAGATCGGACCACTATATCATATAGCTGCCATAGGAACGAGCAGTCGAAAATTAAGTTGTACGAAAAAAAACGTTGTTTATCAAGATATCGTGACCAAACTTGGCATTTATTAGTTTTACTATGCTCCTCATATATATGCGAAATCCTATTAAGATCGGACCACTATATCATATAGCTGCCATAGGAACGAGTGGTCGAAAATTAAGTTGTTGTACGAAAAAAAACGTTGTTTATCAAGATATCGTGACCAAACTTGGCATTTATTAGTTTTACTATGCTCCTCATATATATGCGAAATCCTTTTAAGATCGGAAAACTATATCATATAGCTGCCATAGGAACGAGCAGTCGAAAATTAAGTTGTTGTACGAAAAAAATTTTGTTTATCAAGATAACTTGACCATTCTTGGCTCCTCATATATATGCGAAATCCTATTAAGATCGGACCACTATATCATATAGCTGCCATAGGAACGAGCAGTCGAAAATTAAGTTGTTGTACGAAAAAAAACGTTGTTTATCAAGATATCTTGACCATACTTGGCAGTTATTAGTTTTACTATGCTCCTCATATATATGCGAAATCCTATTAAGATCGGACCACTATATCATATAGCTGCCATAGGAACGAGCAGTCGAAAATTAAGTTGTTGTACGAAAAAAAACGTTGTTTATCAAGATATCGTGACCAAACTTGCCATTTATTAGTTTTACTATGCTCCTCATATATATGCGAAATCCTATTAAGATCGGACCACTATATCATATAGCTGCCATAGGAACGAGCAGTCGAAAATTAAGTTGTTGTACGAAAAAAATTTTGTTTATCAAGATATCTTGAACATTCTTGGCAGTTATTAGTTTTACTATGCTCCTCATATATATGCGAAATCCTATTAAGATCGGACCACTATATCATATAGCTGCCATAGGAACGAGCAGTCGAAAATTAAGTTGTTGTACGAAAAAAAACGTTGTTTATCAAGATATCGTGACCAAACTTGGCAGTTATTAGTTTTACTATGCTCCTCATATATATGCGAAATCCTATTAAGATCGGACCACTATATCATATAGCTGCCATAGGAACGAGCGGTCGAAAATTAAGTTGTTGTACGAAAAAAAACGTTGTTTATCAAGATATCGTGACCAAACTTGGTAGTTATTAGTTTTACTATGCTCCTCATATATATACGAAATCCTATTAAGATCGGACCACTATATCATATAGCTGCCATAGGAACGAGCAGTCGAAAATTAAGTTGTTGTATGAAAAAAATGTTGTTTATCAAGATATCTTGACCATACTTGGCCGTTATAAGTTTTACTATATCATATAGCTGCCATTGGAACGAGCGGTCGAAAATTAAGTTGTTTCATTGAAAAAATTGTTGTTTATCAAGATATCTTGACCAAACTTGGTATTTATTAGTTTTACTATGCTCCTCATGTATATGCAAAATCCTAATAGGATCGGACCACTATATCATATAGCTGCCATAGGTACGCGATGTCGAAAATTAAGTTCTTGTATGAGAAAAAATCTTGTTTAGCAAGATATCTTGACCAAACTTGGTAGTTATTAGTTTTACTATGCTCCTCATATACAGGCAAAATCCTATTAAGATCGGACCACTATATAATATAGCTGCCATTGGAACGAGTGGTCAAAAATTAAGTTGTTGCATGAAAAGAATTTTGTTTATCAAGATATCTTGACCATTCTTGGCAGTTATTAGTTTTACTATACTCCTCATATATATGCGAAATCCTATTAAGATCGGACCACTTTATCATATAGCTGCCATAGGAACGCGATGTCGAAAATTAAGTTCTTGTATGAGAAAAAATTTTGTTTAGCAAGATATCTTGACCAAACTTGGTAGTTATTAGTTTTACTATGCTCCTCATATACAGGCAAAATCCTATTAAGATCGGACCACTATATAATATAGCTGCCATTGGAACGAGTGGTCGAACATTAGTTGTTGCATGAAAAATTTTGTTTATCAAGATTTCTTGACCATACTTGGCAGTTATTAGTTTTACTATGCTCCTCATGTATATGCAAAATCCTAATAGGATCGGACCACTATATCATATAGCTGCCATAGGTACGCGATGTCGAAAATTAAGTTCTTGTATGAGAAAAAATGTTGTTTAGCAAGATATCTTGACCAAACTTGGTAGTTATTAGTTTTACTATGCTCCTCATATACAGGAAAAATCCTATTAAGATCGGACCACTATATAATATAGCTGCCATTGAAACGAGTGGTCGAAAATTAAGTTGTTGCATGAAAAAAATTTTGTTTATCAAGATATCTTGACCATACTTGGCAGTTATTAGTTTTACTATGCTCCTCATATATATGCAAAATCCTATTAAGATCGGACCACTATATCATATAGCTGCCATAGGAACGAGCAGTCGAAAATTAAGTTGTTGTACGAAAAAAACGTTGTTTATCAAGATATCTTGACCATTCTTGGCAGTTATTGTTTTTACTATGCTCCTCATATATATGCGAAATCCTATTAAGATCGGACCACTATATCATATAGCTGCCATAGGAACGAGCAGTCGAAAATTAAGTTGTTGTACGAAAAAAAATGTTGTTTATCAAGATATCGTGACCAAACCTGGCATTTATTAGTTTTACTATGCTCCTCATATATATGCGAAATCCTATTAAGATCGGACCACTATATAATATAGCTGCCATAGGAACGAGCGGTCGAAAATTAAGTTGTTGTACGAAAAAAAACGTTGTTTATCAAGATATCGTGACCATACTTGGTAGTTATTAGTTTTACTATGCTCCTCATATATATGCGAAATCCTTTTAAGATCGGACCTCTATATCATATAGCTGCCATAGGAACGAGCAGTCGAAAATTAAGTTGTTGTACGAAAAAAACGTTGTTTATCAAGATATCTTGACCATTCTTGGCAGTTATTGTTTTTACTATGCTCCTCATATATATGCGAAATCCTATTAAGATCGGACCACTATATCATATAGCTGCCATAGGAACGAGCAGTCGAAAATTAAGTTGTTGTACGAAAAAAAATGTTGTTTATCAAGATATCGTGACCAAACCTGGCATTTATTAGTTTTACTATGCTCCTCATATATATGCGAAATCCTATTAAGATCGGACCACTATATAATATAGCTGCCATAGGAACGAGCGGTCGAAAATTAAGTTGTTGTACGAAAAAAAACGTTGTTTATCAAGATATCGTGACCAAACCTGGCATTTATTAGTTTTACTATGCTCCTCATATATATGCGAAATCCTATTAAGATCGGCCCACTATATAATATAGCTGCCATTGGAACGAGTGGTCAAAAATTAAGTTGTTGCATGAAAAAAATTTTGCTTATCAAGATATCTTGACCATTCTTGGCAGTTATTAGTTTTACTATACTCCTCATATATATGCGAAATCCTATTAAGATCGGACCACTTTATCATATAGCTGCCATAGGAACGCGATGTCGAAAATTAAGTTATTGTATGAGAAAAAATGTTGTTTAGCAAGATATCTTGACCAAACTTGGTAGTTATTAGTTTTACTATGCTCCTCATATACAGGCAAAATCCTATTAAGATCGGACCACTATATAATATACCTGCCATTGGAACGAGTGGTCGAACATTAAGTTGTTGCATGAAAAAAATTTTGTTTATCAAGATTTCTTGACCATACTTGGCAGTTATTAGTTTTACTATGCTCCTCATGTATATGCAAAATCCTAATTGGATCGGACCACTATATCATATAGCTGCCATAGGTACGCGATGTCGAAAATTAAGTTCTTGTATGAGAAAAAATGTTGTTTAGCAAGATATCTTGACCAAACTTGGTAGTTATTAGTTTTACTATGCTCCTCATATACAGGCAAAATCCTATTAAGATCGGACCACTATATAATATAGCTGCCATTGAAACGAGTGGTCGAAAATTAAGTTGTTGCATGAAAAAAATTTTGTTTATCAAGATATCTTGACCATACTTGGCAGTTATTAGTTTTACTATGCTCCTCATATATATGCAAAATCCTATTAAGATCGGACCACTATATCATATAGCTGCCATAGGAACGAGCAGTCGAAAATTAAGTTGTTGTACGAAAAAAACGTTGTTTATCAAGATATCTTGACCATTCTTGGCAGTTATTGTTTTTACTATGCTCCTCATATATGCGAAATCCTATTAAGATCGGACCACTATATCATATAGCTGCCATAGGAACGAGCAGTCGAAAATTAAGTTGTTGTACGAAAAAAAATGTTGTTTATCAAGATATCGTGACCAAACCTGGCATTTATTAGATTTACTATGCTCCTCATATATATGCGAAATCCTATTAAGATCGGACCACTATATAATATAGCTGCCATAGGAACGAGCGGTCGAAAATTAAGTTGTTGTACGAAAAAAAACGTTGTTTATCAAGATATCGTGACCATACTTGGTAGTTATTAGTTTTACTATGCTCCTCATATATATGCGAAATCCTTTTAAGATCGGACCTCTATATCATATAGCTGCCATAGGAACGAGCAGTCGAAAATTAAGTTGTTGTATGAAAAAAATGTTGTTTATCAAGATATCTTGACCATACTTGGCCGTTATAAGTTTTACTATATCATATAGCTGCCATTGGAACGAGCGGTCGAAAATTAAGTTGTTGCATTGAAAAAAATGTTGTTTATCAAGATATCTTGACCAAACTTGGTATTTATTAGTTTTACTATGCTCCTCATGTATATGCAAAATCCTAATAGGATCGGACCACTATATCATATAGCTGCCATAGGTACGCGATGTCGAAAATTAAGTTCTTGTATGAGAAAAATGTTGTTTAGCAAGATATCTTGACCAAACTTGGTAGTTATTAGTTTTACTATGCTCCTCATATACAGGCAAAATCCTATTAAGATCGGACCACTATATAATATAGCTGCCATTGGAACGAGTGATCGAAAATTAAGTTGTTGCATGAAAAAAATTTTGTTTATCAAGATATCTTGACCATACTTGGCAGTTATTAGTTTTACTATGCTCCTCATATATATGCAAAATCCTATTAAGATCGGACCACTATATCATATAGTTGCCATAGGAACGACCGGTCGAAAATTAAGTTGTTGTACGAAAAAAACTTTGTTTATCAAGATATCTTGACCAAACTCGGCGTTCATTAGTTTTACTATGCTCCTCATATATATGCGAAATCCTATTAAGATCGGACCACTATATCATATAGCTGCCATAGGACCGAGCAGTCGAAAATTAAGTTGTTGTACGAAAAAAAACGTTGATTATCAAGATATCGTGACCAAACTTGGCATTTATTAGTTTTACTATGCTCCTCATATATATGCGAAATCCTATTAAGATCGGACCAATATGCAAAATCCGGAGCACTATATCATATAGCTGCCATTGGAACGAGCGGTCGAAAATTAAGTTGTTGCATAAAAAAAATATTGTTGATATCTTGACCAAACTCGGCGTTTATCAGTTTTACTATGCTCCTCATATATATGCGAAATCCTATTAAGATCGGACCACTATATAATAAAGCTGCCGTAGGAACGATCAGTCGAAAATTAAGTATTTGTATGAAAAAAAAAGTTTGTGTATCAAGATATCGTGACCAAACTTGGCATTTATTAGTTTTACTATGCTCCTCATATATATGCGAAATCCTATTAAGATCGGACCACTATATCATATAGCTGCCATAGGAACGCGATGTCGAAAATTAAGTTCTTGTGTGAGAAAAAATGTTGTTTAGCAAGATATCTTGACCAAACTTGGCAGTTATTAGTTTTACTATGCTCCTCATATAGGCAAAATATAAGATCGGACCACTATATCATATAGCTGCCATAGGAACGAGTAGTCGAAAATTAAGTTGTTGCATGAAAAAATTTTGTTTATCAAGATATCTGGACCATTCTTGGCAGTTATTAGTTTTACTATGCTCCTCATATATATGCGAAATCCTATTAAGATCGGACCACTATATCATATACCTGCCATAGGAAAGCGATGTCGAAAATTAATTTCTTGTGTGAGAAAAAATGTTGTTTAGCAAGATATCTTGACCAAACTTTGCAGTTATTAGTTTTACTATGCTCCTCATATAGGCAAAATATAAGATCGGACCACTATATCATATAGCTGCCATAGGAACGAGTAGTCGAAAATTAAGCTGTTGCATGAAAAAAATTTTGTTTATCAAGATATCTGGACCATTCTTGGCAGTTATTAGTTTTACTATGCTCCTCATATATATGCGAAATCCTATTAAGATCGGACCACTATATAATATAGCTGCCATTGGAACGAGTGGTCGAAAATTAATTTGTTGCATGAAAAAAATTTTGTTTATCAAGATATCTTGACCATACTTGGCAGTTATTAGTTTTACTATGCTCCTCATATATATGCAAAATCCTATTAAGATCGGACCACTATATCATATAGCTGCCATAGGAACGACCGGTCGAAAATTAAGTTGTTGTACGAAAAAAAACTTTGTTTATCAAGATATCTTGACCAAACTCGGCGTTCATTAGTTTTACTATGCTCCTCATATATATGCGAAATCCTATTAAGATCGGACCACTATATAATAAAGCTGCCGTAGGAACGATCAGTCGAAAATTAAGTATTTGTATGAAAAAAAAGTTTGTGTATCAAGCTATCGTGACCAAACTTGGCATTTATTAGTTTTACTATGCTCCTCATATATATGCGAAATCCTATTAAGATCGGACCACTATATAATAAAGCTGCCGTAGGAACGATCAGTCGAGAATTAAGTATTTGTATGAAAAAAAAAGTTTGTGTATCAAGCTATCGTGACCAAACTTGGCATTTATTAGTTTTACTATGCTCCTCATATATATGCGAAATTCTATTAAGATCGGACCACTATATCATATAGCCGCCATAGGAACGAGCGGTCGAAAATTAAGTTGTATGAAAAAATGTTGTTTATCAAGATATCTTGACCATACTTGGCCGTTATAAGTTTTACTATGCTCCTCATAAATATGCAAAATCCGGAGCACTATATGATATAGCTGCCATTGGAACGAGCGGTCGAAAATTAAGTTGTTGCATGAAAAAAAATGTTGTTTTTCAAGATATCTTGACCAAACTCGGCGTTCATTAGTTTTACTATGCTCCTCATATATATGCGAAATCCTATTAAGATCGGACCACTATATAATAAAGCTGCCGTAGGAACGATCAGTCGAAAAGTTGTATGAAAAAAATGTTGTTTATCAAGATATCTTGACCATACTTGGCCGTTATAAGTTTTACTATGCTCCTCATAAATATGCAAAATCCAGAGCACTATATCATATAGCTGCCATTGGAACGAGCGGTCGAAAATTAAGTTCTTGTATGAAAAACAATGTTGCTTAGCAAGATATCTTGACCATACTTGGTAGTTATTAGTTTTACTATGCTCCTCATACACAGGCAAAATCCTATTAAGATCGGACCACTATATCATATAGCTACCATAGGAACGATCAGTCAAAAACTAAGTTGTTGTACGAAAAAAAATTTTGTTTATCAAGATATCTTGACCAAACTCGGCGTTTATGAGTTTTACTATGCTCCTCATATATATGCGAAATCCTATTAAGATCGGACCACTATATAATAAAGCTGCCGTAGGCACGATCAGTCGAAAATTAAGTATTTGTATGAAAAAAAAAGTTTGTGTATCAAGATATCGTGACCAAACTTGGCATTTATTAGTTTTACTATGCTCCTCATATATATGCGAAATCCTATTAAGATCGGACCACTATATCATATAGCTGCCATAGGAACGCGATGTCGAAAATTAATTTCTTGTGTGAGAAAAAATGTTGTTTAGCAAGATATCTTGACCAAACTTGGCAGTTATTAGTTTTACTATGCTCCTCATATAGGCAAAATATAAGATCGGACCACTATATCATATAGCTGCCATAGGAACGAGTAGTCGAAAATTAAGTTGTTGCATGAAAAAAATTTTGTTTATCAAGATATCTGGACCATTTTTGGCAGTTATTAGTTTTACTATGCTCCTCATATATGCGAAATCCTATTAAGATCGGACCACTATATCATATAGCTGCCATAGGAAAGCGATGTCGAAAATTAATTTCTTGTGTGAGAAAAAATGTTGCTTAGCAAGATATCTTGACCAAACTTTGCAGTTATTAGTTTTACTATGCTCCTCATATAGGCAAAATATAAGATCGGACCACTATATCATATAGCTGCCATAGGAACGAGTAGTCGAAAATTAAGCTGTTGCATGAAAAAATGTTGTTTATCAAGATATCTGGACCATTCTTGGCAGTTATTAGTTTTACTATGCTCCTCATATATATGCGAAATCCTATTAAGATCGGACCACTATATAATATAGCTGCCATTGGAACGAGTGGTCAAAAATTAATTTGTTGCATGAAAAAAATTTTGTTTATCAAGATATCTTGACCATACTTGGCAGTTATTAGTTTTACTATGCTCCTCATATATATGCAAAATCCTATTAAGATCGGACCACTATATCATATAGCTGCCATAGGAACGTTGTTGTACGAAAAAAAACTTTGTTTATCAAGATATCTTGACCAAACTCGGCGTTCATTAGTTTTACTATGCTCCTCATATATATGCGAAATCCTATTAAGATCGGACCACTATATAATAAAGCTGCCGTAGGAACGATCAGTTGAAAAGTTGTATGAAAAAAATGTTGTTTATCAAGATATCTTGACCATACTTGGCCGTTATAAGTTTTACTATTCTCCTCATAAATATGCAAAATCCGGAGCACTATATCATATAGCTGCCATTGGAACTAACGGTCGAAAATTAAGTTGTTGCATGAAAAAAAATGTTGTTTATCAAGATATCTTGACCATACTTGGCCTATATATATATACTATATCATATAGCTGCCATAGGAACGCGATGTCGAAAATTAAGTTCTTGTATCAAAAACAATGTTTTTAGCAAGATATCTTGACCAAACTTTGTAGTTATTAGTTTTACTATGCTCCTCATATACAGGCAAAATCCTATTAAGATCGGACCACTATATCATATAGCTGCCGTAGGAACGATCAGTCGAAAATTAAGTATTTGTATGAAAAAAAGTTTGTGTATCAAGATATCGTGACCAAACTTGGCATTTATTAGTTTAACTATGCTCCTCATATATATGCGAAATCCTATTAAGATCGGACCACTATATAATATAGCTGCCATTGGAACGAGTGGTCAAAAATTAATTTGTTGCATGAAAAAAAATTTTGTTTATCAAGATATCTTGACCATACTTGGCAGTTATTAGTTTTACTATGCTCCTCATATATATGCGAAATCCTATTAAGATCGGACCACTATATCATATAGCTGCCATAGGAACGAGCGGTCGAAAATTAAGTTGTTGTATGGAAAAAAATGTTGTTTATCAAGATATCTTGACCTTACTTGGCTGTTATAAGTTTTACTATGCTCCTCATAAATATGCAAAATCCGGAGCACTATATCATATAGCTGCCATTGGAACGAGCGGTCGAAAATTAAGTTGTTGCATTGAAAAAAATTTTGTTTATCAAGATATCTTAACCAAACTTGGCATTTATTAGTTTTACTATGCTCCTCATGTATATGCAAAATCCTAATAAGATCGGACCACTATATCATATAGCTGCCATAGGTATGGGATGTCGAAAATTAAGTTCTTGTATGAAAAACAATGTTGTTTAGCAAGATATCTTGACCAAACTTGGTATTTATTAGTTTTACTGTGCTCCTCATGTATATGCAAAATCCTAATAAGATCGGACCACTATATCATATAGCTGCCATAGGAACGCGATGTCGAAAATTAAGTTCTTGTATGAAAAACAATGTTTTTAGCAAGATATCTTGACCAAACTTGGTAGTTATTAGTTTTACTATGCTCCTCATATACAGGCAAAATCCTATTAAGATCGGACCACTATATCATATAGCTGCCGTAGGAACGATCAGTCGAAAATTAAGTATTTGTATGAAAAAAAAAGTTTGTGTATCAAGATATCGTGACCAAACTTGGCATTTATTAGTTTAACTATGCTCCTCATATATATGCGAAATCCTATTAAGATGGACTACTATATCATATAGGTGCCATAGGAACGAGCGGTCGAAAATTTAGTTGTATGAAAAAAATGTAGTTTATCAAGATATCTTGACCATACTTGGCCGTTATAAGTCTGACTATGCTCCTCATAAATATGCAAAATCCGGAGCACTATATCATATAGCTGCCACTGGAACGAGCGGTCGAAAATTAAGTTGTTGCATGAAAAAAATGTTGTTTATCAAGATATCTTGACCAAACTTGGTATTTGTTAGTTTTACTGTGCTCCTCATGTATATGCAAAATCCTAATAAGATCGGACCACTATGTCATATAGCTGCCATAGGAACGCGATGTCGAAAATTAAGTTCTTGTATGAAAAACAATGTTGTTTAGCAAGATATCTTGACCAAACTTGGTAGTTATTAGTTTTACTATGCTCCTCATATACAGGCAAAATCCTATTAAGATCGGACCACTATATCATATAGCTGCCATAGGAACGATCAGTCTAAAACTAAGTTGTTGTAGGAAAAAAAACTTTGTTTATCAAGATATCTTGACCAAACTCGGCGTTTATTAGTTTTACTATGCTCCTCATATATATGCGAAATCCTATTAAGATCGGACCACTATATAATAAAGCTGCCGTAGGAACGATCAGTCGAAAATTAAGTATTTGTATGAAAAAAAAAGTTTGTGTATCAAGATATCGTGACCAAACTTGGCATTTATTAGCTTTACTATGCTCCTCATATATATGCGAAATCCTATTAAGATCGGACCACTATATCATATAGCCGCCATAGGAACGAGCGGTCGAAAATTAAGTTGTATGAAAAAAATTTTGTTTATCAAGATATCTTGACCATACTTGGCCGTTATAAGTTTTACTATGCTCCTCATAAATATGCAAAATCCGGAGCACTATATGATATAGCTGCCATTGGAACGAGCGGTCGAAAATTAAGTTGTTGCATGAAAAAAAATGTTGTTTATCAAGATATCTTGACCATACTTCTTGTATGAAAAACAATGTTTTTAGCAAGATATCTTGACCAAACTTGGTAGTTATTAGTTTTACTATGCTCCTCATATACAGGCAAAATCCTATTAATATCGGACCACTATATCATATAGCTGCCGTAGGAACGATCAGTCGAAAATTAAGTATTTGTATGAAAAAAAAAGTTTGTGTATCAAGATATCGTGACCAAACTTGGCATTTATTAGTTTAACTATGCTCCTCATATATATGCGAAATCCTATTAAGATCGGACCACTATATAATATAGCTGCCATTGGAACGAGTGGTCAAAAATTAATTTGTTGCATGAAAAAAATTTTGTTTATCAAGATATCTTGACCATACTTGGCCGTTATAAGTTTTACTATTCTCCTCATAAATATGCAAAATCCGGAGCACTATATCATATAGCTGCCATTGGAACTAACGGTCGAAAATTAAGTTGTTGCATGAAAAAAAATGTTGTTTATCAAGATATCTTGACCATACTTGGCCTTATATATATACTATATCATATAGCTGCCATAGGAACGCGATGTCGAAAATTAAGTTCTTGTATCAAAAACAATGTTTTTAGCAAGATATCTTGACCAAACTTTGTAGTTATTAGTTTTACTATGCTCCTCATATACAGGCAAAATCCTATTAAGATCGGACCACTATATCATATAGCTGCCGTAGGAACGATCAGTCGAAAATTAAGTATTTGTATGAAAAAAAAAGTTTGTGTATCAAGATATCGTGACCAAACTTGGCATTTATTAGTTTAACTATGCTCCTCATATATATGCGAAATCCTATTAAGATCGGACCACTATATAATATAGCTGCCATTGGAACGAGTGGTCAAAAATTAATTTGTTGCATGAAAAAAATTTTGTTTATCAAGATATCTTGACCATACTTGGCAGTTATTAGTTTTACTATGCTCCTCATATATATGCGAAATCCTATTAAGATCGGACCACTATATCATATAGCTGCCATAGGAACGAGCGGTCGAAAATTAAGTTGTTGTATGGAAAAAAATGTTGTTTATCAAGATATCTTGACCTTACTTGGCTGTTATAAGTTTTACTATGCTCCTCATAAATATGCAAAATCCGGAGCACTATATCATATAGCTGCCATTGGAACGAGCGGTCGAAAATTAAGTTGTTGCATTGAAAAAAATTTTGTTTATCAAGATATCTTAACCAAACTTGGCATTTATTAGTTTTACTATGCTCCTCATGTATATGCAAAATCCTAATAAGATCGGACCACTATATCATATAGCTGCCATAGGTATGGGATGTCGAAAATTAAGTTCTTGTATGAAAAACAATGTTGTTTAGCAAGATATCTTGACCAAACTTGGTATTTATTAGTTTTACTGTGCTCCTCATGTATATGCAAAATCCTAATAAGATCGGACCACTATATCATATAGCTGCCATAGGAACGCGATGTCGAAAATTAAGTTCTTGTATGAAAAACAATGTTGTTTAGCAAGATATCTTGACCAAACTTGGTAGTTATTAGTTTTACTATGCTCCTCATATACAGGCAAAATCCTATTAAGATCGGACCACTATATCATATAGCTGCCGTAGGAACGATCAGTCGAAAATTAAGTATTTGTATGAAAAAAAAGTTTGTGTATCAAGATATCGTGACCAAACTTGGCATTTATTAGTTTAACTATGCTCCTCATATATATGCGAAATCCTATTAAGATGGACTACTATATCATATAGGTGCCATAGGAACGAGCGGTCGAAAATTTAGTTGTATGAAAAAAATGTAGTTTATCAAGATATCTTGACCATACTTGGCCGTTATAAGTCTGACTATGCTCCTCATAAATATGCAAAATCCGGAGCACTATATCATATAGCTGCCACTGGAACGAGCGGTCGAAAATTAAGTTGTTGCATGAAAAAAAATGTTGTTTATCAAGATATCTTGACCAAACTTGGTATTTGTTAGTTTTACTGTGCTCCTCATGTATATGCAAAATCCTAATAAGATCGGACCACTATATCATATAGCTGCCATAGGAACGCGATGTCGAAAATTAAGTTCTTGTATGAAAAACAATGTTGTTTAGCAAGATATCTTGACCAAACTTGGTAGTTATTAGTTTTACTATGCTCCTCATATACAGGCAAAATCCTATTAAGATCGGACCACTATATCATATAGCTGCCATAGGAACGATCAGTCTAAAACTAAGTTGTTGTAGGAAAAAAAACTTTGTTTATCAAGATATCTTGACCAAACTCGGCGTTTATTAGTTTTACTATGCTCCTCATATATATGCGAAATCCTATTAAGATCGGACCACTATATAATAAAGCTGCCGTAGGAACGATCAGTCGAAAATTAAGTATTTGTATGAAAAAAAAGTTTGTGTATCAAGATATCGTGACCAAACTTGGCATTTATTAGTTTTACTATGCTCCTCATATATATGCGAAATCCTATTAAGATCGGACCACTATATCATATAGCCGCCATAGGAACGAGCGGTCGAAAATTAAGTTGTATGAAAAAAATGTTGTTTATCAAGATATCTTGACCATACTTGGCCGTTATAAGTTTTACTATGCTCCTCATAAATATGCAAAATCCGGAGCACTATATCATATAGCTGCCATTGGAACGAGCGGTCGAAAATTAAGTTGTTGCATGAAAAAAATGTTGTTTATCAAGATATCTTGACCATACTTCTTGTATGAAAAACAATGTTTTTAGCAAGATATCTTGACCAAACTTGGTAGTTATTAGTTTTACTATGCTCCTCATATACAGGCAAAATCCTATTAAGATCGGACCACTATATCATATAGCTGCCGTAGGAACGATCAGTCGAAAATTAAGTATTTGTATGAAAAAAAAAGTTTGTGTATCAAGATATCGTGACCAAACTTGGCATTTATTAGTTTAACTATGCTCCTCATATATATGCGAAATCCTATTAAGATCGGACTACTATATCATATAGGTGCCATAGCAACGAGCGGTCGAATATTAAGTTGTATGAAAAAAATGTAGTTTATCAAGATATCTTGACCATACTTGGCCGTTATAAGTCTTACTATGCTCCTCATAAATATGCAAAATCCGGAGCACTATATCATATAGCTGCCATTGGAACGAGCGGTCGAAAATTAAGTTGTTGCATGAAAAAAATGTTGTTTATCAAGATATCTTGACCAAACTTGGTATTTGTTAGTTTTACTGAGCTCCTCATGTATATGCAAAATCCTAATAAGATCGGACCACTATATCATATAGCTGCCATAGGAACGCGATGTCGAAAATTAAGTTCTTGTATGAAAAACAATGTTGTTTAGCAAGATATCTTGACCAAACTTGGTAGTTATTAGTTTTACTATGCTCCTCATATACAGGCAAAATCCTATTAAGATCGGACCACTATATCATATAGCTGCCATAGGAACGATCAGTCTAAAACTAAGTTGTTGTAGGAAAAAAAACGTTGTTTATCAAGATATCTTGACCAAACTCGGCGTTTATTAGTTTTACTATGCTCCTCATATATATGCGAAATCCTATTAAGATCGGACCACTATATAATAAAGCTGCCGTAGGAACGATCAGTCGAAAATTAAGTATTTGTATGAAAAAAAAAGTTTGTGTATCAAGCTATCGTGACCAAACTTGGCATTTATTAGTTTTACTATGCTCCTCATATATATGCGAAATCCTATTAAGATCGGACCACTATATAATAAAGCTGCCATAGGAACGAGCGGTCGAAAATTAAGTTGTATGAAAAAAATGTTGTTTATCAAGATATCTTGACCATACTTGGCCGTTATAAGTTTTACTATGCTCCTCATAAATATGCAAAATCCAGAGCACTATATCATATAGCTGCCATTGGAACGAGCGGTCGAAAATAAAGTTGTTGCATTGAAAAAAATGCTGTTTATCAAGATATCTTAACCAAACTTGGCATTTATTAGTTTTACTATGCTCCTCATGTATATGCAAAATCCTAATAAGATCGGACCACTATATCATATAGCTGCCATAGGAACGCGATGTCGAAAATTAAGTTCTTGTATGAAAAACAATGTTGTTTAGCAAGATATCTTGACCAAACTTGGTATTTATTAGTTTTACTGTGCTCCTCATGTATATGCAAAATCCTAATAAGATCGGACCACTATATCATATAGCTGCCATAGGAACGCGATGTCGAAAATTAAGTTCTTGTATGAAAAACAATGTTTTTAGCAAGATATTCTTGGTAGTTACCAAACTTGGCCAACTAGTTTATTAGTTTTACTATGCTCCTCATATATAGCGAAATCCTATTAAGATCGGACCACTATATAATAAAGCTGCCGTAGGAACGATCATTCGAAAATTAAGTATTTGTATGAAAAAAAAGTTTTGTATCAAGATATCGTGACCAAACTTGGCATTTATTAGTTTTCCTATGCTCCTCATATATATGCGAAATCCTATTAAGATCGGACCACTATATCATATAGCCGCCATAGGAACGAGCGGTCGAAAATTAAGTTGTATGAAAAAATGTTGTTTATCAAGATATCTTGACCATACTTGGCCGTTATAAGTTTTACTATGCTCCTCATAAATATGCAAAATCCGGAGCACTATATCATATAGCTGCCACTGGAACGAGCGGTCGAAAATTAAGTTGTTGCATGAAAAAAAATGTTGTTTATCAAGATATCTTGACCAAACTTGGTATTTGTTAGTTTTACTGTGCTCCTCATGTATATGCAAAATCCTAATAAGATCGGACCACTATATCATATAGCTGCCATAGGAACGCGATGTCGAAAATTAAGTTCTTGTATGAAAAACAATGTTGTTTAGCAAGATATCTTGACCAAACTTGGCAGTTATTAGTTTTACTATGCTCCTCATATATAGGCAAAATCCTATTAAGATCGGACCACTATATCATATAGCTGCCATTGGAACGAGTGGTCGAAAATTAAGTTGGTGTATGGAATAAACTTTGTTTATCAAGATATCTTGACCAAACTCGGCGTTTATTAGTTTTACTATGCTACTCATATATATGCGAAATCCTATTAAGATCGGACCACTATATAATAAAGCTGCCGTAGGAACGATCAGTCGAAAATTAAGTATTTGTATGAAAAAAAAAGTTTGTGTATCAAGATATCGTGACCAAACTTGGCAGTTATTAGTTTTACTATGCTCCTCATATATATGCGAAATCCTATTAAGATCGGACTACTATATCATATAGGTGCCATAGCAACGAGCGGTCGAATATTAAGTTGTATGAAAAAAATGTTGTTTATCAAGATATCTTGACCATACTTGGCCGTTATAAGTTTTACTATGCTCCTCATAAATATGCAAAATCCGGAGCACTATATGATATAGCTGCCATTGGAACGAGCGGTCGAAAATTAAGTTGTTGTAAAAAATGTGTATCAATACTTCTTGTATGAAAAACAATGTTTTTAGCAAGATATCTTGACCAAACTTGGTAGTTATTAGTTTTACTATGCTCCTCATATACAGGCAAAATCCTATTAAGATCGGACCACTATATCATATAGCTGCCGTAGGAACGATCAGTCGAAAATTAAGTATATGTATGAAAAAAAAAGTTTGTGTATCAAGACATCGTGACCAAACTTGGCATTTATTAGTTTAACTATGCTCCTCATATATATGCGAAATCCTATTAAGATCGGACTACTATATCATATAGGTGCCATAGCAACGAGCGGTCGAATATTAAGTTGTATGAAAAAAATGTAGTTTATCAAGATATCTTGACCATACTTGGCCGTTATAAGTCTTACTATGCTCCTCATAAATATGCAAAATCCGGAGCACTATATCATATAGCTGCCATTGGAACGAGCGGTCGAAAATTAAGTTGTTGCATGAAAAAAAATGTTGTTTATCAAGATATCTTGACCAAACTTGGTATTTGTTAGTTTTACTGTGCTCCTCATGTATATGCAAAATCCTAATAAGATCGGACCACTATATCATATAGCTGCCATAGGAACGAGTAGTCGAAAATTAAGTTGTTGCATGAAAAAAATTTTGTTTATCAAGATATCTGGACCATTCTTGGCAGTTATTAGTTTTACTATGCTCCTCATATATATGCGAAATCCTATTAAGATCGGACCACTATATCATATAGCTGCCATAGGAAAGCGATGTCGAAAATTAATTTCTTGTGTGAAAAAAATGTTGTTTAGCAAGATATCTTGACCAAACTTTGCAGTTATTAGTTTTACTATGCTCCTCATATAGGCAAAATATATAAGATCGGACCACTATATCATATAGCTGCCATAGGAACGACCGGTCGAAAATTAAGTTGTTGCATGAAAACAATTTTGTTTATCAAGATATCTGGACCAAACTTGGTATTTATTAGTTTTACTATGCTCCTCATGTATATGCAAAATCCTAATAGGATCGGACCACTATATCATATAGCTGCCATAGGTACGCGATGTCGAAAATTAAGTTCTTGTATGAGAAAAAATGTTGTTTAGCAAGATATCTTGACCAAACTTGGTAGTTATTAGTTTTACTATGCTCCTCATATACAGGCAAAATCCAATTAAGATCGGACCACTATATAATATAGCTGCCATAGGAACGAGTAGTCGAAAATTAAGTTGTTGCATGAAAAAAATTTTGTTTATCAAGATATCTGGACCATTCTTGGCAGTTATTAGTTTTACTATGCTCCTCATATATATGCGAAATCCTATTAAGATCGGACCACTATATCATATAGCTGCCATAGGAAAGCGATGTCGAAAATTAATTTCTTGTGTGAGAAAAAATGTTGTTTAGCAAGATATCTTGACCAAACTTTGCAGTTATTAGTTTTACTATGCTCCTCATATAGGCAAAATATAAGATCGGACCACTATATCATATAGCTGCCATAGGAACTAACGGTCGAAAATTAAGTTGTTGCATGAAAAAAAATGTTGTTTATCAAGATATCTTGACCATACTTGGCCTATATATATATACTATATCATATAGCTGCCATAGGAACGCGATGTCGAAAATTAAGTTCTTGTATCAAAAACAATGTTTTTAGCAAGATATCTTGACCAAACTTTGTAGTTATTAGTTTTACTATGCTCCTCATATACAGCCAAATCCTAATAAGATCGGACCACTATATAATATAGCTGCCATTGGAACGAGTGGTCGAAAATTAAGTTGTTGCATGAAAAAAATTTTGTTTATCAAGATATCTTGACCATACTTGGCAGTTATTAGTTTTACTATGCTCCTCATATATATGCGAAATCCTATTAAGATCGGACCACTATATCATATAGCTGCCATAGGAACGAGCGGTCGAAAATTAAGTTGTTGTATGGAAAAAAATGTTGTTTATCAAGATATCTTGACCTTACTTGGCCGTTATAAGTTTTACTATGCTCCTCATAAATATGCAAAATCCGGAGCACTATATCATATAGCTGCCATTGGAACGAGCGGTCGAAAATAAAGTTGTTGCATTGAAAAAAATGCAGTTTATCAAGATATCTTAACCAAACTTGGCATTTATTAGTTTTACTATGCTCCTCATGTATATGCAAAATCCTAATAAGATCGGACCACTATATCATATAGCTGCCATAGGTATGGGATGTCGAAAATTAAGTTCTTTTATGAAAAACAATGTTGTTTAGCAAGATATCTTGACCAAACTTGGTATTTATTAGTTTTACTGTGCTCCTCATGTATATGCAAAATCCGAATAAGATCGGACCACTATATCATATAGCTGCCATAGGAACGCGATGTCGAAAATTAAGTTCTTGTATGAAAAACAATGTTTTTAGCAAGATATCTTGACCAAACTTGGTAGTTATTAGCTTTACTATGCTCCTCATATACAGGCAAAATCCTATTAAGATCGGACCACTATATCATATAGCTGCCGTAGGAACGATCAGTCGAAAATTAAGTATTTGTATGAAAAAAAAAGTTTGTGTATCAAGATATCGTGACCAAACTTGGCATTTATTAGTTTAACTATGCTCCTCATATATATGCGAAATCCTATTAAGATGGACTACTATATCATATAGGTGCCATAGGAACGAGCGGTCGAAAATTTAGTTGTATGAAAAAAATGTAGTTTATCAAGATATCTTGACCATACTTGGCCGTTATAAGTCTGACTATGCTCCTCATAAATATGCAAAATCCGGAGCACTATATCATATAGCTGCCACTGGAACGAGCGGTCGAAAATTAAGTTGTTGCATGAAAAAAAATGTTGTTAATCAAGATATCTTGACCAAACTTGGTATTTGTTAGTTTTACTGTGCTCCTCATGTATATGCAAAATCCTAATAAGATCGGACCACTATATCATATAGCTGCCATAGGAACGCGATGTCGAAAATTAAGTTCTTGTATGAAAAACAATGTTGTTTAGCAAGATATCTTGACCAAACTTGGTAGTTATTAGTTTTACTATGCTCCTCATATACAGGCAAAATCCTATTAAGATCGGACCACTATATCATATAGCTGCCATAGGAACGATCAGTCTAAAACTAAGTTGTTGTAGGAAAAAAAAACTTTGTTTATCAAGATATCTTGACCAAACTCGGCGTTTATTAGTTTTACTATGCTCCTCATATATATGCGAAATCCTATTAAGATCGGACCACTATATAATAAAGCTGCCGTAGGAACGATCAGTCGAAAATTAAGTATTTGTATGAAAAAAAAAGTTTGTGTATCAAGATATCGTGACCAAACTTGGCATGTATTAGCTTTACTATGCTCCTCATATATATGCGAAATCCTATTAAGATCGGACCACTATATCATATAGCCGCCATAGGAACGAGCGGTCGAAAATTAAGTTGTATGAAAAAAATGTTGTTTATCAAGATATCTTGACCATACTTGGCCGTTATAAGTTTTACTATGCTCCTCATAAATATGCAAAATCCGGAGCACTATATGATATAGCTGCCATTGGAACGAGCGGTCGAAAATTAAGTTGTTGCATGAAAAAAAATGTTGTTTATCAAGATATCTTGACCAAACTCGGCGTTCATTAGTTTTACTATGCTCCTCATATATATGCGAAATCCTATTAAGATCGGACCACTATATAATAAAGCTGCCGTAGGAACGATCAGTCGAAAAGTTGTATGAAAAAAATGTTGTTTATCAAGATATCTTCACCATACTTGGCCGTTATAAGTTTTACTATGCTCCTCATAAATATGCAAAATCCAGAGCACTATATCATATAGCTGCCATTGGAACGAGCGGTCGAAAATTAAGTTGTTGCATGAAAAAAATGTTGTTTATCAAGATATCTTGACCATACTTGGCCGTTATAAGTTTTACTATGCTCCTCATATATTTGCAAAATCCGGAGCACTATATCATATAGCTGCCATTATAACGAGCGGTCGAAAATTAAGTTGTTGCATGAAAAAAAATGTTGTTTATCAAGATATCTTGACCAAACTTGGTATTTATTAGTTTTACTATGCTCCTCATGTATATGCAAAATCCTAATAAGATCGGACCACTATATCATATAGCTGCCATAGGTATGGGATGTCGAAAATTAAGTTCTTGTATGAAAAACAATGTTGTTTAGCAAGATATCTTGACCAAACTTGGTATTTATTAGTTTTACTGTGCTCCTCATGTATATGCAAAATCCTAATAAGATCGGACCACTATATCATATAGCTGCCATAGGAACGCGATGTCGAAAATTAAGTTCTTGCATGAAAAACAATGTTGTGTATCAAGATATCTTGACCAAACTTGGTAGTTATTAGTTTTACTATGCTCCTCATATACAGGCAAAATACTATTAAGATCGGACCACTATATCATATAGCTGCCGTAGGAACGATCAGTCGAAAATTAAGTATTTGTATGAAAAAAAAAGTTTGTGTATCAAGATATCGTGACCAAACTTGGCATTTATTAGTTTAACTATGCTTCTCATATATATGCGAAATCCTAATAAGATGGACTACTATATCATATAGGTGCCATAGGAACGAGCGGTCGAAAATTAAGTTGTATGAAAAAAATGTTGTTTATCAAGATATCATGACCATACTTGGCCGTTATAAGTCTTACTATGCTCCTCATAAATATGCAAAATCCGGAGCACTATATCATATAGCTGCCATTGGAACGAGCGGTCGAAAATTAAGTTGTTGCATGAAAAAAAATGTTGTTTATCAAGATATCTTGACCATTCTTGGCAGTTATTAGTTTTACTATGCTCCTCATATATATGCGAAATCCTATTAAGATCGGACCACTATATAATATAGCTGCCATTGGAACGAGTGGTCAAAAATTAATTTGTTGCATGAAAAAAATTTTGTTTATCAAGATATCTTGACCATACTTGGCAGTTATTAGTTTTACTATGCTCCTCATATATATGCAAAATCCTATTAAGATCGGACCACTATATCATATAGCTGCCATAGGAACGACCGGTCGAAAATTAAGTTGTACGAAAAAAAACTTTGTTTATCAAGATATCTTGACCAAACTCGGCGTTCATTAGTTTTACTATGCTCCTCATATATATGCGAAATCCTATTAAGATCGGACTACTATATAATAAAGCTGCCGTAGGAACGATCAGTCGAAAAGTTGTATGAAAAAAATGTTGTTTATCAAGATATCTTGACCATACTTGGCCGTTATAAGTTTTACTATTCTCCTCATAAATATGCAAAATCCGGAGCACTATATCATATAGCTGCCATTGGAACTAACGGTCGAAAATTAAGTTGTTGCATGAAAAAATCGTTGTTTATCAAGATATCTTGACCATACTTGGCCTATATATATATACTATATCATATAGCTGCCATAGGAACGCGATGTCGAAAATTAAGTTCTTGTATCAAAAACAATGTTTTTAGCAAGATATCTTGACCAAACTTTGTAGTTATTAGTTTTACTATGCTCCTCATATACAGCCAAATCCTAATAAGATCGGACCACTATATAATATAGCTGCCATTGGAACGAGTGGTCGAAAATTAAGTTGTTGCATGAAAAAAATTTTGTTTATCAAGATATCTTGACCATACTTGGCAGTTATTAGTTTTACTATGCTCCTCATATATGCGAAATCCTATTAAGATCGGACCACTATATCATATAGCTGCCATAGGAACGAGCGGTCGAAAATTAAGTTGTTGTATGGAAAAAAATGTTGTTTATCAAGATATCTTGACCTTACTTGGCCGTTATAAGTTTTACTATGCTCCTCATAAATATGCAAAATCCGGAGCACTATATCATATAGCTGCCATTGGAACGAGCGGTCGAAAATAAAGTTGTTGCATTGAAAAAAATGCAGTTTATCAAGATATCTTAACCAAACTTGGCATTTATTAGTTTTACTATGCTCCTCATGTATATGCAAAATCCTAATAAGATCGGACCACTATATCATATAGCTGCCATAGGTATGGGATGTCGAAAATTAAGTTCTTGTATGAAAAACAATGTTGTTTAGCAAGATATCTTGACCAAACTTGGTATTTATTAGTTTTACTGTGCTCCTCATGTATATGCAAAATCCGAATAAGATCGGACCACTATATCATATAGCTGCCATAGGAACGCGATGTCGAAAATTAAGTTCTTGTATGAAAAACAATGTTTTTAGCAAGATATCTTGACCAAACTTGGTAGTTATTAGTTTTACTATGCTCCTCATATACAGGCAAAATCCTATTAAGATCGGACCACTATATCATATGGCTGCCGTAGGAACGATCAGTCGAAAATTAAGTATTTGTATGAAAAAAAAAGTTTGTGTATCAAGATATCGTGACCAAACTTGGCATTTATTAGTTTAACTATGCTCCTCATATATATGCGAAATCCTATTAAGATGGACTACTATATCATATAGGTGCCATAGGAACGAGCGGTCGAAAATTTAGTTGTATGAAAAAAATGTAGTTTATCAAGATATCTTGACCATACTTGGCCGTTATAAGTCTGACTATGCTCCTCATAAATATGCAAAATCCGGAGCACTATATCATATAGCTGCCACTGGAACGAGCGATCGAAAATTAAGTTGTTGCATGAAAAAAATGTTGTTAATCAAGATATCTTGACCAAACTTGGTATTTGTTAGTTTTACTGTGCTCCTCATGTATATGCAAAATCCTAATAAGATCGGACCACTATATCATATAGCTGCCATAGGAACGCGATGTCGAAAATTAAGTTCTTGTATGAAAAACAATGTTGTTTAGCAAGATATCTTGACCAAACTTGGTAGTTATTAGTTTTACTATGCTCCTCATATACAGGCAAAATCCTATTAAGATCGGACCACTATATCATATAGCTGCCATAGGAACGATCAGTCTAAAACTAAGTTGTTGTAGGAAAAAAAACTTTGTTTATCAAGATATCTTGACCAAACTCGGCGTTTATTAGTTTTACTATGCTCCTCATATATATGCGAAATCCTATTAAGATCGGACCACTATATAATAAAGCTGCCGTAGGAACGATCAGTCGAAAATTAAGTATTTGTATGAAAAAAAAAGTTTGTGTATCAAGATATCGTGACCAAACTTGGCATGTATTAGCTTTACTATGCTCCTCATATATATGCGAAATCCTATTAAGATCGGACCACTATATCATATAGCCGCCATAGGAACGAGCGGTCGAAAATTAAGTTGTATGAAAAAATGTTGTTTATCAAGATATCTTGACCATACTTGGCCGTTATAAGTTTTACTATGCTCCTCATAAATATGCAAAATCCGGAGCACTATATGATATAGCTGCCATTGGAACGAGCGGTCGAAAATTAAGTTGTTGCATAAAAAAAAATGTTGTTTATCAAGATATCTTGACCAAACTCGGCGTTCATTAGTTTTACTATGCTCCTCATATATATGCGAAATCCTATTAAGATCGGACCACTATATAATAAAGCTGCCGTAGGAACGATCAGTCGAAAAGTTGTATGAAAAAAATGTTGTTTATCAAGATATCTTCACCATACTTGGCCGTTATAAGTTTTACTATGCTCCTCATAAATATGCAAAATCCAGAGCACTATATCATATAGCTGCCATTGGAACGAGCGGTCGAAAATTAAGTTGTTGCATGAAAAAAAATGTTGTTTATCAAGATATCTTGACCATACTTGGCCGTTATAAGTTTTACTATGCTCCTCATATATTTGCAAAATCCGGAGCACTATATCATATAGCTGCCATTATAACGAGCGGTCGAAAATTAAGTTGTTGCATGAAAAAAAATGTTGTTTATCAAGATATCTTGACCAAACTTGGTATTTATTAGTTTTACTATGCTCCTCATGTATATGCAAAATCCTAATAAGATCGGACCACTATATCATATAGCTGCCATAGGTATGGGATGTCGAAAATTAAGTTCTTGTATGAAAAACAATGTTGTTTAGCAAGATATCTTGACCAAACTTGGTATTTATTAGTTTTACTGTGCTCCTCATGTATATGCAAAATCCTAATAAGATCGGACCACTATATCATATAGCTGCCATAGGAACGCGATGTCGAAAATTAAGTTCTTGTATGAAAAACAATGTTGTGTATCAAGATATCTTGACCAAACTTGGTAGTTATTAGTTTTACTATGCTCCTCATATACAGGCAAAATACTATTAAGATCGGACCACTATATCATATAGCTGCCGTAGGAACGATCAGTCGAAATTAAGTATTTGTATGAAAAAAAAAGTTTGTGTATCAAGATATCGTGACCAAACTTGGCATTTATTAGTTTAACTATGCTTCTCATATATATGCGAAATCCTAATAAGATGGACTACTATATCATATAGGTGCCATAGGAACGAGCGGTCGAAAATTAAGTTGTATGAAAAAAATGTTGTTTATCAAGATATCTTGACCATACTTGGCCGTTATAAGTTTTACTATGCTCCTCATAAATATGCAAAATCCGGAGCACTATATGATATAGCTGCCATTGGAACGAGCGGTCGAAAATTAAGTTGTTGCATGAAAAAAAATGTTGTTTATCAAGATATCTTGACCAAACTTGGTATTTGTTAGTTTTACTGTGCTCCTCATGTATATGCAAAATCCTAATAAGATCGGACCACTATATCATATAGCTGCCATAGGAACGAGTAGTCGAAAATTAAGTTGTTGCATGAAAAAAATTTTGTTTATCAAGATATCTGGACCATTCTTGGCAGTTATTAGTTTTACTATGCTCCTCATATATATGCGAAATCCTATTAAGATCGGACCACTATATCATATAGCTGCCATAGGAAAGCGATGTCGAAAATTAATTTCTTGTGTGAGAAAAAATGTTGTTTAGCAAGATATCTTGACCAAACTTTGCAGTTATTAGTTTTACTATGCTCCTCATATAGGCAAAATATAAGATCGGACCACTATATCATATAGCTGCCATAGGAACGACCGGTCGAAAATTAAGTTGTTGCATGAAAACAATTTTGTTTATCAAGATATCTGGACCATTCTTGGCAGTTATTAGTTTTACTATGCTCCTCATATATATGCGAAATCCTATTAAGATCGGACCACTATATAATATAGCTGCCATTGGAACGAGTGGTCAAAAATTAATTTGTTGCATGAAAAAATTTTGTTTATCAAGATATCTTGACCATACTTGGCAGTTATTAGTTTTACTATGCTCCTCATATATATGCAAAATCCTATTAAGATCGGACCACTATATCATATAGCTGCCATAGGAACGACCGGTCGAAAATTAAGTTGTACGAAAAAACTTTGTTTATCAAGATATCTTGACCAAACTCGGCGTTCATTAGTTTTACTATGCTCCAAATATATATATGCGAAATCCTATTAAGATCGGACCACTATATAATAAAGCTGCCGTAGGAACGATCAGTCGAAAAGTTGTATGAAAAAAATGTTGTTTATCAAGATATCTTGACCATACTTGGCCGTTATAAGTTTTACTATTCTCCTCATAAATATGCAAAATCCGGAGCACTATATCATATAGCTGCCATTGGAACTAACGGTCGAAAATTAAGTTGTTGCATGAAAAAAATGTTGTTTATCAAGATATCTTGACCATACTTGGTTTATATACTATATCATATATCTTCTAAAAAATGGATGTCGAAAATTAAGTTCTTGTATCAAAAACAATGTTTATGCAAGATATCTTGACCAAACTTGGTAGTTATTAGTTTTACTATGCTCCTCATATACAGCCAAAATCCATAAGATCGGACCACTATATAATATAGCTGCCATTGGAACGAGTGGTCGAAAATTAAGTTGTTGCATGAAAAAATTTGTTTATCAAGATATCTGACCATACTTGGCAGTTATTAGTTTTACTATGCTCCTCATATATGGCGAAATCCTTATTAAGATCGGACCACTATATCCTTATAGCTGCCATAGGAACGATCGGTCGAAAATTAAGTTGTTGTATGGAAAAAAGTTTGTTTATCAAGATATCTTGACCAAACTTGGCCGTTATTAGTTTTACTATGCTCCTCATAAATATGCGAAATCCGGAGCACTATATCATATAGCTGCCATTGGAATGAGCGGTCGAAAATTAAGTTGTTGCATTGAAAAAAATGCAGTTTATCAAGATATCTTAACCAAACTTGGCATTTATTAGTTTTTACTATGCTCCTCATGTATATGCAAAATCCTAATAAGATCGGACCACTATATCATATAGCTGCCATGGTATGGGATGTCGAAAATTAAGTTCTTGTATGAAAAACAATGTTGTTTAGCAAGATATCTTGACCAAACTTGGTATTTATTAGTTTTACTGTGCTCCTCATGTATATGCAAAATCCTAATAAGATCGGACCACTATATCATATAGCTGCCATAGGAACGCGATGTCGAAAATTAAGTTCTTGTATGAAAAACAATGTTTTTAGCAAGATATCTTGACCAAATGTTATTTGTTTTACTATGCCCTCATATACAGGCAAAATCCTATTAAGATCGGACCACTATATCATATAGCTGCCATAGAAAAACTGGTTAAAAATAAATAGTTTTGTAAGAAAAAATTTTGTTTATCAAGATATCGTGACCAAACTTGGCATTTATTAGTTTTACTATGCTCCTCATATATATGCGAAAATCCTATTAAGATCGGACTACTATATCATATAGGTGCCATAGGAACGAGCGGTCGAAAAATTAGTTGTATGAAAAAATGTAGTTTATCAA